>OY757914.1:49207416-49242416 GCA_963585895.1 Sepioteuthis lessoniana
TATATCGATGATGACTCCGTTGTAAGAGCTTTTCGGGCTCAGATCAAAGACCATTTTTATCTCATCTAACCCTGAGTTAGTAAACGATAAAAACAGATAGCATGTCTTTAAATACGAATACTTATCCTAAACTGTAATTAAAACAATGTTAGCTCATTTATTTTTTTGATAATGATTATCTTACAAGCCAGATGCAATATTTACAAGAACTGGTGGTAAATATTCCACGGAATTTTACCAACGAAAATATAAACTGTATTGATATACAAAAATCTAAACTGTCTTTCACTATTTGTCTCTTTTTCCCTCTGTACGATTGGCGGACTTTCATTCTCTAACAGTCAATCTGTCTGCTCGTCTTTCTATTTCTATGTTTCTCTCTCTTTCTCCCTGTTTGTCTTTCTCTGCCTCAGTCTCGCTCTCTGCACATATATACAGACAAAGAAAGACAGAAAGAAAAAAGGAGGAAGAGGGAAGAGGTAAAGAGAAAGAGAGACATTCACATACGCAAAAACAAACATCCCTGACGTATCAGACTGTCTCTGTTTGTTTTTCAATCTCTCTCTCTCTCTATATATATATATATATAGCTGGTAACCCAAGGGAAGAGCTTCTCGGAATGGGCTTGAAAAATTATTTTCTCAGTTTTATTTCGAAGTAATACAAATTCTCTTAGCCCTGTCAGCTGGGGCTGTAGAATACACTTACTGCATCTCTACAGACGGGTAAGACCCTCCACCCACATCGTGTGTCCTGGATAAGACACTAAACAATCTAATGGTGAAGTTCCAGTAATACTGGAGCTTTGGGAATGTGGAGTACTTCTTCATTGCCATTGCTCGCAGGTCCATTCTGGCCTGGTCGAATAGCACCTGAAAGTTTCCTATGTATGGGTCAAATATAGCTGTTTGACTTTTAAACTGCAAAAAACATGACTCATGCTAAATTGAATTGTTAGAAGTAAAACTGTATGATCATTTAACTGTGTGTATCTCCAAAATGTGTTTATTAATTATATGTTTGATATTGATTTGGCATTGGATAGCCAATAATGGTTGAAATGCCATAAAACCAAAGCAAAGCAAACCAAATCTCTTAAAATCTAATTTGTCATTGACTTTTGTTGGACTCTACATCTTGACTCAAACTATATATATATATATATATATATGGTACCGAAAAGCATCGTGCAATTATTTGATTTTTCACTCTCCCAAAGATCGCTCCAGTTAGGACCGAAAGTCCTCGGGAAACATACGGCGATTATTCCATCCACAATTCAAACGACCCATACGGAGACTATAAAGAATCAAAGGCAGAATAGGCAGACACAAAATGTCTATCCGAATAAATCATATATATATTTATTCAGTATAGTATCTGTCAGTTGGTATTTTGGGTTCTGAAGAACTATTCTCTCAGGTTTATCTATTTCGAAGCTATAAAATTATCTAAGAATAAGTCTTTTAATATTTTGGTTGGACTCAACCTCCTGAATTGAATCATCATGGATGATTATTTGAACTCATTAATTCTTAATGGTTTGCTTTATTTTCATGCCTTAAACTATTGATTAAGATGAATTTCGTTGATTGTGCTCAAATCAATATTTTGTCCCTTTTTTAGATATAAAATATTCATCGTCTAAAGTAAACCAACGAGGTGGCAAATTTGAAAGGAGAAAGCTGCTCCCGTGTTTCTATCTATCTATCTATCTATCTATCTATCTATGTGAGTATCTATTAAAGCCTATATGTATGTGTATGTGTATGGGTGTGCATTTGAATATTTGTGGGTAGCAGTATGACTATAATAATAAACATCTATTTATATGCATAGTCCCAAATATGTAAATATTTGTACTTTTCTGTGACAACCAGTAAACATTTGTGCTTTCGAGAACAAAAAACAAAAGCCAAAAACAAAACACAACAAAAAAATAACAACAAACATTTGCTTAAGCATTGACAAAATTATTTAGGCATAGGTTTTGATTCACCATTTTTTCCCTCCTATTTTTTTTCTGAATTTATGGTTTCTCAATTTTTTGTTATCTTTTGAATTTTCATTTTCTTCCTTTTTTTTTTGTCATTTGAATGTGAATTTTTGTTTATTCTCAACAGATTTACGATCAAAACGTAAAATGTGCGTGAAGGAATTATACAGCGAAACTGAGCCGGCAGGGAGTAAAATCACCGACAAAAGAAAAGCAAAAATTAATGAAAAAAAAGAAGCTACAATATGCAATAGCAAATAAAACAGGTTAAAGAAATACAAAAGCTAAAAAGAAATGTGACGATAGAAAAAGTAGAAAGTCAAGACAAAGGAAGTTAATAATGATAAATATCTTCCCGGCGGTGAAAAAACTTACGAAAAACTTTATAAAAAACTAACAATATATATATATATATATATATATATATATATATATATATATATATATATACAAACATTTATATCTAACATATACCAGCGCGGATATATGCATGCACATACACTAGTACACAGGCAAAAAAGAAAACAAAGCAAAACTAAAACACACACACATACACACACACACACACACACACATATATATATATATATATAATTCTGTGGATGTGCCTTAAAACACGCTGACTGTTTTTCAGTTATTCAATACCAATGTCAGTAATTTTTTTATTTCAAGTTGTTATATGGTTTTAAATAATCAATGATAATACTCTGATGCCGAGAATTATAGCGTCCAATAACCATTCCTAATACCAATATTCTTTTCACAGTTATGTCGGCAGAGCTTAGAGTATCTTTTTCAGAAGGGTGTCCTTAGTACGACAGTAAACTGCATATAGTTGTCAATTTCCAGTTCCTGAGTTCAGGTGAGTCTGCAATGGAACTTTTTTTGCCTCTACTCCCTGGTCCATTCTGAGTCGGCGAGGTTATACTTATTAGGGTAACATCTATGGCAACATATATTTAAAAACTATTCCTAAGTGATAGGATTGTGAGCAAAAAAGAACAGTCCTTAAGAAACAACGTCACAAAATGTTGATATCAACGTACAATGAATGGGATTCCCAAACATTTAGACATAAAATAACCTTGGATGGGTTGATATGCCTTTAACCTCAATCAATCAACAATTATAGCGTATCACGTATTTCTCATATTCATGAATCATACAGAGTTATATGATTTTAAATAAGAATTCCTATTCAATAATAATAATCATCCTTTTTTTTTAATACAGAATTATTATTTCAGATATTCCAATCTAATACCAATGTTTTAAAACATTTTTCCCTTATAAATGCGCCCGCTAACGCGTCCTTCAACTCCTGTCCATAGTGGTCTCATGAATATTGGCAGTTAACCTGGCACCGTATCCCCGAATAGTTTAGTGCCATGACAAGGATCCATTTTTTCATTTTTGTAACCTCTAAAGAGGATGCAACAAGCGTATTTGGTACAATATATATATATATATATATATATATATATATATATATATATATATAGTCTTTTCATATCCTTATATCTAGATGAACGAAAACTTTTTAAATAATTTTGTCATTATTTCCTTTTCCAAAATTGATGAGTTCTAACAACAACCGAAACATCTTTCTAATCAGCCCGTTAGATTATCAACAAGTCTGTAAGCATAAAAATTACTTATATGATTGTCATATGATGTAGATAATTACATCATGCAAAAGATAAATGATTGATGATATTATTTCGTGCGTAATTCCATCGAATAACTTTAAGTCGTGAAGATGTTTTCCTAAGAGAATTTGGAAAAGAAAATTCTACTAAAAGAAAACTAATAATGGCAATAATATAATGCAAAAAGAGTAATAAATTAAGATAGGATCCAAGCGTGTTGGTCTGTCACCGAATACTCTTAAGACGGCCAGAGCTATGACTACATAGTTTTATGGGATCAATAATTAGACCTTCGTGTTGTTAACAAATTAGATTTTCAGAATCACAAAACTTTTAAAGTTTCTTCTTCGATTTACAATAAGAGTATTCTTCAATTCACTTGATTAAACCTCTATAAATAATATTTTACTCATTTATGGGATGTATCATGATATTTTGAATAAATCCTGAAATCAGCATTATAGAAAAGAGCTGTTGTTCGTCCATTCGGATTCCATCACATAAAACACCCTTGGAAAACAGTGAAGATGTGCTTGGTACTGCTGGAAAGCAAAGACGAACTCATTAGCGACATTCTCCCTTGAAATTCTGTAGATGTGCACGACCAGTAAAAACGTACATTTATCAGTTATATGCAGGCTCTAAATGTCATCTATAGGACCAACCAATATGGTAGGACCTACCAATATGGTCAGTAAGGACGGAGGGCGGGAGAGAGAGAGAGAGAGAGAGAGAGAGAGAGAGAGAGGAATGTGTAATTTTCGCATGACTTGATGATGATGATGATGATGATAGTGAGTAGAATTATCTGTTACATTTGAAATGAAAAAAAAAAAGAAAGAAACAATAGCTATCCTTTTCGAAATCACATTTCGCTATTAAAAATAACAATATACGTTATTTCATTTTGTAATTACTATCAATTTGTTTTTTAGAGGATTTTGTTCAAATACTTAACACAACCAGACGTTTCACTATTGATTTCTTCAGTATCGATAGGTCATGCCTTTGGAATTCCTGCGATTTTAGGACGAATAGAATCTTTCAGTTCACAAGTTATTTGTAGCCTACGTCTAAATATGTGAACTGTGACGGGGAAATTGATTAAAATCCCTAAACGGGACTTTATTTTCGCACGTGTGAAGACGGGGCAGGTTGGCACTTGATCCCCTACAGAAATAAGTCCTGTTCAGAGTTCTTTTCTCAGGCAGATAAGAACTGGCATATTACGTGAGGGAATAATTTAGGGCCAGACTGGCCACCGCTGGCAAAGGGGTCCAAAATTTCACACTATCACACACCCACCAGGCCGCTAAACTTCTTTCCCTTAGATAATTGAAGAATACGGGCCTATAGGTCTTAGTTGTAATAATATTAATATTGCTACAGTCGGCAACTCCGGTTTCCCGTGTGATACTTTAGGAATTAATAGGACAGTTCTAAGCAAGATAATGTAAAGCGAATAGAAGCTGAAAGGAAAGCATGGAATAATAACATAGACCACGTGGTAAAATGAAAATACATAGGTTCTTTACTACGGTTATATATATATATACGTTCAAAATGTCAAAGATATATAATAGGATAGTCCATGAATATAAATGTCTTTTCTTAGCTTTTATCCTTTTTCAAATTGAGAGAGAGAGTGGTAACAAAATTTGGGTGTAACGGAAAAATGTCCCAAAGTTACTTATCTTATTTTTTTGACGGGGTTCCACTGGAGAATTTCTCTTCTTTCACGGGCTAATAGACTTTGTACTGTTTTTAATGCTGGCTTGAGAGACTCAGGTCTCTCATGTCTCAGTCTTTTGTCTTTAGCCCGGAGCAAAATGGCTATCGTCCGTCTGCCACGAGACTTGCCCAAAAACTCCCTTTTTTTTGTATTTACTTCCGTTGAGGGGAAGGGAACCCCACTTCCGTTTGGGGTCCCCCCACCAATCATTTGGCTTCATTTTCTCCTTCCCCTTCCGATGTCCAGCGACCCAAGGTCACTTAAGTGCGAACATCTGTGTGACCCACATTCATTTCTAACGGTCACTTTTTGACTGCTAGATAATTTTAGTTCAACGGGGGGAGAGTATCATTCCCACCTCCTCGTCTCCGTGAGCCATCACGTGACAGAACCTTTAGTTATTTCCATAGAGAGTAATCGCGGGGGGATAGATCTGGTAAATGCGAACCAACCATCTGTTGCCATCATACTGCACAATTGAACAATTTATCTCAGAACTTCACAAAAGCACCGTGTTGACCATTTCATGCGATGGAAAACAAGTGAAATAAGATTATTGTCGCCGCTTAAAGACATATCACCCTTGCTTACTATTATTAGCATGACAGCAGTCTTAACATTAGATGATCATTCAGTCACAATTTTTACAATATCCTCGAGGAAATAATAAAATACCAGTGTTTTTCGAATAGAAGAAACTTAAGTTAAAAAAAGCAAAAAATATTACACACACACACACACACACACACACACACACACACACACACACACACACACACACACACACACTCCATATTTACCAACACCTCCGCTAGGGAAGGATATAACACAAGGTCAATTTTTAGGCGGAGTTTAACGGGTTTGAATTCAGAGTTTTCCTTCTCCTAGAATGGTTGCTTCACCAAGGCTGAAGAACTCAGTCTGTCCTACTATCTATCCATAGCTGGAGGGTGAATAACTGGATTCATACCTTTCCCAAAGGTATTAGTGCTATGTGAAATGCAATCAGTCTCGTCAAGTATTTGAAGTCTCACCGTGTTCATTTCCTATGACGATAATCATTACACCACACACGCACACACACACAGACGAAGGTAAATAAAAAGGCACCTTGAATCCTATTCATAATCTAATTTTATTTCAATAATAATATCGGCTATGTTTCCTTTTTTTTACATTTTGTCATCAGTTTATTTTAAACATTATATCGACCACACGCTTGCCCTCAGAAGCTATATACGCCTGAAGAGGCGGCCTGAATTTCTGAAGCGCTCGCCAAGTCATAGCTTCTGGTGTTGTTACGATTTCATGACAAGTAAAATCTTTCTATTTATCATCAATCTTTGGTCTACTTTTAAAACGTGAGCGTTTTGGTAACCCTAGGGAAATTAATCACAAGGGGATTGATGTGATGAACGAGCAACCCACAGAATGTTAGAATGTTCTGAGATAGGGCGCGTTAGGGAAAAAATTCTTTAACCTTCTTTTGTTGCCCTTGCCATGTGCGTAATGGTTTCTGAAATGGCATGGCTGTTCCTGTTCAAAGACTCAACTTCCACACACTCATCAAAACAAGCGTCTACGCGGCGGCAATTTTACTTCCAGGAGATCATCTGCTAGGCTTTGTATAGTGCTAAACCGATTCTCACAACATTTTTTGCATGTAACATCAACCGAATCTTTATCATTTTGTTGAACAGTTTAAAGTAGTTTTTTTTTGTGTTTTAATGACACATCAACATTCGTGGGCAATTTAATTCCAGTGTTATCTTAGTAACAGAATAGTTGTTGTACTTATAAACCCATAGCTGGGGGGAGGGATAAGGGTTCATTAATTTATCAATGGTATTGGTACTAAGGTGAACTTAATTGATGCAAAACATTTATCTTAAATCTAATATTATAAGCATGAAAAACATTTTTCTATAATTGTTTATGGTTATTGGAAAATTAAAACGTAAAGGTATATCGTGCTTTTTTATTTCATTTATAGTGCGAGCAATAGTCGACATGATGCTATAAAAATTAACCTTTCGATAACGTTTATAAATTTATGATTGCTAACAAAAATACTTCAGGGTTATGCTTGTTTCTATTTCTATCATAAAAAATGTGGGAATATCAAATTTAAGCTGGGAATTCTTAATTAATAAAAGTTACATTTTGGCTGATTTTAAGTTATTCACTACAACAATAATAATATGGTCAAATCCTTTGGAGCAGCCCAAAAGATCGTGACAATGGGATTAGGGGAAGTTTTTGGACCGTACAGAACACAAATCTGTGGAGATGGGCTCAAATATCAAAAAGAGTATCGAAAGCTGAGAAGACTTAGTGTCATTCGACTTCAGTCGTCAGTGAGGATTGATGTGTAAGCTCACATTGAATTTTTCAAAAGATGAAGTTTTCCTGTTGTAATATAATGGCCGAGGGATTTCGTTTTATGCCTTTGGGTTTAGTTAGGCTGAGAACCTTTCGGCTTGGGTTACTTAGTTGCAACATTAATGCAGGTGTTCACGCGCGTGGTCGGAACGGACGTGTCACTCAGAGATGTCACAATAGCCCAGATGGGAAACGGGGGTACAGAGTGCAGGTGATGTCACGCATCAGAAGTGCGCGGAGGATTTTGAAAAAGTCAGTTAGTTGAGTTGAGTTCTGCCTCGGAGAAGACGGTTGACTTTCGCTTGCTCGCCGAAGCCAGGCCAGTGGCCTTTGTGCCGGGTGCTACAAGTGTTGGGGGGCTGATGGAAAAGCCAGAATAGAAAGAATGTGTATCTCTCTCCTTATGTCGAAGAACCTTTAAACTCGAAGCTAATGAAAAGTTTCGTACCTGAACTAAGAAGTTGTAAGTGTTTTTCGTGTTTCGAGATTCCTATGTTCCATGTATATATGTTATGAACAGTCTATGTACGTTTCACATATAGCCATATCATGGCTATGTAACACTGTTCCAACAGCAATATTGTTGGATTCATGAGTTGTGAGATAATATGTATATATACACCATCTCTCCACGCGAGGAAGATGCGACTCAAGATCAATTTGTAAACAGATTTCAGAGTTTTCCTTTTTCTTGACTGGTTGCCACACCAAGTTTGGTTTAAAAGAACTCGGTCTGTCCTACTATTTATACATAGCTGGAGAGAGAATAATTGTATTCCTACCTTCTACAAGTGTATTAGCTTAAAGTGAAATACAAACAGACTCGTCCATGATTAGAACTCAGTTCACAGGGTCCATTTCTTACGATTGTAATAATTGCACCTTGAGCACCAGCATATAATATAAAGCAAAAGTGAAAGGTTTAAAGATAAAGTTAAAGATATATATATATATATATATATATATATATATAGAGAGAGAGAGAGAGAGTATAGAAATGAATGAGAAGAAAGAGTAAGCAAGACATTGTAAGAGAGGGACAATGATAGGAAAAACGGATGAGAGAGAGAGAGAGAGATAGAGAGAGAGAGAGAGAGAGAGAGAGAGAGAGAGAGAGAATATGAGAAGTAGAAAAGAATGTACCGGGATTTGGAGATGGGGAAAGAGAAGAGGTAGAATCATGTAGATAAGAAGAAAGAGGATGTCGGGCAAGATGAGGACAAGACAAATAGAAGAAAAGAAAGTGATTGTGAAAGAGAAAAACGAAGGAACAGAGAGGAAGAAGTATGCAGGGAAAACTTCAGGGTAAAAGTCAGAGTAAGAGAAGTAGTCAATAAAAGAAAGAGGAAAAATGGGACAGAGGCAAAATGATAAAGGAAATGTATGAGGAAGAGACAAAGAACTTAATGTATAGGGTTGGAGAAATATAAAATGTGATATAGTGGGCAAAGGAGAAAAAATGGTTGGAAAAGAGGATGTGGTAGAGTATGAGAGAGAAAAAGTTAGGGAAAGACAGTGAGAGAGTCGGAAGAAGAAAAGTAAGGGTGAGGATTATGGAGATTAGAGGAATGAGGAATTCGAACAGCGTGAGGAAGGGACAGGAAGTAAAATAATAGAGAGAGAAAGAGAGAGAGAGAGAGAGAGAGAGAGAGAGACGGATTTAAAGAGAGAAAGAGAGATATTGGGAGAAGTGCAGTGGAGAAAGTGAGGAAAGAGTGTAGTATGAAGATAATTTTTTAAAAATTTATCTTCATACTATATACATTCCCTTTCATATTCAAAGAGGGATGATGATTGTGTGAAGCAGCGACAGGGAATGGAGAGAAAAGTGAGAGGAAGAGAAGAAGGGAGGACTAAGTTAAGTTAGTGAGTAGAAGGCAGAAACAGAGAGTAAAAGAGGTTTAAAGTGAGGGAGAGAGAAATATAAGGAAAGAAAGAAAGACTTGGAAGTAAGTTCATAGTATGAAGAAGAAGCCTTGGATAAAAGACATCTTAACGGACAGACATCCTTTCCTACACAACAAACGATTTTAGAGATGACTCTGACAGACATTTCTCCTTGGGGTAGAGCCAATTAACCTCGCAAGAAAGCAGTGAATATGTACTTGGGTCTCTAACAGAACCCGGATGTCTGAAAATCAATACAAAGCATTGCCATGTGATTCGTACAATGACAATTTTGGCAAAACTCCTCCAAAAATTGAACCAGTAAAATAAAAAGGAAAGGAACGAGAAAAGGAAAATGAAAAAACAAAACGAAAAGAAAAAGCCAAAAAGAAATAATGAAATCTAAAAGAGAATGTTGGAATGTTGTTTTTCGTGGGGTAAATAGAACAAAATATAAGAAAAGAAAACACAAAAAATTTGAATAGTAAAAACATATTGAATTCTAAGACTTTTTATTCGCTCATCTACGTCGTCATTTTTGTAAAGATGGTGTATCAAAAATTACGCATACATGCATGTAAATAGAATACACACAACGGGTTTTAGCGTTTCGTATGGTACAATAGTTAACGAGCTCAGCAAGAAGAACCCAGTTATATTCTCACTGGGCACCCCCTATTTTTGAATTAGTGCTCAAATTATTTTAGATAAGTAAATTAGTAGGCTCAGAGTGGTGTAACTGGTGGTGAGCTAGTTTAGCAGGGTCTTTTTCTTGAGTTCGATTTTCTTTGGGTACCCTGTACTTAAGAATTTGTGCATAGTTAATTTTAGCTAAGTAATTATGGATACCGAAAGTAGTATAATTGGTAATTTAGCAAACCAAACTGATTGAGTTTGGTTCTCACTGGGTACACTATGCTTCTGACTTTTTGCCAAGTTAAACTAAGCATAGTAAATAAGTGGAGCTCGCATAGTGTCAAAATTGTGAGCTATGTTAGATGGGCATTGTAATTGAGTTTGATTTTCACTGAGTGTCCATTTTTCATGCCTTGTATTAAAGAAAAAATAAGCTTGTAAATGGTTTGGAGGGCGCGCTTAGCGTAAATGACATCTCCGAAGGAAATGGGATTGGTAACACGTGTTCAGATCCTGAGAAAGCCATTAATCTTTCTCTTCTCCCCAGCTCCTATTAAATAGTCGGAGAGGCTGAGTTCTTTAGTTTTAGTTAAGCTACCAATCTAAGAGAAAGAAAAAATCTTTATTCTGTTCGTGGATAAGGAGTCGGGACAATGCATTCTTGACGCAGTGATTAGTTAATACATTCGAATTTCATTGATTAGTTAATAAATTTGATTTTCACTATATGCTCGATACTTTAGGCCGTGTACTAAATTAAGTCTAGATTTTATTACTCTGTTTTGAGTCTCGTATCAGTTAATATCCCTCATACATATTGTTATTTTTGAAAAGAATACGGAAAAATAGAGTCGGATGGTTTTAATGTCCTCGTTTGAAACTTGAGTAAGTGTAAGTGTCTTTGAAAAAGCCTGGTGGTAAATTAGAAGATAAGAAAAAGGTCCTGTACCAGACATAAGGTATCGGTAAAAAGGTATGTCTCATGTGCTACGAGATTCACTCAAAGATCAGCAAAACAGCGGCGCGACTAGTGCCGCTCGAGAAGGCATGAACTCAAAATGATTTTATTTGGTTCAGTTGTAAACAGTGCAAAGTAACAAAATATATAAATCGTACCAGGATCAGGTAGCACTGGTCGCAAAGGCTGAGTTTACTTTTAGCCTTGAAGATGCGCACGCGCGCACCTTGGTAAACTGACATTTTATCACATATTAAAACAGAGGGGATAAATATTTACTCACCCACTTCACCAAAGACAGAGGGTGACAGAAGGTCAGTTTTTAAGCAAGTTTGAATTCAGTTTTTCTTCTCCAAGACTGCTTTCTTAATCTCTATCAAAAAGCCTCTCCTAGACGGTAGATTCCATATCCTACTATGATAACCAAGTGGATGTAGATAAATACAGAAAACGTACACACATGGAAAATATTTCTATCTCAAACTGTTCAGTTTAGTCAAACATATCTAATTCAAACAATTCAGTTTACCATAAGTATGCAGTTAGTTCTATTTAACCCATAGATAGGGCCCTATCAGGTGCCAACATTTCGGGCCTGAGTAGACCTGGGAGCAATGGCAATGAAGGGGTGCTCCGCATTTCCCAAAGCTCCAGCATCACTGGAACTCCATCATCAGATTGTTTAGTGTCATATCAGGACACTCATTGGTGGGGGGCTCCCCCTCTGCATAAGTGCAATCGGTGTACAGGAAAAGTTGGTATATGTGTGTATTTGTTTGTTCATGTGTACATGTCTGTATGCATGTATGCGTGTATGTGTGTATGCGTGTGTGCATATATATTTGTGCATAGATGCGTATATACATGTATCTTTGTGTATATGTGTTTATGCATGAGTGCGTGCGTGTGTGTTTTTCAGTGAGATATGTTCGGCAGTAGCGGCATGCTAGCAGCTGACACAGCCTGTTGCAAAGCCCCGGGGGTTGGCAAAAAGGTATGCTGCCTTACTAGCTGGCGAGTGAGAGAGGGTCCTTCCAGTGCTAGCGGTGAAGGCTGAAGTGAGGAATGGTTTATCTTTGGTACCAGGAAGTCTGTCTTTCAGACATTCGTATATTTAATTTCCTGTCAGAAACTTCTAGGAACTACTGTATTTATTTATTCATTTATTTCTTTTTTTTTTCTTTTCTAACCTCCACAGGCTCTCATACATGTGTGCAGAGAGAGAGAGAGAGAGAGAGAGAGAGAGAGAGAGAGAGAGAGAGAGCAAAAAAAAGCGCCGGATTATGTCACCCGGTGGTTGTCAGACTGGCCCGATGTCCCCTTGCGAGAAAACTGAAAAGTTCTACAATAGGGCTGAAATACTTGGAATGAGGCTCCCCTTGCCACATCCTGTCTTAAAGCAAGAGCACTGCCCTGTGTTCCACCTAAACAAAGCTGAGAAAGAACTGATTTTACAATGTAATCCCGAACTGGATGACTGGATAGAGGAGGTTCAAGACGTGGTGAAAGTGTTGGAGATTTATACGTTGATTCTTGAAAAATGACAGAGAAATTACGGTCTAATCATGGATAGAAGTCGTGATCCTTACGTAGATAACATCGTCAAAATAACATTTGCTGTTTTAGTATTATATACAATATAATCTATTAAGGTATATATATATATATATATATATGTGTGTGTGTGTGTGTGTGTGTGTGTGTTTGTGTGTGTCTGTGTGTGTTTACGCTAGTGTGTATAATATCATATGAAATATGATATATGATCGATGGTATAATATATATGATATACTTAAGATATGATAAAAGTTAGTTTGCAACTGTAGTCGAGGGCGAGCGGATGGCTTTCTTTTCAATTGCTACTACACTGAGGTGTAGGGGAGGACACTACTCCTTTCCCTTGATGGCTCTGCTTTACCCTCGATACGTACTTTATATTGCTGAGTGTTAAGCAAGGAAGTATCAAGTACCATTTTTGAAATCTTTGGTATTACGTGACCTGGGATTGAACCCAGGTCTCCCGGAACATTGGTAAAAATATGATAAAATGTAATATAATATAACGCAATATAGTTATATGATACAATAATATTATAATATATATTATGATAATCATAATTGAGTAATATTAAATAAGTTGTATAATATAATATAATATAATATAACCCGAATAGTTACTGAGTGCATTCTTATGTTTTCCATTGTTGTCTGCTTTGTCCAGTGAAAAACTTTTTTATCCATCAGATTGTTAAAATCTTTTCCATCTGGTTTTTATGTTAAAATGAGATCATTTTACAATGATTACACGAGGAAGAAATAAACAAATATTATTTTAGTTTCTCATCCGAATCTCTTCGCGTAAATAAAGAAAGATGAATTACTAAAAAATCTTACAGATGATAAAAACAGACGAATATTTAATTTTAAAATCGTATGTTGAGAAGTAAAAAATTTCTGTTTCAAAAGTCAAGTATTTTGTCGGATTTATATCTATCCATTTGTTTTTATCATTTTTTTTTTTTGTTGAGTAATGTATTTTACATTGTCACCATATGAGTAATCAACTAAGGCGTTTTTTTTTTAATAAACAGGATTTTGATTAGTCTAACAGTAAACTTTCTGTGTCTATGAACAAAGATTTTTTATCAACATCTGAACCTTTGTATTCTTTTGTTTGGTTAGCTATGATGTTAGACACTTATCAAACTGGATTATATCAGTCAATTGCGTTTACATTAAGATATTCGTTCTTATATGATAATATGAATAGGGTGGATGATTTAACGGTAAGTGGGAAAATGCTATCGCCATGTCGAGTTAAAATTTTGGACGGGGCTGTTTCTTTTACTTTGTTCTCGGGTTTAAGAAAAAGGTATGCCTCTATCTCTTCTCCCTCGGCCGTGGGTAGAAGATCAGAAAATAATCTAGTCTTGGTTGGCAGTTAGTCTTGGAATGGAACAACTGTCAATTAAAAATCAGTTGTCAGTGGGTTTTGCAACCTCACTTCTTAACTCCTCTTGGTTACGGAAACTGCAATATCAGTATTGAATTAGTCAGATAGTTATTTCAGAACATCGTAAACCGAATGAAAGTGTAAATGTATTTTATTAAGATAGGGACTTACTGTTCTTGAATCTTTTCATTATCAAAATAAGTTTAAAACAATGACCAATGTCATATGGTCGTTTAACTCATTGAAAAAAAGTTCGTATTATGTAAGTAAACTATACAAGAAAATTACCAAATATATGGCGTAAAAAAATTAGTGGTTGTCAAAAGTTAAAATAGATATTTCAAAAACGACATTGACATTGAATTTGACAACAGAATTGTCAAAAAGTAGAGGACCTCTTGACAAAAAATGACAATAAAAACAAAAGCAAACAAAAAACAAAAACAAATGCAAAACAAAACAAGGACCATAGAATCGAATTAAAAGTTTTCAAAATCATCCAAAAGATGAAAAACAAGAAGGAAATCTGATATGGAAAATTAATTTTCGTTACGCAAAAAAGAAAAATTGTATTTTTAATTTGTGTTAGTCTCGTACGAAAAAAATATAAAGTTTAATGCCAAAACGGTCTTCGTTTTTAAAAGTTTACTAAAATTTTATCATGAATTGACTATTGAATATATAGTATTATCCATAAATAAGTTCACCCCAATATATATATATATATATATATATATATATATATATATATATATATATATATATCGAGTGATACCAAAGACTCAAAAAATGGTATTTGATACCATCTTGCTTGACACTCATCAGTATAAGGTAAGGATCAAGGGTAAAGTGGAGCAATTCAGAGAATGGAGTAGTGCCTTCTCCTACACCTCGATGTTGCACCTATGGAAAAGGGAGCCTTCGGGTCGCCCTTGACTACACTCACCAACTTTACTTACGTTTTGTTTGCAAGGTCTTGGTGTTGAAGAGTATGGATATGTATGGATATAAATAATATTCAACACTATCCCTTTTGATGCTATTATCTTCCTCATTAAATAATAGAATATTGGTATATTTAATTTAAAAATAGCTTCGTACTGAAAAATTGGTAGGGCATACTTATTTATCGGTGGTATTTTAATCATAAAAACTTGACTTAGGAAACGACTTAGTTGAAATATCATTTTGTGTGATTAAACACGCTTTATTCAATTTATGACATTTCCCAAAGTACAATATTTAACTTCTAACTTTCGTAAGTAGGAAAATCATTTGTCGAGAATATCATTGTAGTCATTTACTTAGCTTATTTTGGCAGTCAGTATTGGGCATTCTGTGAGAATTTGACTCAGTAACAGTCATCTGCTAACCTAAATCACTGACCATCACATTATCCCAGGTGCCAAGAGACTATCACAGTTTACTGTTTGATTTAATAAGTTTGATCCAGCAGATGGGGCACTCTTCGGTATCAGTGACACGGATCTGGTCGGGTGTGTCACGTCTCTGGATACTGTAGTCAGCCAAGGCTGCCTGATATGGGTTCCAGGTAGGCCTAGCTTTCACGTCGAAAAACTGATATTCCTTGAGCCTCAGAGGGGCGTCCCCGTAAGCCTCGAACGGGCTAGGTTTATCGCCTGGCGCCTAAGGCGTCCCTTTTTAGGTGACTGCCGTCGAGGCCTGAGGCATTTTTGGGAATATCGGGCATGTCTAGCCTAAGGCCCTGCGCCCTGACCCACGTTTAAAAAAGCCCTGTGCCACACTCGCCTATTCAGTGGGGCGTGCTACAAATAACGTTGGAGTTTTCTTGTTATTTTTTCAGTGTCATGCCGCTCGATATATATAAAAACAGATTATGCAGTTAAGTGTCATACCCTGGACTCTATTTTTGTGGGATGGGGATCTTACCTGTCTGAAGAGGATATAGTTAGCGTATTCAAAACCCTGTCGACAAGATGAAGGATAAGTGAAATTAGGTTTGGTTTGGTTTGGTTTTATGGTATATCAAACATTGTAGGTTATTGAATACAAACTCCTTTTTGTACATATAGATTAAATACATAATATCTAAACACATTATGTTGGTATAATTTTTAAACGAGCCTGATCTCATTTTTTGCACATAGTTAAATGGTTTCATTTCTATATAACTCGAACAATTCTATTTACTATTAATCATTAGTTTGCACAGAGATTAATGTTTTCAAGTATTGCTATTTAAAAATAACGATTCTATTAAATATCACTTATTTGTTTAAACAGTTAAATGATCATAAAGTTCTATTTCAAACAATTCAGTTAAACTGAATGCATAAGTACAGTTTTTTTTTGTGTACACACAGTTGAATGTAAAAACTGTTTTTATTATAAACAATCCAATTTACTAAGAGAACACAGTTTAAATGACAAACGGTTGACCCATAAACAGGACCCTATCACGTGCTAGCGTGGACCTGGGAGTGATGGCACGAAAGGGGTATTCAGCATTTCCCAAAGCTCCAGCATTACTGGAACCTCACCATGAGATTGTTTAGTGTCATATCTAGAAAACTCGTTTGGGGAGTCCTACGCCTTTGTAGAGATGCAGTAAGTGTATTCTGCAGCCCCAGCCGACTAGGCCTCGAGAAATTCTGTGAATTACATAAAAGAGGGAAGTTTAGACTATTATTATATTTTCTTAACCATGCTTTTTATCTTGTTTATCACAGGTCGTTATTCTACGATCATGAAATTAAAAAAAAATCAATCTAAAATTAAGACTTAGCTTCCACCACGATTCGAAACCATATCTCTGGAGCTGTACTTATACTGGCAGCAGATTACTGTTGACAGTTAATCAGCAGGAATTTTTCCAATTTATCCATATGGTTACGTATTTTTCTCCGCCGATCTTAAATAAACTCCTTTGTATTTGTTACTTTTACTAAGACACGGATGTCGATAACAAGGAATCGATTGGCCACCATCAATTACGCTAAAAGGACAGTTTATACAGTAGGGAATATGTAGAGTTAGTCTGAAAGAACGTCTATGCCTGCTTGCTTGTTAGTTTAAGAAATAGCACACATGGGAAAAGAAGCGAAGATGGCAAACACAGATAAAAAAATGTAAGAAAAAAATCTGGTAAAAAACAGAGGACAATAGATCGAGAATAAGAGAGAAAAAAGAAAAAAGAAAGAAAAGCGCGGTATAATAGTGTACAAAGGAAAGAGAGCGAATTATACAGAAGAGAGAACTTTTAAAAATTATTGTATATATATATATATATATATATATATATATATATATAAATGCGTACGTATTATATCATATAACTGTGTGTGTGTGTGTGTGTGTGTGTGTGTGATCAGAGAAGCATATGTTGTTTCTTTTAACAATTACATTTTTTTGCCATAAACCATGACGTTTATCTCTCTGTAGTTCATCAAATGTCCTTTTCTCGGTCTATATGCCAAATCGTAAGTCAAGAAGGGGTTGAGCTATGTCTTCCGAATTTTCTGTAGTCACTAATGAGACCTCGGGCTTTGTTTTAGCTCATTTATTTATTTTTTGAATTCCAAAACTTTTAAAGTTTTTGGGAGGATGTGCAATTCAACATACATGTATTACAATGAACTTGATTAAATTGTGTGCCTCAACTTATTTAATACATATCGTTATTTGTTTTACTTCAACCATATAGACATGTAGTTAACATTTCATCGTCACAAACCAAAGTCTTGGCATTTTCCAGATGCATTTTACCTGTCACCGGAAAAGTTCGACTTAAAATCGTAGTGTCGTGCTGATATTCATACTACACACCATAGAAACTTCTAAACGACGTATAAGGCCCAGCCGGCTGGGTATGTAGAATTCACTGAGTGCATCACAGCAAGAGGTAATACTCCCCCAACGAGTGTCTTGGATATGACACTAAACAATTTGTTAGTAAGGCTCCAGTAATGCTGAAGATTTCGGGAATGTGGTATACCTCTTCATTGCCATCGCTCCCAGGTCCACTCTGGCTCGGAGTAGTTGACTTGGTAAAGTCCTATCCGTGGGTCAACTAGAACTCTTTGACATTTAAACTATGTACTTTGACATTAGAACTGAGCGCAAACAATTAATTGACTTATGCAAAAATGAATTGCTTGAAATAAAACTGTTTAATCATTTAACTGTAAGTAAACAAATGACCGAGGTATGATTGAATTGTTAGTGATACATAGCAATACTTGAAACCAATTAACTTTGTTGACATGCTAAACTGAATTGTTTGAAATAGAATTGTTCAATCATTTAACTATCTTTGAACAAATAACTGGTGTTTAATGGTGTTTAAGTCGCTGTCTAAGTAGTCATAGAGTTGTTCTTTTTGTGATGCATAGTAATACTTTGATGCATAGTAATCTAACTTTGATGACATACTTAGCTGAAGTGTTTGATCATTTAACTGTGTGTAAGCAAATGACTGATGTCTAAGTGAGTGTTAGATAGCTATACTTGAAAATATCTTACAAATAAATGATTAACAGTAAAGAGAATTATGCGTATTAGATCGAAATAAGCGAACCATTTAACTGTGTGCAAAAAATGAGTTCAGGCTCGTTTAAAATGTTATCTACAAAATGTGTTAAGGGGTCATATATTCAATATATATGTATAAAAAGAAGTTGGCATTAAATAACTTACAATGGTTGATATTCCATGAAACAAAAACAAACCAAAATAAATTAACGACGCTTATCAACATAAGTTAACAGGATTATGTCTTGGTTGGTAATGCGACGAAAGAAGTATGAATTTACAATTAGTTTATATAAGTTAAAACTGATCGTTAAAATTTATTATGTTCTCTGGAATTTATATATTTCACAGAGCGTATATATAAACACACACACACACACGCACACACACACACACACACACACACACACACACATATATATATATATTTATCATCGCAGGCTGCTTGCACAGATTTACCTTACCTTCTCCCTCCACTCGATCCTATTATCTATCGCTCTGGGTTGGTCTTCCATGCTACATCCTGTATCAGTACAGAACTGTTTTGGATAGATTCTAGCAAGTCACCCTATCCTTGCTCGTCCGTGTGAAGGAGTCCATAGGAGTACATCCCTAATGATCTCACCCTTACTTCTTCAGCAGTGTCCTAGATGTTTTAGTTGTCTAATTTAGATGGTTTTCGAGATGGGTGGTTGGTATCCTTACAGCTGCTTCTTTGTGGGATGTCGCCTTCTGGACTTGTTCAATATAGCTGGTAGCAATCTTGTGCAGTTATCGTCAAGCTTTCTCTCCGTACGCTTAGTCAGTGTCCATGTGGTGCATCCATACAGCTGTATTTACACCACTGCTGCTGGGGAAAAATTGCTTTATTTTATCTATGTCTGACTTCTATATGTCCGATAGTCTATTGTTGGCTGTCCATGCCTTCGCTAGTAACGTGTTGATGTCATTTTCGGTAGATGAGACTTTGCTTTCAGGGGAAGTGAACTTGTCCACAAGTTTCAGAGATCTTCCTTTTTAGTGTGTAGATGCCGCCTCTTTGATTAAATCACATGAACTCTGTTTTGTCTGCATTGACATAGAGACCTATGCCACTTGCTGCCTGTTCCACACTATGCAGCAGTGATTCAAGCAGGGTGGGTGTATTTGCCAGAAGAGAGAGAGAGAGAGAGAGAGAGAGATTGAACAATTTAGAGAGACGGACAATTTGAAGATTTCGTTCATCAAGAGATGAACGAAATCTTTAAATTTAAAAAATATCAAGATAAGTCCTGGAGAGTAACTGATACCAGTCTATAGCTACATCGATCTATATATTTAAATCCGTTAAACTCTCTATCTCTCTCTCTCTCTATATATATATATATATATATATATATACATTTACTAGCCCTTTTTCTCAGTTTACAGCAGAACTACGGTCTCCTGCGTGTTTTTTTTTTATTAGAGGGATGATATAATGGTGGTTGCTTGAGATTTTGAATTTATAATTTTCTTTTTCCTCGACAGGTTGCGCAAATAAGAATGCAAATTCCTGTCTATCAAAATATTTTCCTTTAATTTGCGGTAGAAAAGATGAATTCAGACCATTCCCAAGGATATATATATATATATATATAGTCATCCACAGACAGATCTGTTTCGTTCTATCAGAACTTATCAGTGTGGCTAGACATATTAGCTTCCCGTAGCTGGGATCGAAACCCGGTTGACTCAAACACCTCTAACCCTTCTATGTGTGGATGACTATATATATATATATATATAGTCATTCACACATAGATTCTTTCGTTGTAAGGAGGGTCATCGTAATGAAATGGTTAAAGCGATGGACTGCAGAATCGTAGTAAGTGATCTCGAACTCCAGTCGCGCTATCACGTTCACTTTCGGACTAATACCCTTAGGAAAGGTATGAACCCCTTTATCCTCCCAGCCATGGGTTAAATAGTACCACTACTGTTCTTCTTGAAGAATGGTTGGCATTAAATTACATACAAAGGTTGATATGCTATTAAACAAATAAACCAATCCAAACCATATTTCGTTGTATCAGAACTCATCAGTGTGGCTAACCCGGTCAACCTGACCTCAGCCTGATAACATAAGCTCACAACCACCAGCAATCCCAACGTAAGCGAAGAATTTAACGTACATGTATTAAATGCTGCCATTTGTTTTCATTATACGTTAACGGAGACCGGAGTGCACAATTTGTTTGAAAAGCTTTGCATTTCACAAGAGGCAAACGTCAATTCTTTTGCGAGAGTGCTTAAATAATAATAATAATAATAGTAATAACAACAACAACAACAACAATAATAATAATAATTATAAAACTAAAGGACCAATCATATCAAAGAGAGAATAGATAAGACGCAACAAAGCAGTTAATGTAGGCTATGCGGTGACAAAGACGAAACGATCAATCACATAATAAGCGAATGCAGCAAATTAGCACAGAAGGAGTATAAGGTGAGACACGACTGGGTGGGCAAGGTGACCCACTGGGAAATGTGCAAGAAATTTAAATTTGACCATACTAACAAATGGTATATGCACAACCCAGCACCTATCCAAGAAAATGACACGCATAAACTCCTATGGGACTTTAACATACCTACGGATCACCTAATCCCGGCCAGAAGACCAGACCTTTTAATAATCAATAAAAAAAGAGAATTTGCAAAATTGTCGACTTTGCTGTCCCGACGGACAACAGAATAAATGTGAAGGAATGTGAAAAGAAGGATAAGTACCTCGACCTTGCTAAAGAACTGAAAAAACTGTGGAATATGAAAGAAATGATTGTGCTAATTGTGATTGGTGCGTTAGGCACAATAACTAAAGGAATATTAAAAGGCCTGGAGGACTTGGAAGTCAGCGAACGGGTAGAGATTATCCAAACGACAGCATTTCTAAGAACGGCCAAAATCCTTAGACGAGTCCTGGAGACCTGAGGAGACTTGCTGTCCCTATGATCCCAGTGATAAACCATCAGCTCACACTGATGTGAAAAACTCTAAAGGAGTAAATAATATTAATAATAATAATAATTACAACCATCTGAAACAATACTGATAACACGATAGATAGCAGATTGACAATAACTAGGAAACAAAAATGGGAAGGAAAACAACTCTATGGGCGTTTTAAACGACTAATAAACAACATCTCACACGACAAAACCTGGATATGACTAGGAAAAGGAAACTTTAAGAGAGAAACAGAATCTCTCCTAATGGCAGCACAAAACAGCGCCATAAGAACCAAATATATCGGAGCGAGGATAGATAAGACGCAAAAAAATAGCAAATGTAGACTATGCGGTGACAGAGATGAAACCATCAATCACATAATAAGCGAATGCTGCAAATTGGCACAGAAGGAGTACAAGGCTAGACACGACTGGGTGGGTAAGGTGATCCACTGGGAAATGTGCAAGAAATTTAAATTTGACCATACGAACAAATGGTATGTGCACAACCCAGCACCTGTCCTAGAAAATGACACATACGAACTCCTATGGGACTTTAACATAGAAACGGATCACCTAATCAAGGCCAGAAGACCAGACCTTATAATAAGTAAAGTAAAGTTGGCGACCATAGTCGAGGGTAACCCGAAGGCTCCCTTTTCGATAGCTACTACACCAGTGTGTAGGGGAGGGCGCTACTCCTTCCCTGGATTGCTCTACTTTACCCTTGATCCGTACCTTATAATGCTGAGAGTTAAGCAAGGAGGCATCAAGTACCATTTTTTGAGTCTTTGGTATGACTCGACCTGGGATTGAACCCAGGTCTCCCGGGCCATTGGCGAACACTCAACAAAAAAAAAAAAAATCTGCAAAATTATCGACTTTACTGTCCCGGCTGACCACAGAATAAAACTGAATGTATGTGAAAAGAGAGATAAGTACCTCGACCTTGCTACAGAATGGAGAAAAACTATGGAACATAAAGGTGACAATCATACCAATTGTGATTGGTGCTTTTGGCACGGTAACTAAAGGATATTAAAGGGCCTGGAGGATTTGGTGGCGGCCGAGTGGAGAACATCCAAACAACAGCATTATTGAAAACGGCCAGAATACTGAGAAGATTCCTGGAGACTTGAGGAGATTTGCTGTCATTCAATATCCAGTGAAAGACCATCGTATGAGTCAATAATAATGATATATGTATATATATGTATTCATATATATAATACTAATAATAATGCTCAAATAATATTAAAAGTGTTATTAATCGATCTATACTTTTTAGTGCTATGTACAGTAAATACACATCTGTCTATCTATATATTTATCTATCTATCCATTGTTTGATTTTTTAGTTTGGTTTACTTTTAGTTTTATGGCACATCAACCATTATAGGTTATTTAATACCAAATTCATTTTTATACATATAAACCGTCCTATTTCAAACAATTCATTTTAACATAAGTACAAAGTTTAAAAGTGAAAACAGTTCTATTTCAAACAATTTAGTTTAGCATACGTACACAGTTTAATTCTATTTAATCCATAGATAGGGCCCTATCAGGTGCTACTATTCCGGGCCAGAGTGGACCTGGAAAGGATGGCTCCGTTATCCCTAAAACTCTATCATTACTGGAACTGCACTAACTGATTGTTTAATGTCATATCAGAATACTCGTTGAGAGAGTCTTACCCCTATGCAGAGATGCAGTCGGTGTATTATTCAGCTCCAAACAACTAGGCCAGTTGGTTAGGTTTTTGGGCAAATCAACCCTTGTTGGTTATTTAAAACCAACTATATATATATATATATATATATATATATATATATATATATATATATATTTAATGAGTATACATATATATATATATATATACATATACATTACGTTTATATGTTTTGTAAACGCATATTGTGCATATAGCATTTTTAAACGAGTCATAGATCGTTTGTTTGCATACATTTAAATAGTTTCGAGTATTTCTATCTAACACTAATAATTCTATGCAACACTGTTCATATATTTGCACAGTCAAATAGCTATAAATAGATTTGGTTTGGTTAGGTTTTACGAGATATCAGATTTTGTTGAGTTATCTTTTACTCAGTTTTCCTAAAAACCTACGAAATGGTTTCATGTTGCTAATGATAATCCTTTGTAAACAACTATAATTTCAGGTGGCCCAGTCGGCTGGGGCTTCAAATTATAACGACTGCATCTCTGCACATGGGTAAGACTCCTCTAATGAGTATCCAACATATGACACTAAACAATCTGATGATGAGTCTCCAGTAATGCTGGTGCTTTAGAGAATGCAGTGTTCCCCTTTATTGTTATCACTCCCAGGTCCAGTCTACAGCCCCAACTGGTTCAGCTTTATATAAATAACAAGGGGAGAAATAATCTTTGTCGGAAGCATGTATAAAAAAATGGTATAAAACTTGAATTCAATTTTTTTCACACAGTTAAATGGTTTCAAATATTTTATTCAACATTACTATTTTTGTTCTATAATGCTCATTCGTTTCCACACGATAAAGTAGTTTAAATATTGCTATATAACACTAACAATTCCATTTAACATCAGCCATTGTTTTCACATAGTTAAATTGACAAACAATTCTATTTGGCCCAGAGATGGGACCCTCAGAGGTACTACCATTCTTAGTCAGGGTCTACCCGGGAGTAATGGCAATAAAGGAGTACTCCACATTCTCCAAAATTCCAGGATTGGATCTTCACAATCAGATTATTTTGTGTCATATAAAGTACATTCGTTGGGGGTTGTCTGAATCCTCTGCAGAGATGCAGTCGGTGTATTCTACAGCCCCAACTGATTCAGAGGAGAAAGAATCTTTCTAAAAGGGTATAAAACTGGAATAAAACACAATCGCAAAAACTAAGATAGTTAGAACATTTGAAAATATAAAAGCGCTAGAAAAGAAGAGGCAGGTGTGCTTTGGGTGAAAGGAAAAAACAACAGAAAGAAGATAGGAAAAGAACAAACACTAAACAAATGAACAAAAATGATTGACAGGATAAATAAAAGTATGAAGAATAATTGGGCAATAAAATCTCTAGGGCGATATTGAAATCCTTAAACTACCTTTGGATGAGGAAAGATGATGTCAACAGCACAAATATGAAAAGAAAGAGCCTCACACATATCAAGTACATTTGCCAGGTTCAAAAAGATTTTTAATCCCTTCACTGTTGATTTGGCTTTAGCCATTATCGTCGATATGATCTTCTTTTAATTAGAAAATATCGTTTGAGGTTTTTGATTTGTTAAATATTTTTCAATGATTGTGTTCTCGGTCCTATAAAACTGCTGCTGATAAAACAAGCTGAAAAAAAAAGCAAGAAAGAAAAAATAGATAAGCTAGGATTATTTCAAAAGTACTTAATATAAACGAGTAGTTATAGGGAAAATAGATATTTTGAAATATACATAACAAAAGCAATAAGACTGGAAAAAGAAATTAGATTTAAAATCCAATTTAGGGAAAGAAACACAAGGAATTAGAAAATAAATAGAATAAAGTATTCGTGTAATGAACTATAAAAGAGAGACAAACAGACAGACGGGCAGAAATGAGAAAAAAATTGCCAAAATTGAACTAGAACTATTAAAGATCAAGCAAAGGGGAAATATTTTGATTTATTTACTTCCTTATCGACTGTTTTCTCAGAGTAATGTCATTTCATGCATTTTGGCCTTAACCGACTACAACCTTTGTGTATATATTAAAATAAACTCACACATCTTATTATGAAAGTGAACATCTAACTTGGACGCATAACAAAATTAAAACAAAGAAAATGAAAACGGTAGAAGAGACTTCAACGAGTTTAAGCATTTAAGGTAATATGAAGTACCGAGTGATATATTGTAAAAAGATAGAGAAAGAAGCAGTAAGTGTAGGGAATAAAGAGGAAGACTGCGGAGGAGGAGAGTGAATAAGCAAACAAGTAGATTTGAGAAAAAAAAAAAAAAAAGACAGTGAATGAATTATCAGATAGATATGAATAGAGATTAGAGATAGAAATCCTGAACTTAGATAAATAAATAGATAGTTAACAAAATAAACTAAAACTGGATATAAGATGTATGTGCTTGATAGATAAATAGATACGTTAATAGATAGATATAAACTTAATGATATTAGATATAAAATGCCTGAACTTTATATATATATATATATATATATATATATATATATATATATATATATATATATATATGCGTGTGTGTGTATGTCTGTGTGTGTCAGTGCGTGTATATATATATATATATGTACAAACTGAGATAAGATATAAATTTTTTAGTTTGCTTGATAGATAGATTGATAGGAACAAACCGAGACGAGATATAGAGTTACTGAGCTTACAGGTTGTGACAATTGGAGAGTAGAAACGACTCACTTCGGTCGGTCATGTTGCTGTCAGCGCAGATCGGGCTGGGTGTGTCTTGACTCTGCCAAAAGTCGGTCAAGGGTGCCTGCCCAAGGTTCCGGGGAAACCCAGCATCCGTGTCACGTGTTAAGCACTGACATACTCCTCAAGCCTAAGGGTATCGTTCCCTCAAGCTCAAACTCTCCTCAAAGAGGCTAGGTTTATCGCCTGACGCCTGAGGCGCAACTTTTTAGAGGAATGCCGACTGAACCCGAAGCATTTTTGAGAATGCCAGGTGTAGATAGAGAGAGAGAGAGAGAGAGAGAGAAAGAGAGAGAGAGTGAAAGATAGAGAGAGAAAGAGATAAAAAGAGGAAAGAGAAAAGCGGCAACAGAAAAAAAAAAGAACTAAATAAATAAACACAAAAAAGACTAATATGTAAGAACAGAGGTAGTTACGAGCTAGCTCGCTTGATAGATTTGGTTTGGTTAGGTTTTACGAGATATCAGATTTTATTGAGTTATCTTTTACTCAGTTTTCCTAAAAACCTACGAAATAGTTCCATGTTGCTAATGATAATCCTTTGTAAACAACTATAATTTCAGGTGGCCCAGTCGGCTGGGGCTGCAGATTATAACGACTGCATCTCTGCCCAGGGGTAAGACTCCTCTAATGAGTATCCAACATATGACACTAAACAATCTGATGATAGTCTCCAGTAATGCTGGTGCTTTAGAGAATGCAGTGTACCCCTTTATTGTTATCACTCCCAGGTCCACTCTGGTCCAGATTGGTAGCAGTTGATCAGATCTTATCTATAGGTTAAATTGAACTAAACAGTGTACGTATGCCAAACTGAATTCTCTAAAATAGAGTTGTTTTCGACATTTAACCTGTGTACTTATGCAAAGCGAAATTGTTTGAAATAGAAATGTTTATATGTATAAAAATGGATTTGGCATTAAATAACCTGCAATGGTTGATATGACATTAAACCAAACAAAACCATATAACTTTAGGTAACTGTGCTAATGATTGATAATTTATACACAATTATATGGTTTCAAGTGACACGTCCTATAATAATAATATTACTTTGCATACAGTTAGTGGTTAAAAATATTTCTAGTTTACACTCGACATACGATTTAAAATCTTTTCTTCTCGTTATTTGTCTTACGTCCCACCGTACGGACGAGTGTGGCACAAAACCTTTTTTAAGTGAGTCAAGGTGCAGAGCCGAAGCCCAGACACAACTGGCTGCTCCAAAAATACCTCGAGTCCCGTCGGCATTCCCCTAAAAAGGGTGCCCTCAGTGCCAGGTTATAAACTTTGCCCTTCTGGAGAAGATAAGAACCTGCTTCCCGGAATCCATGTTAGATGGCCTCAACCAACTGCCACCGCAACCAAGGCACACCTGAACTGATACGTGTGCCGTACCACACGGCCGACCGAAGTGTGTCCCAGCCCTGCAACGCCCTGGATTCTCATCAGATATCATTACTTTTCATGTCTATCTGACCCATCATCATCATCATCATTCATTTGTGCTGACAGCATGCATTCCCTTGATTCTTTCGCGCCATTCACCCCATATCAGCCATCGCTCCTGGGAAGTTTCCACGCTGAGCTGATCGATATAATTTTTTGCTTATCAGCCAAGACTGGTGTGTCAATTTATGTTTGCATCTTATGTTCGTCTTACTAGGATGGTTTGTGAGAGGGGACGAAAGTGGCCGTTAAACTGCTGTTTTGTATTGGGATGCTTCGAGGATTTGTTGAAAGCACCATGCGTGGTTCCCATCAAGATTTGTTGAAAACACCATTGTGTGGTTCACATCAATTTTTTTCTCGTTTCGTTTCGTTAAAGTCCAGAGGCTGCAGGGGGTGAATCCATACTATAATATCAATTGAGCTACAGTTTTTAAGAATTCCTGTTTTATTTTATCCGAGAGAACAGATTTACATATAGTCAATAACCTGTCAATGCATTTCCCAAGCAAATGATGACATCACTTTCTGTGGATATGATAATGTTACCAAGGTGTGAAAAATGATATACTAAACTAAAATTCTTTTTTATATGGAGACGACGCTATTTTGTTTTCAACACATTTGACCAAGAGATGTGGCCTAATAGGCATCATCATTCTGATTTGAAGTGGACCTGGAAGTAATGACAACGAAGGTATAGTTCACACTCATGTGGGCCTCACTATCGGATGAAGTTTAGTGAAATTCCTAAGGCATGCTTTTCTTGGAGGTGGGGTTGTTATTAATTTTAGACCAGAATTGTGGAGCACCTAATTATTAGGGATATGTGAAAGAGAGAAACTAAGCTAGTCATTTATCATGTAAAATGGAAAGTATGAGGAAATTTAAGCAAATCGAAAAAAAACAAAAAAAAAACGAGGCATCATAAAAGGGATTCAAAAGAATGTAAGAAAGAGGGCAAAAGCTACTTTTAAAAAGTGAGTGGGTTACATGAGAACAAAAAGAGAAAGAAACAAAGAAACAAAGAAAGAGAGAAAGACATCCGATGAAGATGAATATGAGGTGAAGTGCGCCGGAAAGAAAGAATTTGATGCGCATGCCCACTGAATACTTACGTCGCCATATTTTTCACTGATGTTATCTTACCTAATGGAATCTGCTTGCCTAAGGACAATATATCAAAAGATACCATTTATCTTGGGTAAAAACTATAAAGTAGAGATGGCATTTTTGGATCTTGACAAACAGAAGATGAAGAAGAAAAATTCGGCCCTGGTTGCATAAAACGCCTTGGAACTATGGATTTTTTTTTATTCCTGCTCCTTCCATAATTCAATAAGTAAAATTACTTCTTGAAGAAGCTTCATAAAATACCTAATTGATAAATATTTAAAAATTATAAAAAAATATATTTACATGTTCCAAACTTGTTTGTAGAGTAATGAGACCAGTTATTGACGGTGCAGTGAGTTCGAGACACACTAGGTATCATATTGTCGTGACAAATTTAAGCAAAACTTAGTGTTGGGCACCTCTGGTGGTGTAGTGTTTAGTGAAGTAAGGTTGCATTGAGTTTGATTCTCAGTGAGTGCTCCGAACTGATATTCTTATACCAAACTAAATTAAGCTTATAATAGATGTCTACTCGTCTTGTGTAAGCTCGCACATATAGTTAGTGAATTTTATCCCCACTGAGTGAACCATACTGATGGCCGTATGCTAAGCTAAGCTCAGAGTTCGTAGAAGAATCTAAAGATCTCGAATTTATTTTCATTTTTCTACTTTGCGCTTTAATCAACAACTGAGGGTTTTCCAGTTCTGGGCTGTCTTTCAATGGATTATTCCTTACTCTGAAAGCGCTGACATAAGTTTTTGACTGTATAATCCTTGATTGTTTCATTTTAGTCTCACCTTTCCCATTTTATTATTTGCCACAGGGGCAAGTAGGTCACAAATATCATAAGATCTCAGTAGCAACACGGTTTCTAGAGTGCTCAAATTCATTTGTATTGAGTGCCCAGTGGCAGTGGACCGAGGATAAAAGAGACAGTAACCGACCACAAGATTTTGGGTTACTATTTATTGATGTGCGGCTTTACTGCAAAGACGGAACTCACTGTGGCGTACTTTATAACGTGATGGACTGTGACATCGTAGTAAGCGAGTTCGAACTCTTACGTTTACTTTTGAACAAACATCCTGACGAAAAATAAAGGAGTGCTTTTTCTCTCAACTATAGGTTAAACTGTATCACTAGTGTCCTTATATAACGATAGCTTTGGCATTTAATAATACACAAAGGTTGATATTCCATTAAAAGAAACCCATCTTTAATTTGAAATATAAAGGTTCTACGGTAATAATAAAGATTGCTGACAGAATTGAAAGGGATGTGTCGCAACACTCACACACACAGTACATTGATCCTTATTGGGTCCTGGACTGCGATTAACACATTATCTATAGTTTCTATCCAAACCAACATTTAGAACTGAATGTGTCTTCTTGAAGCATACAATCGTCGCCACTAGAAGTTGTATCAATGATAGAAGACTTTCCGAATTAACTGGAAAGAATTAACTGAAATTAAAAATATCCTCCTGCACGGACGAAGGGATTACCCATGGATTGAGTGAATGACTCAGTTCAAAATTATCAGACAAACAGTCGCTTGACAGTAGTACTATGGACGAAATGAGGTGATTATAATAACCAAGATGACAATTCTTATTTGAGTACGTCTTATTTTGTTTCACCAAAGTCGGTCGGTCTTTCTGGACAGCTTTTTGTACAGATTCAACTAAACTTTTAGAGACAATTAAAGTCATCATGAGAAAGATTTTAAACACTACCAGAAAACTCATATCAGAGAGATTTTAGATGGGATCTGTTTCTAATCCTTGATATCTTATTGCTCACATCACAGTAACAGGGTGTTCATCTCATACCCTGAATCTGTAACTGATTAGTGCTGATTATAAGGTAAAAAAGAACTTGTCATCTCGTGGATTTTGCCGTCTCCGTGGACAATAGAATGAAAATATAAGAAAGTAGAAAGATGGAAAAATACTGAGATTTTGCCAAAGAACTAAAAACTGTGGAACATGAGGGTGACGGTGATACCAATTGTAGCTGATACACTTGGAAGAGTCTCCAAAGGTTTGGAAAAAAGCCAGGAGAATATGGAAATCAGAGGAGGAGACGAGACCATCCACACCACAACATTAAGATCAGCAAGAATACTAAGTGTCCAGGAGACCTGAGGAGGCTTGCAGTCACTTAGACTCCAGTAAAAATCCACCTGCTAAAGTTAGTGGGAAAATTTCGCTAAGAGTAGAATAATAAATGAATACACTAATGTATCTTAATAATTTTATTATCTTTAGAAAGCAATATTCATCTTTTGTTTAAGAATTCCTAAGCTGTGCAGTGTGGTAATAAATAATATCTAATGATAATTATATATAATAATGGAAAATAGTTTATCTATCATTTTATCAGTCTGTATGTCTGCTTAACCGTCTGTCTTGTCTCTGTATATATTCAACTATCTATTTGTGTGTGTGTGTGTGTGTGTGTGTGTGTGTGTGTGTGTGTGTGTGTGTGTGTGTAAAGTTAAACAATAAGTTATGAGCTTCTCTATTCAAATGTAGGAACATATTTATAAATCAAATATTCACTCAGAGAAATATGAACTAACGGAAAGGAATGTTAATCGGTAAATGCAGTTTCGAGAAGCTAAAAAATCGAACCTGCCGAATAATGGTGCCTCCCAGCATCCCTCAGAGGTAGGTCACATCTATTTTGGGAGGATGCAGACAGCACGATAAAAGGGGAGTTCGCCTTCAGTTTCACATATGATCACCGCCTGGAAACACTATGTGTAGATCACATGTGACAACTGTGTATACTGGATAGGGAAATTTGATCTGTGGTCAATTCTAGCGGCTCCAGACAGCCTGCTCCCAGGAATCGAAGAATAGAGGGGGCCAATTCCAAATGTCTCTGACCATCAACATCACAGTCAGTGGCAGTGTTCAATAAATGTCTACGCATGGGAAGTGGCTAGCGTCAAATGTACACATACGTTGACGTTTGCAGCTCCAGCCATCGACATATATATATATATATATATATATATATATATATTTCTGAACGGTAGTTGTTCTCTTAAGCATGTTTGGTTAAAAACCACTGACAAGGTACTTTTTCACAGTTTCTTTTTATTGATTTTTGTCGTTTCGACTTAAGATTTGGCTCGATTTTATATAAGCAGTATACGTTTTCTCTTAGAGTTCTTTCAACTATGAATGGTCATTGTTTTGGTCATAATCATGCCTATGTCTTGGGATTTTAAATATTTGTAGTTATTTTAATATTAAAATATTAATGTAAGAATAATGTTGAATAATGTCAGACAACAAGCAATAATATATATATATATATATATATATATATATATATATATATATATATATATATACCAAATAGCGTTAACTCAATACATATATATGTAAATTATATTGTAGGCAAGCAATTTATATTTATCAAAAAATTATAGTCAATATCAGCGAGGAACCACACACACACACACACACACACACACACACACACACACACGTATATATATATATATATATATATATATATATATATATATATATATATATATATATATATATATATATATATATATATATATATATATATATATATATATATTAATGGTATGGATGCTTAGCTGTGACCATTGGTTTCATGCTGTCTTTATATAATAATCATCCATGCTAATAAGTAAGTAAGTAAGTAAAGTTGGCGACTGTAGTTGAGGGCGACCCGAAGGCTCCCTTTTCAATTGCTTCTACAACTATGTGTAGAGGGGGTTGCTACTACTTTCCCTGGATTGCTCCACTTAACTCTTGATACGTACCTTACATTATTGAGTGTTAAGCAAGGAGGCATCAAGTAAATTTTTATTTATTTAGTTATGTATTTTATGATAGCTGTAACACAGATATTGCGCACTCTCCGAATTATACAGCATTTGATTAACCCACCAACTATATAGGGTTGTAACATTATATATATATATATATATATATATATATATATATATATATATATATATATATATAACATTTAATACAAATGATAAAATATGAAAAAACAACTGCCTACTGGGATCAGCATTCATATATTGTAAACATAATTGATAATATAATGAATAAAAATATGATAATATATATATATATATATATATAATTTTTATATATAATTTTTATACAATATATATGTATAAATTTTATAGAATATATATATATATATATATATATATATATATATATATATATATATATATATAAATTTTTGTTGTAGGTCTAAAGAGAGAATGAAAATACTTTTAAATTAGTAGATCTACGAAAAGATTTGTATTTTTTAGAATTTATAAAGGCGATATGATGCTGGTTGTCATTTAAACAACCTAAAAGCCAGAATCGTTTTTTTTTTCAATCCATGACAGAAAAGAAATTGATAGACAACTTGAAGATGATAATAAACCCAATTTATCTAATTTTATCTTGAGTGAGTTGTTTTGCTTGAGCATTAATCTATCTTAATGTGCTCTATTTAACCGCTTTAAATTACTTGTTTTATTCATTTTCACTAAAGAGAATATTCAGTCCCGTATAATAATTTTGTTGGGTTCGCATTTGAAAGTTATTTTTCCAGTTTCTCAGAACACGGTGCAATCAGTTGTTTTATTGACACTATGTCATTTAAAACCGTAATATGGTAAAATATGCTCACGGCCGGACACAAACGCACACATACATACATATATATACATGTAAAAATGTGTATATACATTTCCAAAACATTGCTTGGCATATATATATACTTGGAATATCTGTCTGTGAATTATCTGTTATCACAAGCGTGTAAAGGTACAACCTGAAATTTAACGACGTCCACTAATTATAAAACAGTAAAGATGCAGACACACACACACACACACACACATATATATATATATATATATTCAAAATGAGTCGGTCCACGAAGAGATTTGCATTTTTAGAATTTATTCATTCATTTTATTCATTATTTCATTCATGTATGTTTCTACCTTGCTGCTTTCGTCAGAGAAAATAAATGGCACAAGGCATTCTTAATGTGATACTCAATGAGACTTGAACTCACTCGTATTTGCAGCGTACTGCCAACGCAATATATACATATATATATATATATATATATATATATATAATATATATATATATATATATATATATATATATATCCACGCCATCCGTCCCAGTCACCCATCGCTTCTGGTTGGTCTTCTAGACAGCATTTAGTGTCCAAATAGAGCTGAGGAATGTAAGACTTTACTGCTCAGCCAATATTGGCTTGTCCATCAGAATTCACAAATGAATTCATCCTAACTCCTTCAGCTGACAGGTTAGGGAACCTCATGTTGTCCGTGTGAATTGATGATGGTAATGATATCATATATATATATATATATATATATATATATATATATACCCAAAGATTGGATACGTGAAACTCATAGTAGTGAGGGAATTTATTTTATTTTAATTTATAGTTGTAATATTGTGATATTGCGCTACATTCTTGGGCTTACAGCAATATATCTTAATGATGTAAGATGTTTTATTCAGAAATTGTGATTATATATATATACATATAAATGAGAGAAAATGAAATAAATCAGACAAATATGTTGAAGAATAAACGGAGGGAAATATACTTGGTGTAGATGAAAATTTATATTTTCTTTGCTGACACGTTTCTCGACTTATATATATATGTGTCTGAGTGTGTGTGTGTGTGCGTGCGTTTGGTATGACAAGTGTTACATTTCTCTCTCTATATATATATATGATTAGTAGGACAAGTGCTACATTTGTATTTATATATATATATGTATACATATATGTTTGGTAGGACAAGTGCTACATTTGTATATATATATACATGTGTATATATATATATATATATATATATATATATATATATATATATATATATATAAATAGAATTGTAACACTTGTCCTACCAAATCAATCATATATATATATATATATATATATATATATATAAAATACAAATGTAGCACTTATCCTACCAAATCAATCATTCGCTTGGAGCTTTTGTTACTGTTCGTAATTTTTGTTTTCTTTTTCATTTCTTCAGATCTAAAGAGGGCCAACCTACCTAGAAAGTGACCTTGGAAATCGTCCTTTTATAAATGTTTGAATATCAGTTTCTGACACTAAATGACACTAGATATGACACTAAACTGTATCCGGTCTACGAACTTTAGGGTATGTGGAGTACCCATTCACTGCCAATACTCCCAGGTACTCTCTCACCCGGATCTGCTGTACGTGTTAGGGC
>OY757914.1:49247416-49264916 GCA_963585895.1 Sepioteuthis lessoniana
CCGTATGCATCTCGTATATATATATATATATATATATATATATATATATATATATATATATATATAAACAGGATTTGGCATTAAGCAACTCACAAGGGTTGATATGACATTAAACACAAATCAACCGGCTCTTTCGCAAACCTCAGGTGTACTTTTGTGACCCAAATTTTAGTTGCATGCATTGTTTTAGGAACTACTGGTCGAGATTAAACAAATAATACTGACCGAAGCTACTGAAATCGTTCCCCTTTTTGTCTCTGAGTCAGACTAAGTCTTTTATATATTTCTCTATATATATGTTGTTGTAGAGCTAGAATTAGATGCAAGACGATTTGTTTAACTGACTTGTTTGAAAAAGGACTGATTTTACATTTATCTGTTTGTAAGCAAAAAAATGTACTTATGTCAAACTGAATTGTTTGTAAGGAACTATTCATATGTATAAAAATGGATTTGGCATTAAGTAACATATAATGGTTGATATGCCATAAATCCAAACCAAACTTTATAGGCATATGAACTTATCATTAAACTGTGTGGAATTTTTTTTTTTTACATGTGTCAGCCATTCATCTATATTCAAAATTTCGTTGTTTTTTCTTTGATTTTTAAATTTGTTTTTCTTTTTTTAATTTAATCTTGTGAATGTTTTTGACTCCATTTTTTTTTTCTAATATATTTCCCATTCGAAGACTTCTCATACCTCCTTTTTGCGATCTTTCTTTCTCTGTATTTCTTAACAACTCTCTCTCGGGTTTTCCTCTTCCCTCTCCTCTCTCTCTCTCTCTCTCTCTCTCTCTCTCTCTCTTTCTCTAATCACACATTCATTTTTCTTCCTTCTCTATTTGATCGTTTCTATTAACCACGTACCTTTTTATTTCAGACGTTTTAAAAAATCACTCTCAAGCTTCTTACTGTATTTCTTTTCTTTTTTACGTTTTTGTAATTCAAATCTATATTTCATATTAATTCTTTCTTTTTATACCAATCTCATTATTTCCCTTTCTTCATCATTTTTTATCATTTATCTTCACCCTCTTTGCCAAACTATTTCTACTTCTAAGTAAGGCTTTGAATTCCATAGCCAAAATAAGATGATCGTTTGAAAGGACGCCATCTTTATGAGTAACAATAAAAAAAGAACTGATTTCCCAACAATAGACTGGGTGGAGATTACAAACTATAACACTCACTACTCTCGCAATAACTTAGGCTATAATGCTAGAAAAACTGTCGACACAAATATGTTGAAATGTGTTATCAGAACAATAGACAATTTGCTCGGGGGTTATCTGATTTAGGAGCGCAGTACAAGTCTCAAAGGTCTTTCAATCGTACAAACTTTACTTATTATACTATATTTGCCATAAAATACAATTCAATCGGTCATAATATATTGATAGCATAGTCCCGGACAAAATAATTGGTCTATTTATGTTGGGATTCGAACCTTTGCCAAGGATCAAAATACAGTATCGGTCAACTTTTCCCACGATTAAAATATGACAGCCATTCTAACAAGGATAAGAACATATTTTGTCGATTATATGGGGGCATAATCTAAGTAGGGAATCATTTCCTTCTCTTACATATAACAATTTTTAATACACTTAGTTTCCAAAATTATATATAGTAAATATATTAAATTGAATAGAATAAATTCATAAAAGTATTTCTATTTTAACATACATAGATTAAAATTTACAGAATTTGACGCAAATAATTTAAAGAATTCAATAATGACACCTGAGTGAATGTTAAAATTATATATCGTTTATTGTATTTTTATTGAACAGTGGTCCAAATTCAGTAAGTTTTGAAATGAAAAAGAGTTCCATTGCTTGGTATTAAACAAACGTATTATTCCAGACGAATTTTATATCTATATATTGTAAATCTGAAAGCTTGTCTCTATATTAATGTAATTTCTGATTGCATAGTAATGTGATCAGGGTCAGCCACTGATATATATATATAAATATATATATATATATATATATATATATATATATATATATATATATATATATATATATATAGTAAACAGAAAACCCCTCACTGGTTATGTATTTGAAACAATTTTTGATAGAAACACAATTAATTTTGAAATCAATACGGTTATAATTAAGCATCATTTGTTTGCAAAACCTATGCCATTGAAATTTAATTTCAATATATATAAATATTAATATTTACCTGTGTAGTTTTTTCGGATTGTTACTTATTCATATATTTGGTAACTGAACAGAAATAATGTCGAGATAGATAATAATGTCTGATAATACCGTTTTGATTGTATAATATGCCACAATAAAGAATAAAATCCTGATACGTCTGGTTCAGAAGACAATTAAATTTTTGAAAATAAATTGTTAGTGGTGTACATATTTACAGCTGGAGTCAGTGTCGAATAGACCTAAGTAGCGATGCATGCATTGCTTAACAATACAATTTATTCACTAAAAATGTTTTTATTCATCAAATTTATTTTATTATTAACATCTATTATTATCATAAAACATTTTAGACAGACTCAATCAATTTATAACGATTATATTGAATACCTAAATTCGTATGCAGAAATTCGTCTCTGATGAACAAAGTTCAACCTGTCTATTTCCACGATAAAATGATACTTCCAGAAGAAATATAGAGAAACTTTGAGTAAAGATATCAGTTAACTAATGGTGGATTCTCTCTGATATAAGATGTCATCATTTCTATTTATGAATTTTCACGACAACAGTGGGCACTTCCGGTAAAATCTTTCCACTCAGAGACGAGGACTGAAAACATCTAAGGTCATTTGTAACTATTCTCAAATGCAAGTGCTACATGAACTTTCTGCCAGGAAGACGTACGAGGTGCCTTCAATAAGTTTACAGACTTTTTTTTTTTTACAGACATTTAAAATTGTTGTAGACACTTGAAAATTTTGTATGTTATTGCTATACATCTTATGAGATGACTGACTAATATTTATGATTTCAGGTTCAAATGAACAGCTAGAGCAGGAATTCGAATACACCCTACTAAAGCCTGAGTGTCACAGCTAGTGAATTTCAAAAATGCAATCTGGACGTGAGGACACTTTAGAAGAACGATATGCAATAAAATTCCGTTTTAAACGTGGAAAAAATGTCACAGAAACGTATGGAATGCTTCAGATGGCTTTTGGAGCATCGTGCATGAATCGAGCATCAGTCTTTGAGTGGCATAAGAGATTCCGGGAAGGCAGGGTGTCTGCGAGGGATGGTGAGAGGTGTGGGAGAGAGTATGGAAGTCAATACACCAGAGTTGATTGGCCAAATAAAGAATTTCATGGATAAGGACTGTCGTGTGTCTATAGAGACAATAAGTGCACAGTTTGATGTCACTGTGGGAACTGTACACATAATTATTCGCGAGGAACTGAAGATGCAGAAGATTTGCGCGAAGTTTGTCCCAAGGGTGCTCAGAGAAGATACGAAAGAAAGACGTTGTCATGACAGCAGGGAGATGGTTGAGCTGATCAATTCGGATCCCTCACTTCTTGATGCTCTGGTGACCTACGATGAAAGCTGTATCTACTGCTATGACCCAGAGACCAAGAGACAGAGTTCCCAGTGGAAGCATGGTGGCTCTCCCAGACCCAAGATGGCTAGACAAAGGAAAAACAACCCACAAACTTTTGAGGATCCCTTATTTTGGCAGTACTGGCATGATCTACATGAACTGGTTTCCCACTGGACAGACAGTCAACAAGGAACACTATATTAAGATTTTAAGGGAGTCCAGGAAGAGATTCCGTCGGAAGAGGCCAGCACTCTTCAAATTGGGTCAGTGGCATTTTAACCAGGACAATACACCAGTCCACAACTCCATCCTTGTCACAGACTTTTTGATCAAGATGGGCATCAAGACACTTCCTCACTCTCCATATAGTCCCTAACTTGCTCCCTGTGACTTTTGGTTATTCCCTAAGCTCAAGGAAAAACTTAGAGGCTATTGTTATGAGACAATTGAGGAGATGAAAGAGGTTGTGACGAAGGTCATTGATATGCTCACACAAGAGGACTTGCATGGGGCCTTCCAGAAGTTGTTGGAACGATACAACAAGTGCATTGCAGCCGGAGGAGATTACTTCGAAGAGGACTAGAGTTTCATGTGTGTACTATCAATAAAAGTTCCCATACAAAAAAAGTCTGGAAACTTATTGAAAGCACCTCGAATCTTTTCGATTTTAACACCAAAGGAAATCTACTGACTAGGATTATCAACTTGATTCTGTGAACAGCAGAACAACTGAACTCCTACAATAGCAACAAGGATTCGATCAGGTTGCCGGCCCAGAGATGTAAAATTATTTTTGATGGAAATGAGTCTAAATACTAATTATGGGAGGTAACATTTTTTGGATCCCTTAGGTTTAAACAACTGCACCAACAGATCAAAGTGACGACATGGGTTTAATAGAAAAAGTGCTACCGTATTTGCTGAGTTAATACAATACTTCGATAACAAAATTTTATCGTTAGTAATGCTAGATGCCAAGGATAATGGGCGAAAAGCATAATCGATATTAAGGGAACATTATTTATCGAATGGAAAACTGAAGATCATTTCCTTATACACAGGGCTTACGTCTTTGAAAAGATTGGAATCAGAATCCATTACCTTCTACATTATAGGAGCAGAAAATATTTCAAATTTATTTAAACGAAGCTGGTGAAGTGATTAGGGTTGGATTTCTAATCGCCATGCTTTTAAATGGATTGATCTCTAATTTGAAACGTTTTGAATGGTTATAACTCAAAAGAAAAAAAAAGTCTAACTTTTTCTTGATTTAAAGGTATGCTTAAGAAGTGATGAATATACAGATAGGATGTGTTACCCTTCAAATGGATCCAACTGCTAATATGCAGAACAGTCTGATGTTGTTGATTTGAGTAAAGAGAAAGTTGGTTAATGTCCATAGAGTTTTAGAGGATTTTTTAAACCGCACTCGGTAATTTAAGTTTTCATTTCGTTTCAGTTGAATTCATGATTTATTATAGTTTTGGTAAGGCCTATTGGTGGGGCTTAGAATAAATCGACAGTATCCAGCATCAGAGGATTAAGACCTTCACAAAAAGAGGTGTCATTAGTATGACAGTAAACTGCTTTTGATGGTAAAGCTCCATTTTTAAAGATCTTAGTAGAACGGAGAGCACTTTCATTCCATTACTCCCAGTTCCAATCTAATCTGATGTGGTAGTACATGTTAGGATCCCATCTATCGGTTAAATAGATATGCTTAAGAATTATTCGATAGGACTATGTTAAAAATTCTTGCAGAATTACACAAAAATATAAATAGGATCATAAAATGAACGCGATTCCTTAACTCATCGGCTTGAAATGACACTAGATAGTTTGGAATGCAGTAAAAATCAGACAATCAATCCTAAATTTTTATGCTTCCATTAACCAGAAGGATTAAACAATGTAATTAAAAATTAATATAATTCAATAATCTAAGCCTTTTTGAATATATATATATATATATATATATATATATATATATGTGTGTGTGTGTGTGTGATTGACTGCATTAAATGAATACTGAGAATTTATGTCATTAGTTTGATGGTAGCGTATTTACTCAAACTACGCCACGGTCAGGAGGCGACACAAGTTCACCTCTTTTTTTAAAAGAAGTTTTCTTTCTCCTAGACAGATCGTCCTTCCTAGGCTAAAAAACAGTCTGTCCGAATATTTACCTATAACTAATTGGAGAAAATATGAATTCATGCCTTTCCGAAGGACATTTGCTTAAAACTGGAACGTAAGTAGCCTCGCCCAGCTTCGGAGCTTGTGTCGACGCGTTCATTTCCGAAGAAGATAACAGTTAAACAAGACGTGTCTCTACCAGACATGGTAGACATTAAGATTGTTTAAAATTTGGGAAAACAGACCAAATGAGAATTATTCGGACATGGTTTCATCATCTATCGATTAATTATGAAGGAAAATGCCCCAAAATTCGAGACAATAATGGTTTCAGTCAATGGATTAGCAAGGTATTCTTAGAACATTTTCGACTTGAGAAATAGCAAAGATATATTTGGAAGGTTTTCACCCTATTCCACTTCGGCTTAATGGGTATCGTCTCATCAGATTGACTCAGTGATCTGGGTTCAAGTTCTGGACGAGGCAGTCTGCGTCTCACTTCTCGCTAATATCATCAGAAAAGTTGTGAATCTATCATTTCTTCCTCCCCCACCTCATATGCGAGTTAATATTAACGATGACAGGGATTCTAAGTTTTGTCACTGTAACACATCTAGGAGAATAAAAATTGAATTTAAACCAGCTGTACTCCGTTTTAGAACTGAACACTTATGTCATTCCCTTAGGTGGTGTTGGGGGTGTATTTACTCTGATTGGGCAAATAAGACTCAGCTGAATGACATGTATCCCGTACAGGCTAAAAAAATCAGTTTAGCCGATGCAGAATAGCTGTGGTACAGTAATAACCAAAAGAAGATGGCAGAATTTAAAACCATTTTATCTCAGAATGACTATTTAAGCCAGAACCTCGAAACACTTTATCTTCAGTGTCGAAACTGCCCGATGTATTTCTCTGGCAACAGTTATAAGATCAAAATAAAAATATGTGACCTAAACTGCCATAAAAAGTAAAGATTTCGTGAAATTAAAATTAGTACCAGCTTGTCTTAGTTTGACCACAAGTTTACAAGTAACACAACTATCCGTACTAAAGCCGTTAGAAAAAGCATGAAACTGATTCTCCCTCTGTTCTATTTCATACATTGTGCAAATATTTGAAAACGTGCAGTTCTAAAATTTATGAAAATATTCCATATAGTTTTTCCCATTACTACTTGCTTTAAATAAACTTATTTAGAATGAGATTGTATAATGATTTATTAGGGCTACTTTCTCATTTGCTGGGGGGGATACGGAATTCATAAATTTTCTGAAGGTATTAGTCCAAAAGTGGACGAAAGAGCGCGACTGGAGTTCTAACTCGCTTACTACGATGTCACAGTCCAGTATGTTAGCTAATACGCCACGGAACAAATCCCCGAAAGGATTGTAATGTTATGATTAAGGAAACAGTTATTGTTTATTCTCTTCCCTCATCAGACGATCATTTCATGATTCGTTTGCTTCTCTCGGCTGCGTATGCCTCCCCAACGATAAGTTTTGCTTGATAATAAGCTTTTAATAACTTGTCTCATGCAATATACATTTACACAACTCCTATATCACCAGTAGAATGTGACACAAGCACAATTTTTAAGCAATGTAAATGTGGCTTGATTTCAAAGTTTTCTTTCACATAAAGTGGTTTCCTCAATATGGATAAAGAACACAGCACCCCTACTATTTACACATAGATAGACAGAGACCAGATGGATCCATGCCTTTCCTAAATATGGAGTTAAGCTCAAAAGGCTTTCTACGGCGATAACTGTTACACTAAGTACGCCACCATATAACCATTGCATGTGATTCGATATACGGTTAAAATATATTAGCAAACAGATTGTGTTTAGAACATCAAATGTGTTGTGAACCTTGCTGTTGTTAAGTGATACAAGTGATTATTTTGTGTTTATAAATTGCCTATATGATATTTGGCTCATTTCCATTGACATGTCAGTTCTAAATTCTGGGATAGCTGAGAGCTTCTTTCTTTTTTTCAGAAAAGAACATAGAAAAAAATGAAAACAACAATAAATCATCCTTCCTCTTCACTACATGATTTGCCGCCTAAAAAATATCATCTGGCCTTATGCAGTATAAATATCTACTGTTCAATCAGCCTTGGTCAATAATTACTAATTATCGTTACTGTTTCTAAGAGAATAGTCCGAACAGGCGTCAGTGTTCTTCTGCCGTAAAAAGAAGGAAAAAAATTGAATCGAGCCGGCTTTGAGGCGTTTTTATCATGGCTTCTCATCGCTTTTCATCTCAGTGGAATCGTGCGCAAATATCGACTGGTGACTGAGAAGAACGCGGCAAAAAAACGTGTTGAGAAAGAAAGTTGAGTAAAAAAAAAAAAAGATTAAAATGATCGATAGAATAAAATGTATGAATAAAAACGTTGGTAGAATGTAGAGTTAGCGAAAAGCAAAAGAATTGTAAAAGTGTTATAAAAAAAAGAAGCTAAAACAAGACCCCACAAAAAATAAAAAATAAAAAACAAACCAAAAATAAAGAAGAAAATATATTTCAAATTGAAGGCTCATGACAGATAAACAACTAAAGTATATATAATTATTACTCACCTTCACAAATATAAGTACTAACTTGAGCTGCCCTCACACTATATAAATGTCATAAACACTCCTATAAATATGTACTATGAGTTGGTGAGTTAGATACAACCATTATAGACTTACCGACAGGAAATAAAATTACTGCACACAGAACTGTGTCGTTTTTGAGCAAGGTATATTATGTACAAGCTAACAGGTAGTTGGTATTCTGAAAACATTTTCATAAACTTTGGTCATCTTGTGATGTAGTATCAATCCCTAGAAGAGAGAAAAAAGCCAATATAAATGAAAATAGGTTTTATGAAATGAAATGCCGCCTCTGTTTTTTATAGCAAGCCAATAAACAGAGAAAAAAAAATGAGTTTAAAGAATTTTGAACATTTCAGTAATTTTTTTCCTTCTTTGTTAAAAGGTGTATTAACCTTTCTCGTAGAAGAACAGCATTGATACTATTTAAGCCACAGCTGTGAGGATAAGGGGATTCATACCTTTATCAAGAGTCTGAAAGTAAACTACCCCTTCAGTAAATTACACCACATTTGTCATTTTTAAGCAACTTTCATTAATTGTTTTATCCACATGGTGTAACTGTTATCAATTTAGGAAATAAACTCAGCGAGCCAAGTTCAATTCCTGAATGAGGATATTCACATTTCAATTAGCCATTAATGCCCTTACGAAAGGCATAAATCCAACTTTTCCCACTCCAGTTATCGCTGGAGCAGACAGGTTTGTTTATCAGTGATAAAACAACAAATCTTGGAGAAGAGGGAAAAAAAAACCCTCCAAATTTAGGAGGCGTAGGGTTGGCAACGTAACCCCATTGAAACCTCTTTGCTTTGAAACCGCAGCACAATTGCAGATAAGTTTGGGCTGCCGGCATATATCCCCAAGGGTGCATGGTGCATTTATATTTTATTATTATTATTATTATTATTATTATTACATTCATATTTTTCAGAGAATAAGTAGAGTATATCCAGTTTCGTTTTATATTGAAAGCTGTTTATGTGCTACTTTCTTCACCCATCTGGAAGTCAGATTTTTCAGAATGTAATTTTGCTCAATCTCGATCAAAACGTGACACTATTAAGAGTAATAGGTGGTTTTATTTCATTACGTACTCTTTTCCAGCCTCTCCTTCCCATTCTCTTTCTTTCTCTCTCTCTATATATATATATACATATACATATATATATATATATATATATATATATATATCTTTATATATATCCCCAAAAAGTAGAAAAGGTAATATGGATTAATTCCACCTTTAATCTGCTAATTAGACAGTAAAAACCAAGGCGAGAAATATATTTAAAGAATTAATATACATTTGCCAAACAGTAATATGCTCCATAAACTATTTAAAAGAAATGCAATAAAGATTAGTTACAATTTTATGAACAACATGCGACCAATTATACAAAAAAAAAACCCAACAAAAATGCAATAAAACGACCATAAGATATTAAAGAGGCGTTGAAAATAGATCTGGTTGTTTTACTATTGAAGTAATAAGTGCATTTGAGAAGGAAAATGTTTCACTGAAAATGTAGCATCGTACCAAGCAACTGAAGTAACCTGCGTTGGATAAATGGTGAAAGCGTGGAGGAAAAGGTGAACTAACAATAAATCATCCTTTGACAAAAAAGAAAAAAAGAACAGGACCATCATGTTGTCAAGTGAAAGTGTAAATAGGGAAACGGAAAAGTAATACAAATAATATAGGTTATTCTAAGATCATATTCATATAATGAGGGTGAAAGAAGGTGCAATGTAATACCATGGGTAAAACTTATGGAATTAGCACACCCAAGAGATGTTCACCTTGGTTATTTATATAGCAGTAAATAAACTAAAAACGGATTAGACGCAAAGCATTTTTATTTATAGCGGAAAATTATAGCTTTATGAAATATGCATTAATTAAACATTATTCAATTATTTTTATTAATGGTGTAATCTTTTCGAAGATATGCTGAGGAAAATATGAAATTACCCAATATTGAAGAAGAAATTATGAATTCATCGGCAAAATAAATAAATAAATGAATAAATGAATAAAAATAATGCTTACCTGGCCATCTTCGAGCATATTTTAACAGTCCTAATTCTTTTAGGCTTTGATTTCACTGATTTAAAGCACTACACCTTATTAAAGTTGTTCCAAATGTCCTGGATGGCCGTTGATAGATTTTCTTTGGTAAATGAAAAATTCCTTTTAATTTCCACCTTTAATGTTCTATTAGATTTAGATCCGGAATGTTCCATGGCTTTGTCATTGATTTTATATGGCTTTACTGAGGAAAATATTTAATTCCATTTGGTCTGTGTCATGATGCATTATCGCCCTGAAAAATACCTTCATCATCACCAAACTAATTTTATAACGATAAAACGAAAGAAACTATCCGGGAATTCATTGTACAGAAATGATTATTGAAATAATGGTCCTTTAAATGACATGCAATCTTATATCATGAAAGATTTTGGTTGTGTTTTTTGTAGTATATCAACACTGTTTATACTTATATATCAGTAATTTATTTCGCTTTTTGCTTAGATGTGGCACAAAGGCGTGTAAGTGGGGCACCCAATGAGACTCTAACTCTTTCGTGAAGGTTTGCTAGTCAAGCTTGGTAATCATTATACCACCCAAGGCATGCATTTACCCCCACACACACACCCACACGCATATATATATATATATATATATATATATATATGTGTAATATAATGGCCGAGGGATTTCGTTTTATATATCTTGCCTTTGAGTTTAGTTAGACTGAGAAGCTTTCGGCTCCGTGCATGGGTTAGTTAGGTGAAAACTTGAGAGCAGGTGTTGACGCGATCGCGGGGAGGATGTGTCGTTCACTGATGTCTAAATAAAAATCTCAGATAGAATGTATGACCAGGGGATGTGACTGACGTCATGCTCCAGAAGCGTGAGCAGAGGATTTGGGAAGATTTGAAAAAGTCAGTTAGTTGAGTTTTGCCTCGAAAGAAGACAGTTGACTATCGCTCGCTCGCCGAGGCCTTGTGGCAGGTGTCGCTCGTGGTTTGGGGCAGATGGAAAAGTTAGGTGTATCTCTCTCCTTATGCCGAAAAACCTTTTAACTCAAAGGTAATAAAAAAGTTTCGTGCCTGAATTAAGAAGTCGTAAGTGTTTTTCGTGTTTCGGGATTCCTATGTTATCTATATACGGACATTATGAACGTTTTGCGAACCGGTATGAATATGTCTATTTCACATATTCATATCTGGCTCTGTTACATACATACCAAATATGCTTTGTAAACGAATAGTTGATTATTATTATCTTTAAACGAGCATGATTTAATATGTTTACAACTAAATGGTTTCAAGTATTGCTATCCAATTCTGATAATTCAATCTAGTATTAATCATTTTTTTGCACTCAGTTAACTGGCTTCAAATATAGTAAATGATTAAATCATTCTATTTGACTCATAGACAGGAACCCAGCAGCAATTTAACACTAATAATTTTAGTCAACATTATTCGTTCGTTTGCATACAGTTGAGTGGTTTCAAGTATTGCTATGTAATACTAATTAACTTTAAGATTAGTCATTTGTTTGAACCCAGTTAAATGGTTGCAAGGATAGTAAATCACTGAATTGTTCTATTTGACACATACATAGACTCTAACAGATACTACCACTACGGGTCAGGGATAATTGGCAAGGAAGGATTACTCTTCATTCCCCAAAGCTCCAGGCCTGGAGCCTCGCCATCACGACACTTGTTATGTGAGATTCTTTCCTCTTTGCAGACGTACAGTCGTCATATTCTGCTGCCTCAAACGATAGGGAAGATATCATGAATGTCTAAGGAAATTTGTTTTTAGTCATCATTAAATGTTCTAATTGAATGGCATCAACAAAAGTTCTAAAATCTTCGCTTTGGTCAATGGAGATTCTTGATTTAGCACTTAATATTGCTTTCATTCAATTGCTCTCACGCTGTGGTTGTCTCTTTTACAATGACCTCATTTTTTATTTGCGTTTTAGTGCTGGCTTTCTTTTGGCTTTTCTGTATGAAGCTGTTACTTATTAGCTGAAAGATACACTAGTAAAGTACAATCTTGTGTTTTGACAAAAATTACAATCTGTATCCGCTTTGCATCTCTCTTTCTCTCTCTCTCTTTCTGTGTCTGTCTGTCTCTGTCTCTTTCTCTCTCTAATATCACCGTAAATACATATATTGCAAAAATAAAAAAAAAATAAAAAGCCAATCTTCTTCAAACCAAAACTTAAAAGCATTTAACTATTGCTAGTAACAAGTTGAATATGTTCCCATCCAAAAATAAGAAAACAATATCAAGCCCAGAATTTTTGGTAACCTAAACGCATAAGTGTTTGCATCAGTGTTGGGTCAGGGAATACGTACATTGGCATGATGGTTAGAGTGTTCGGCAATGGCCCAGGAGACCTGAGTTCAATCCATGGTCGAGTCATACCAAAGACTCAAAAATGGTACTTGATGCCTACTTGCTTAGCACTCAGTAGTATAAGGTAGGGATCAAGGGTAAAGTGGAGAAATTCAAGGAAAGGAGTAGCGCCCTCCCCTACACCTCGTAGTAGCTATTGAAAAAGGAGCCTTCGGCTTACCCTCGACGAAGGTCGCCAACTTTACTTTACTTTACTTATACGTACAAAGATGTGTTCAAAAAGTAATGAGGCTGAAGCTGTATTTACCATTACTGAAATAAACTGATGATAGAACGTTAATCTTCATCAAAATAGTCACCTTGGCATTTAACGCCTGTTTTCCAGTGAGTTTTTATACGTCAAAGGACCTCTGAAATTTCTTTTTTGACATAGCAAGAATCCGCAGCTTTGTATCTTTTAAAATGAAAACTACATCTTCAAATCTTGCACTTCCGTCAAAGAGACAATAAATCAAGGTCTGGTTAGTATGAAGGTAACTGCTCTTACACAGTCCGGTGTTTCGCTTAAAAAAACTGCTGATGAAAATGTATTACGACTAACTATTATGAAAAACATACTGAGAATCGCTACTTGCTCGTCTTGACAAATTCTCTGCCTTGGATCCAACTCTCTAAATATATATACTTCATCATTTTTCTCATCTATTCGCTCGTCTTCATTTAAATCTAAAATGAAAAGAACAAAAATCGCCAGTTTACATTATTCTTTTTTAGCACACCTTGTGTCAGTATAAGCGCGTGTAAACAACTACTTAATATAGAACGATATAAATAGGTAGAATTGTTGGGGGTCGACTTGATATAGAAATGATTTGACAGGTCTATTCAGAAAGTAAAGGTCGTTTTTTATTGATTACTGATATGACTGCTTTTATAAAAGTTAATTTAAGATGCAATGTTCATCTTTTTTGTATGAACCGTTTTTGGAATTTGTCATTTTAATATCATCATTCAATTTTTGTATGTCTGCTCCTGTCACACAGCAAAAATATAAGATTACGCTTCTTCTCTGTTTGTGGAATAATATTGAGATGTTCTTAATTCTAATTTTAATTCGCTTTCAAAAAGAAAACTGGACTAGATCACATTTCAATTTGTTATTTAATGGCTCAGCTCAACAAAGCACCGAGTATACCGAACCTTCACAGAGGAGTGATTGACAGAGGGCAGGTTAAATCTCAAATCCACAGCCACTGGAAAGTATTAGTATCCTTATACGTGGCTGTTGACCATCATTATAAATTGAAACAGAATTTGAGCTTTAAAAGTAAGAAAGATTCCAACGAAAACTTTGTACATTTCGGTGCTCAAGCGAGACCGATCAACTCCACTTTTGCTGATGTCATCATCATCATCATCATGTCATGCCATTAGCACGGATATCCTGGACCCTCTCTCGCCACTTTTCCCTATCGTTCATTGCCTCTGGCAGGTCTTCTGGGCTACATCACGTATCCTCATATAGCTGCTGTATGTATGTTCTAGCTGGTTCGTCAAACATGGATAGTTTTCATGATGGGAGGCAGGTGGCCGTATAGTTCGTGCTTTGTGGGGTGTTGCCGCCTGGACTTGTTTAATATTGCTCGCAACATTCTTGTGTAGTTGCCGTCTAGCTTCCTCTCCAGCCATTTTGTTAGCGTCCAAGTGGTGCATCCATACAGCAGTATCAACACGATCGCTGCCTGGAAAAAACTGCATTTCATTTTATCGGTCAGGTTTGATTTCTATATGACCGATAGCTTATCGATAGCTGTCCATGCCCTCGTTATCCGCGTGTCGATGTCTTCCATCAACCAAATGAAAATCATTTAAACTTCCTGATTATGAGACCAGTAACAAATGAACATGGATGTATTTGGTCAACTTTTCTTCGGGTAGAATGCAACAAGGTCGATATTTAGGCAGTGAATAGTTTGTTTGAATTCAGAATTTTCATATCAAATGTTACAATCAATTTACTGTACGAGTTTACTCAACCCTCCACCACAGATACGATGTGACACAAAGATTAAATTTGATTTGAATTCATAATTTTCCGGTTTTGTTAATGGTTGTCTTGCCATGGCTAAATAACTCAGCATATTCTTCTATTTATTCATAGCTGGGTAAAGAACTGATGGGTTATCCTCTTTCTCATGGAAATAAGAGCAAAATGAAAAGCAAATAGCTTCGTTTAGGAATTGAAATCGGGTCTTCACGTCGACTTTCTGCTATGGTAACCAGAACTTGTAACATCCGTAATAAACGTGAGCGTTTTCTATTTTTTTAAGAACGCGTTTATCCATTTGTTTAGTCACTAAGATCAAGTGACAACTTCTTGCACAATCTAATGGTAAAACTCGTGGGTCGCCTTACCTTTTTAAGAAACTGATATAATCAGCATAATTTCAAAACCGACATAACTATTAAATTATAATTATAATTCACATTTCCTTATTTATTTATTCATATATTTGCAATAAATTGTGATACATACATCTTTTTAAAAAGTATATAACTTGACATCGAGGTTAATGGACGGCGCAGGAAGCATTTAAAGTGAGTAGTCATCAGGAATATTGTGTAAAATTTAATGCAAAAGAACAACGCACACATTTTTACACTTACACTTTGCAATGGTTTTATATATATATATATATATATATATATATATATATATATATATATAAACACATTCATATATTTTATATATTTACGGCCGACTCAGCTGGGGCTGCGGGATACACTTACAGCATCTCTGCAGAAGAGTAAGACTTCCCCAGCGAGTGTCCTGATATGACACTAAACACTTTGATGCTGAGGTTCCAGTAATGCTGGAGCTTTGGGAAATGCGCAGTACCCCTTCGTTGCTATCGCTTCCAGGACCTCTCTGGCCTGGAGGGGTTGCACCTGATAGGGTCCTATCTATAGGTTAAATAGAACTAAACAGTGTTTTTATACTAAACTGAGTTGTTTGAAATGGAACTGTTTTTGACATTTAAGCTGTGTATATATGTTGGACTGAATTATTTGAAAGAGAACTGTTTTTTACATTTAGACTGTACACTTATGTTAAACTTAATTGTTATGAATAGAACTGTTTGCATGTATAAAAATGGATTTGGCTTCCAATAACCTACAGCGGTTGATATGCTATAAAACCAAACCAAACGAAATGCTTAGAGAAAAAGATAGATAGTAATTATATTGCTGTTTTTAAAAGATCCTGGAAGCAGCATCCAAAAAGGCAGCAGCTGTATAGCGACTTGCATTTCATCTTACAAGTTATCAAGTAAGACGAAGACATCCAGGGCAAAACTGGAGAGTAAGGACAAACACATAAGCGACATTCTCCTATGGACTCTTACACATGGACATAACAGTGTTGGCCAGACAGCAAAGATATCTACTCAGTTCGGACACTGGATAAAGTCTAGATGACCAGTCAGGAGCGATGAATAAGAGAGAGAGAGAGAGAGAGAGAGAGAGAGAGAGAGAGAGAGAGAGAGAGTCAATGGATTCAGTTTTATCAGCATGATTTGATGATAGCGGTTATGATGTGAATGCAAACGTTTTAACCGATAACCCGTTTTTCGATTGTAACAAGTTTAAGAAAAAAACATAAGGAACCAACGTAAAATAGTGTTTGGAAAATGAAAGAAAGTAAAAACTCAACATCCACCATACACGCGCACGTGTGTATGGGAACATCTTATTTATATGTTTGCATATATGCATCTTTAAGTGAATATCTAAGTGGGTAGAACTTTGCTATTTATATTGAACGAACTGCACTTGAAACCATACATGTAGACAATGATTCGTTCAAGCACACACATAAGTGCAAACACACACACACACACACACACACACACACACACACACACACACACACACACACACACACACACATACACACACACATACACACACACATATATATATATATATATTTTTATACGTTTTCTAGTTCATGGTTATTTCGGTTGATATAATTGGCAGGTAATAAATACAAATATGTGTACATTAACGCGTGCCATTTAAGAAAATCCATTTTGATATAAACAGGATAGATCGATTTTTCAAGTTGAATAAAACGTATTCTGAAATAAATTGAAGGAATATGAGACGATCCTGGTTCGCCTTGTTTGAACTTGAAGTGTCATAGATCTACAATTGATTTTAAAAAGTAAAGAAAGAAAAAAGTAATGAAATTAGTCTACAAGTAAAACGAAAGAACAACGAAAAAACTGAATGTAGTATCTTATACATAAAACTGATAATACAAAAGTTAAAAAATAATCAATACCAATAAGATAAAATATCAACAAAATATTAAAAAAGCAAACATTTAAAAATACTGGTAAGGAAGGAAGGCAGCTGAAGAAGCGAGATGATGAATCAAGTATCTTGAACCTTGCCAGGGTGTCACGTGACTCATTAGTAATGGTTGGCGGAAGTGTAGTAGGGTGCAGTGCAGCAGCCATTTCACAAGATGGCGGATTGCTGTCGGATTGATTTTTTTAAAAGATTTTCTTTATTTTTATTATTTTATCCACTTTTTTGTTTTTAACCTTTGTTTAAAAAATAGTTTTCTTCTCGTTCTTGATGCCGTCTGTGCCTGTGCTTTTTGCCTTTGCTGTTCGTAAATACTCTCCGAGTAGACATTGTTCGAGATCTTCAACATAACTTCCGGCCTTTGACGCCCGACTGGCTACGTGTACTCATGCGCGAGAAAAAATGGCGAACTCCTCTACGTGTTATTATTCAATTAG
>OY757914.1:49269916-49474916 GCA_963585895.1 Sepioteuthis lessoniana
GAATTTTACTTATCGTTTCCAATTCATTCATCCCTTTTAATTCAAAACATTCGTGTCAATACAGCTCTATTAATTCAGAAATTTCGTGTCAATACATGCTGGAAATGATGACATCATTGATTGACGAAGAGCTTATTTAAATTTTTTAAGCAAGGAGGAACCAATGAAATCAAACGAGATGCAGCGAGAGTTTGATAAGTGGAACGTGAGTTCCACTGCATGTGTTGTGGTAAGAGTGTGCTGATGAGAACGAAAGGTAGTAATACGAAGAACCGTTTGTTTCTTGTCAAGTGCCTTGAACGGGTTTTGGGTGATGATTGCGAAAAGGTTAGAGAAGAACGTCACGTGACATGCCGGAAGTAAACGAACAGAATCAGATCCTTAATGCATTTTGAATTCACAAAGAAGAACTGGAAGCAAGAAGACTGGGGGAGTGGCAGAATTAGGGATTGAATAAAGAATTAAGTTAACGAATGAATGAAGAAATTAATCAAGTAAAGAGTTGGCAAATTCAGGGTGCTGAATATATATATATATATATATATATATGCGCGTGCACACACACACACACACACACACACACACACACACACACACATATATATATATATATATATATAGAGAGAGAGAGAGAGAGAGAGAGAATAATTTAAAAAAATCTACACAAGTATAGTAAGAATCAAGGAGAATAGAAATACGAAAATAGAATGAAGAATATGGTAGAAAAGGTAGCGGGAAAAGAAAAAGGAATGAAGACAAAGAAATAAGGGAAGCATAGTGTTCGGAAACTAATGTCGCATTCATATAAAGGAAATAAAAGCCCACTCAAGAATAAAAAGCATTGCATTTATTCCTTTTGAGGAAAATTACACATATTAGCAACGACAAAAGCTCACCATGAAACTACACCTTTTCTTTCTAATCGAAATTAAGTGGTATTCGGTACGAAAATCATATACCAATGTCTAAACCAAAGCTCTATCGCTTTAAGGTCTAGTTGAGCAGCACGAGAAATTCGATGTTTCCTTCATAACGAACCCTTAAGATAAAACAAAAACACTCATCACAAATGTGTATTTCAAATAGAAGACAAAAGTGATCATTTTCGCTGATACACTGATTTTGTTCTTGAGAAAATGTACTTTTCTGAATTACAGTAGAAAAGATGAACCCTATATAATTAATTCAAGAGAAGACCAAATCGTCAAGTTGTAAATATTCATATTCATTGGACTGCCTATGTCGGCCCAAGGAGCTTATGGTGGCTCAAATTATTGTAAAAACAGATTCATACGAGGTGAAATGAAATCAAACCACGTAATCAAATCACAAGATCGCAAGCAAAGGTACGATTATGAAGCTTTAATTTTAAAAAGCGAATTAAAAATACTAGTTAGCCACTTATACAAACACTGTCTTCACGTTGCTACAAATTAGAAAAAGAACAAGATGAAGCAATGTGATCAGATGAAATTAATTCTATGTTTAACTTGAGAAGAACAAACTCTCTTCAACTAATTCAATCTTTTGTAGTGACCGTTAAATTCCTATTTTAACTTATTTATTTAACTCACTTTTAATATTTCATATCCTTCCCCACCTTTCTCTCTCTCTCTCTCTCTCTCTCTATATATATATATATATATATATATATATGTAAGATGTCTCAATTAACGTGAAACCCATGTGACTTCAAATAACTCAACTAATAATAATTTTGTGTTCCGTTTTGTTTCAAATTAGAAAATAGTATATTTTAATAACTATTAATCCTTGATCACAATGCCTCGGACAATAGGGGAAAATATTTAGAGTCATTACTTATTTGGAGACAAAATCTTTCGAAGCTGTCTCAAAATATGATAATGATTTAATCTTGAGACAAGAAACTAAAAATGATTGCATTTCCTGGAAGCAAATATAATAATAATTATAAAAGGATTGATTTGATGTCTCTTTCTCAAAGGATTGATTTTTTACAGGACGTCTTCCAAATGACCACCATTGCGATGGTCTCAGAAATAAACCATTATCGTATTAATGGGTTGTATCTGTTTTGAGACACCCTATATATATGCTTGGTTTTGTTTTGTTTCTTTGTTTAATAACATAACAACCTTCATGGGTTATTTAATACCCAATCAATCCTTGTAGAAGAACAGCAATGATATCATTTAACCTATAACTGAGGGGTTATGGGGGTTTACCATTTTCCAAAGGTTATTAGTACCGAAGTGAAATTATTAGCACGACTGGTGGGCGAACTTTACTTCGTGGCGGCAGTACAACGCTTTAATCATTAAATCACAAGCACTCCCCCATATGTGCTTTTTTATGTGTGTGTGTGTGTGTGTGTGTGTGTGTGTGTGTGTGTGTGCGTGCACACATAAATATGCGCATTTAAATATATATAATTATTATCAATATATAAATAAAATAGTCAATCTCTTTTGTGTCAATTTATTACTTAGGAAAGCGATGTTATAAAGCATTAAAACCGAACATAACTTTGATATCTATATAGTAAGGAAAAGTACAAAATTTAGCTTTTGATTTTTTACTGATTTCACGAGATAATTCAATAATTAAGAATTAATAAATCTGTGGAAGTCTTCGAAATATTTCATAAGTGTAATAAAAAATAGGAACTTTTCTGTTACTTTTCTGGAACTTTTCTGGAACTTTTCTGTGTTTAAATGTCACACAGAATCCATTGGTAAAACTTGTATTTAATGCTTTTTCAAAAATTATTCTTTTATAATTTAGAACTAATTATGAGGAAATTCTAATTTTTTTTGAGAACCAAAATAATCCTTAAAATGTTTCAAATCAAGATGTAACTTTTTAAAATACTTTGCTTCTTTTTTATTGTAAGGGTCCATTTTAGTTTTATAACTTCATTTTATTGTAAGTAAAGTTGGCGACAGTAGTCGAGAGTGACCCATAGACTCGCTTTTCAATAGCTACAACACCGAGGGTAGGGGGGCGCTACTCCTTTCCCTGGATTGCTCAACTTTACCCTTGATACGAACCTTATAATGCTGAGTGTTAAGCAATGAGATATGAAGTACCATTTTTGAGTCTTTAGGATGATTCTACCTGGGATTGAACGCTGGTCACCTAGGCCAGTGGCAAACACTCTACCCATTTGACCGCTTTTATAGGGTAAAAAAAAAGAAAGCACTGTTTTTCGTTTACTAAAAAACTGATTACTTTTCATATTTCTGAGAACAAAACGCCACGTTAAATCATGTTTAATGACTAAAAAAAATCTTTTTTAAGAAATTAATGATTTATTGAAAAAAAATTCCCTTTAAAAATAAGTATACATTTTTAAATCCTTAGCTTCTTTTTATTGTCACATTTTTATAGGGTAAAAAAGAAATAAATTAAACAAATGTATTTTTTCTCACTTTAACTCAACAGGCAATTAAATACTGTACACCAAGGATTTAGAAAAATGAAATTATGATAATGTTTCAAACCACTGACAAGTGTAGAGAAATATTTTTTAACATATGTTCAATGAGAACAAATATTCCTGGAAAAAAAAAAAGAATGTTGTAATACATACATTCTTTGATTCATTCATCGTTAAATTTTCAGAGGATAAATATAAATCTAAATTAAACCTATGCTTCTTTTTCGAAAATTATTAACTAAAAAATTGTTCTGAAACTGGACACTAACTAGTGTCGATTTCCATTTCACAACTGATTCTATTCAACTTGAGCTTACACGAGTATGGTTTAAATGTAGCGGAACTTGTCATATATAAGCGTATATCGTATGAGTCTTACTCTTGCTTTAGCCTAGTCGGCTTGGGGCTGTAGAATACACCGACTGCTTCTCTGCAGAGGGATCAGACCACCCCCAACGAGTGTCCTGATATGACACTAAAAAAAACTGATGGTGAGGTTCCAGCAATGCTGGAGCTTAGGGGAATGCGGAGCATTCCTTTATTGCCATCGGTCCCAGGTCCACTCTGGCTCGGCGTGGTAACACCTGATAGGGCCCAATCTATGGGTTAAATAGAACTAACGGCGTAATTATGCTAAACTGAATAGCTAGAAATAGAAATGTTTTTCACAATTAAACTGTACTTACATTTTAACTGCGTGCTTATGTTAAACTGAATTATTTGAAATTGAACTGTTTTTGACATTGAAACTTTACTTACACTAATCTGAATTGTTAATAAACTGCTTTAATAAACTGAATAATTTGAAATATTTACATATTTTTAAGATTAAAAAAATCATGAAAATCTTTAAAAACTTTTCTAGTTTACAATTAGATATTTCAATTCATTATTTTAAATAAGATCTAAAAAAATAACAACGAAAAAATGATAAAATGAAATAATCCTTTTGTTTTGAATTAATACGCCAAATCATTCACATTTTTAAATTTCAGTTTACTCCTTTCTTCCTCGTGGCGCCTTGGGTAGTATAGTTGTGAGCAAGCCAGACTAGCAAATCTTCACGTGTGATTTCGAGTCTCGTTGTGTGCCCCTTTCATACGGTCTTGTGCTAGATCTAAGCCAAAATCATAGTAAATTACTACTCCTCCCTTCTCTTGGACGCCACGTTTGGTCTAATAGCTAGCAAGCTAGATTAGCAAACCTTTTCGAGCGAGTTTGTCTCTGGGTATTCTATTCATACGGCCGAGTACTACATTCAAATAAAAGGTTTAGTAAATTAGATACTCCTCCATTCTTTCTTTCTATCTCTCACACTCGTGTTCCTAAAATCGTTTTAGTCCGGTGATGCCCAAGTATTTCTGCGAGTATATATATATATATATATATGTATGTGTGTGTGTGTGTGTGTGTGTTGACTGAAGAAATATGTATTTGAGAAATACTGAGAAATATAGACACATACTTTCATCGGACAATATTTTTGAGATGTAGCGTTTTTATTATTACCCTACACAATGGCTTTCTTCTGGTGCCTTTTGTTGCATTCGGTAACCTTCCAGGAATTCTTACAGCGTAAAAAAAGGTAAAAATAAACCCCTGAAAACTAGATACCCCACAAGGCATGCATGGTGGAATAACCATACTCTACACCCGTGATTCAGATATCGGGTTAAAATATGAATTAACAAAATGTTATCGAGTCCGGCAAAAGACACCTGAAGCAGGCCAGAGAGTACATCGGCAGATAGGCAGTAACTATATCAACCCAAATAAGTATAGCGGCCCTTAATGAGTGGAAAATTATATACAGATATATATATATATATATATATATATATATATATATATACATATATATATATATATATATCCTATTTACCAGCTCCTCCGCTCGGGCAGGATATGACACAAGGTCAATTTTTAAGCGGAGTTTAACAGGTTTGAATTCAGAGTTTTCCTTCTCCTAGACTAGTTGTCTCACCAAGGAAGAACCCAATCTGTCCTACTATTTACCCATAGCTGTAGGGAGAATAAGTGGATTCATACCCTTCCCAACAGTATTAGTGCTATGTAAAATGCAATCATTCTCGTCCAGGATTTGAACTCGAGTCGCCATGTCCATTTCCTACGACGATAACCATTATATATATATATATATATATATATATATATATATATATATATATATATTTATAAATAATGAATAATAAACAAAAACTTCAGATTCTCGAAGCACTACATATTAGAAACCTGCAACCAACACTTAATAGAATTAATTTTCGAACCAGTGTACTTAAATGTCTTTATCTACTGGCACTAATTATAGAATTACATTTAAAAGCAAACGCCATAATCTTCAACGGCAAAGACGTTCTTACACAGTAGTAATATGCCAAAAAAAAGTTACATCATTTCGGAATAGATCCTCCCCTGATGATGGCCCAAAGTCGGACAGAAAGAACTAGGGATACATACAAGTATGGACAATACATAAATCAATTCCCCCCGAATACGATAAAAGTAATACGGGAATTCGAACGGATCCAGAAGAAAATATGTAGACATAACATGTCTATTATGTTTAATGAAATTTGCATATATATATATATATATATATATATATATATATATATATATATAGCTATAACATATTTTGCGGTTTTATAAAAAAAAAAACAGTTTCTTTAATTAGATTTATTGACGTTCTTCCTCCGTAAACTAGGAAAATTGTTTACTGATATGGTGCTATTGTTTCTCCTTGCAAGACTTCAGCAAACAAGTCGTTGTCGCTCGGGGTCTTGCAATGAGATACGTTAGCTGGTGAGTTTCGGTGGCGTAATAGCTAAAGTGTTGGATTGTTCGCTCTTAGTAAGAAAGGTCGAACTCCAGTCACGCTATAAAGTTCACTTTTGAACTAATACCTTTGAGGAATATATGAATCTCCTTATATCCCCGAGCTAGATTAAATAGTACCACTTCTGGTGAACTACAAGAATAGCTTTGACATTTAATAACCTAAACTAAGAGCCAGAATCACTTGTACTCTATCTGTTTATAATCAGCCTGGATTACCTACTATGAGCGTCTTCGCATATACATCAACCCAAAATGAGTCTCTGATGTTTAGTGAGGAGAAAAGAGCAAGAAACATTCCACTATATGTGAATGCAAATAAAAAAGCATTTTAAACAAAATGGAATCATATCGACTTTCAGTGTCTAGCCTTGGAAATAAGTAGACCTGTTCATATGCCTCAGCAACAATATCTTATCTGTTAAAAGTGATATCAACATACGCATATGCAAAGATTGGACTGCTATTGACTTTTTGTCAATTATATGGAAATCTGATCTCTATGGTGAAATAACATAGGAGTTCTGTGGCCATCTTGGTACTACTGTTTAGTTGCACCACTTAGACTGTAAGGCGACTATAACTAGATGGGAATTATTCAACAATTCTGAGCTCTGTTTTAAGCAAATCCTGGTAACAGAATCACTAAAACAGTAGCTGTACGGCCACTTGTCCCCATATCACAAGCCCTTTAAGTTAGCTTAGCAAGACCTGCTTGACATTGTTGGGAAAGTAAGCGACTTTCCCCCTTTCACACCCGTGCTGGCCGTTAAGCATCGACTGATGAAGGATCTAAATTCAGGTTTCCATCCACGGGAAACTAAGTTTGCCCTTGTTGTTGACTTTGGACAGCCATGTGCAATTTTATATGGAACAAGATGAAAATGTTGCTATTAAGACGTCAAGGGAAACAAACCATCGCACCTGTTGTATTTATGAAGTTCTTTGTGAAGCCAAATTTGATAGGAAAGTGGAAATGGAAGAGCTTTTATGTGTATACGGTAGATATTCTTGCTGGGACCATCAGAAGATTCAATTGACTCAGTTTAGTTTTAAACAAATGCTCATGACCAAGAAGCAAAATCTTTGTTGATCATGATTCTATTTTTTAACATTCTTCAATTGAAAGTTGAAGTTAAAGAATAGAATTTTGATTCAGAACATAATCGATTTAAATGTGCATATCTTTGGGATAAAGAGACTTACCAAACCTTCCATACAATATCAGATCTACCAAAAAATATTTGAGGCGCACTTAACTTAAGGATTATCGTCGTAATAAATGGAATCGGATGTGACTGTTTGCATTTCACTAAGCACTAAGTCTCTTTGCGAAGGCATGAAGCCAACTATTCCCTTCTCAGCTATGGGTAAATATTATAGAAGATTTTAGCCTCCGTACTGTAGTCGGTCAAAGAGAATAAAGATTATGAATTCAAACCACCGTAAATACACTTGAAATTGAATTTGTGTCACAGCCTGTCCATAATAGAGGGATTGGGTAAATATATAGAACAAGTATCTTTCAATATAATTAAATATCAATGTGCACGTATCAGGTTATGTTTCACAAGAGTATTGTCAGATAGGAGAGGACTACTAACTGACAGAGAACTTTATTAAGAAGATAATGGAGATGCTTGAAAGAAATTGATCAAAGTCGGTTAAAAGCTTCACTGGCTACTACAGATCAGTGGGCATTTTTTCGGTTTAATGGTATCAAATAAATGGCTTGCTGAAACTCTGTAATAAATGTCTTCATGTTAGTTTCCGAAATGCAACATTTCAGCATAAAACAATGACGAAATTCTATTGTCGATTATTATTTATTTAAATTTTCCAAGACGAGTAAATAAACAACACCAAATGCTTTGAAGTTTCTCAAATTACAGTACATTGGGTATAAACAAATCTAGACCATATTTCCCTTCTGTAATTCCTAGTACTCTAATTTTTATTTTTCACTTATCATGTTTATCATATAGTTGCTCCTAATTAATTTTCACGTTAGTGTATCTTATTTGTTACAGATTAAATGATAATCGTTGATATTTTAATGCGTACACTTTTTATATCGCTTTTCATCAAAATGTTTTAATTCACGCTGACAACTTTCAAAGCGACTACACATGATGCTACACGACGTCTAATTCAACTAATCCTTCACTGGTCACTTCTAAAATGCCCTGATATTAGCCATTCTTGAAGATACTTATCTTCGAGAGAATGACTATGGTAGCTAACAACTACTCTTCCGTCTTATTCTATTTTTAGTGATTGTAACAACGCATATACTTGAATTTGTATGTGATAATTCTCTCAAGAAAAAGACACTGAAAACCTGAAAATGTTGAAGAACGAGTAGAGCCTTAGGTTACCATGACGATATATTTCCTCATTACTTTACAATGAAATCATTGTAATCACACACACACACACACACACACACACACACACACACACACACACACACACACACACACACACACACATTGGCCCAGTCGGATAGGGCTGTAGAATACACCGACTGTATCTCGGCAGAGAAGTAAGAGTCTCCTAATGCGTGTCTTGGTATGAAACGTAACAATCTGATGGTGAGGCTCCAGAAATCCTTGAGCTTTGGAGAACCTGGAATACCTTTTTATTGCCATCGCTCCCAGGTTCATTCTAGCCTGGAGTGGTAGCACCGAATAGAGCCCAATTTATGGGTCAAATAGAACTAAACTAATCCTGCTAAACTGAATTGTTTAAACTTAACTGTTTTTCCATGTAACTGTGTGAAAAAAAAACACTTTTATTTTGCAAAACTGAATTCTTTGAAATAGAACTGTTTTGACATTTAACTGTGTGTAAATAAAAGTGAAATTATACGAAAATGAATTGTTTTAAACTTTTATCAAAATGGCTTAATTCGGCGTCAAATGATCTAAAAAGGGTTGATACCCCGTAAAACCAATTAACCAACCAAACAAAAAACCAGTCAACACACACACACACACACACACACACACACACACACACACACACACATATCTATATATATGCCCAGCAGAACAGTATAAAAGCTAAGGAGGAATTAAGATCTCAACTTCTTACTATTGTTTGATAAGTATTAGTTTCATTCGTTTTCTAAAGAAACGAAGTTGGAATTGACTGATGAATCTTTTGCAAATAATGTAAAATAACGTTTAAGTTTCATCTGACGATCGCGTCTTGTTATTGATATATGAAACTAAAAGTTATGAAGCAACCAAAATAACATGAGCTTAATTCCTTTTACTCTAAATATGTTATGTGACTATATATATATATATATATATATATATATAGTAAGTCACATTTTATCTGATAACTTTCTCAAATTTTTCTGAAGTACCTTATCTCATATATATATATATATATATATATATATATATATATATATATATATATATATATATATATATTACATACAAAGTGACTAATTCAAGAAAAAAAGGGAAGTCGTCGATTTAGTCTCAGAACAATCAAATACTATAAAGATTGCTCGATATTAAAATAAAGCCTGATTTTAGAACCAAATTAAGTAGCTGAAGTCTCCTACTTCGCTTTTACCGAAAGAATCTTCAGGAAAACTGTTGGAAATCAGATAAACTAAATCATACGCAAACAAAAAGAATAGAAAGTTTGCATAATCGGAGTTAATAAAACATAAATTGACTGTTTTTTTAGCAGACATTTATTTTTGTGTCTGTATACATTAATTATCTTTGATATTAACATTCTTTAGAATTGGGATATATTGCAGTAGCTTGCTATTCATCCTTACAAAGAAGGTAAATTCATCACCCATTTTGTAAATCCGCTCTCATTTTATAACTCCCCGCCTTAAGAAAAAGATCAACTCCATATTTTTTTTCAATATCCCATTAATGATTAGAAAGTAAGCTATTATGAAAGTATATTTTGTACGCATAAAACAGTAAATGCATTCACACTAACCTAAATATTTGTTCAGTTAACCAGGGCTGTAAAATACACCAACTGCACATTTACAGAGGAGTAAGACCCCCCCCCAGCGAGTGTTCTGGATATGACACTAAATAATCTGATGGTAAGGTTCCAGTGATGCTGCGTACTTATGCTAAACTGAATGCGAAGCAAGCACCCCTTCATTGCTCCCAGGTCCACTCTAGCTCGGAATGGTAGCACCTGATAGGGGGCTATTTATGAGTTAAATAGAACTAAACTGCATACTTATGCTGAACTGAATTGTTTGACTAAACTGAATAGTTTGAAATAGAAATGTTTCTAACCATAAAGCTGTGTACTTACATTTAAACTGCGTACTTATGCTAAACTGAATTGTTTGAAATGGAACTGTTTTTGATATTGAAACTGTACTTACATTAAACTGAATTGTTTGAAGTAGAAATGATAATTTGTAGAAAAGGGATTTGGAACCGAAACAACCGAACCAAACCAAACCAAATCAAACCAACCTACATACGCACAAATAGGCGTGCGCGCACACACACACACACACACACACACTCATACACACACACACACACACACACACACACACACACACACACACACACACACACACACACCTATGCATATGTATATGTAGATAGATAGAGAGAGAAAGAAAGAGGAATATGTAAATATATCCTATGAAATATAATTTATGTGTGATCTTTTTAATACGTAGTATATAGCGAGAGTAGACACTATAAAAGTAAAATATGATGGCTTTAGTTGAAAAAAATTAATGAAGAAAGTTCTGAATATAAACATTAAATAGAGGAGGAATATAGCCACGTAATAAACATATGCATTTTAAAAAGAAGCAAGTGGAATGTAGAAGTGCCTTAAATATACTTATCGAAATACCCTGATCGTTTTCAAAAGAAATTTTAAATAAAAACGATACACACACGCAAAATGAAAGGAGAGGGAAACTTCAAGCACCTTTAATTATGTATGTTAAAAAAAGTTACAAAACGGATTTTGTTCAGGAAGGAAAAGGAAAGGAGAAACATAGCGGTTGTCTAAGCAAAGAAAGTATAACGAATAAAGAATTTTATAAAAGGACGTGGTAAATCGAAAAGAAAAGCGACTTCTTTGTATACAGAATTGATCGTCACTAATCGTTTGAAAATTGGGTGCTTTTGGATAATGAAAGGAACTTGAAAAAAATTAAATGCTTAAGGATGTCTAATTTTTCGACTAAATAAGAGAAGACAGCCCATTCAAAACAATAAGCTATTTGAAAATGTCATTCATTCTCTCTACTTTCTTTATTTTTTGTTAATTCTCCAGTCTGTATTGATACCGAGTTCATTGGCCGCCATTTTATTTGAGTCATTGAAAGTAAGCAGACGACATAAAATTTGAAAAGAAAAATATAAATGAACAACCGAAATTATTTGCATTAGCCAAACAAAATAAAAACCACTATGTTTTTTTCTCTTATAACAGGATGAATTTTATTTAAATTGAAATTATACAGAACATATTGTATATACGTATTATCATTTGAAAAAAAGATTAAATCCCATGTAAAAAGAATATGGCAAAATGAATTCTTTAAAAGATGATTTGATAAGCAAGCAATTAGGCTGGTTGTTGTACAAGAATAATCTTTCTTTTGAATGAAAAATGTAATGACTAAAATGAAAGAAAGAATATTTAGTGTATGTTCCAAAGATACTTCTGTCATTTTTTTTATGAATGTGATTGTGTAACAAAAAAAAAAAAAGAAAAAAGAAAAGAAAAGTTAGGTAAAATAAAAACAAAGAAAGAAAGAAAGAAAATAAAAGAAAAAATAACTGATTTAAAAAATCACACACTTTAAAAAGAAAATCAACAAACCGGCTTTAAGGTAAGAGATGGTTAGAAAAAAAAATTCAATAAAAATGAAGAGAGGAATAAAATAAAGAAATAAAGGAATGAGAGAAAGTAGTACAAAATAAAAGAGCAAACAGAAAAAAAAAGCATTTGAATACAGTTGAATATAAGTAAAATTTAAATCTATACGTTGGTAAAATTATTACTTTGTTATATATATATATATATATATATATATATATATATATATATATATATATATATATATATATATATATATATATTTCATTAAGAAAAAAACAACGAAACCAATCACAAGGGATTATAAATTTATTTCAATCCTGTTACGCATTTTTGAAATTTTCAAAACAGGACTTCATCAGATCAATTAGATAAAAAAATATTCACGAATATTTTCTTGTCCTGATGGAATTACTCCTAACTCCGGTTTAACTGGACTAAGTATTCTCTCTCTCTCTCTCTCTCTCTCTATATATATATATATATATATATATATATGATTTTTCTGAATAAATGAATAAATAGACATATTTTTCTTAATATAAAATAGGTTAGTTTATTGATAAAATTTTAGTTCCTGAAGGTTACGTGAGTCCTGTTGTTATTCTTTTACGTAAGGATACATGACATTAGATGATGACATTACATCCAGTTTTGACACCAACTTGGAGCCCATATTATTTGCCCCCTACCTCTTTATTTATTCATCATTTTTTTTAATTGAGTAAGAATCCATTGAAAGAATATTTTTACAATTTTTTTTCCATTGGGTGATGATTCTCTGGAGAGGTTGGTTTTTCTTATGGAGTAGTCAGTTGAAATAAATTTATAATATCCAACTTATGTTTGTTTTTCCAATTATATATATTCCAATTATATATATATATATATATATATATATATATATATATATATATATATATATATATATATGTGTGTGTGTGTGTGTGTGTGTGTGTGTGTGAAAAACAAAATATTCAAATGATATATTCTTTATATGAAAAGTTCCACGTTTTAGTCAATGTAGCCATCGTCAGGGAAATATAATAATTGCTAAATTTTTCATCTGAAAAAATAATTTTCAAATGAAAAGACGAAGAGTATTTTTACGCTCCTCAACGTTAATGCATAGACTAAAAAGCTGGCAATGTTCATACGGATGATGAATTATTTGGATATTTACCGTCATATTTTTCCTTCTTTCTTTTATATATATATATATATATATATATATATATATATATATATATATATATATATATATGTATATGTATATATGTGTGTGTGTGTGTGTGTGTTTGTGTGTGTGTGTTTGTGTGTGTGTGTGTGTGTGTAAAACATGAAACAAGGTCAATATTTAAGCCGACTAAAGCAGGTTTGAAGTTGGAGTTTTCTTTGTCATAAATTTGTTGATTTATTAAAGCTAAAAAAAACTCAATCGGCTTTACTAGTTACTCATTCCTGGAGTAAGGCGAAGGATTCATTCTTTTCTTTAAGGGAATTAGCTCCAAGGGAAATGTAAACGGTCTCGTACAGTTTGCGTATGTTTTTTTTTTGTGTGTGTGTGTGTGTGTGTGTGTGTGTGTGTAATAGAGCAACCCAATTTGTAGTTGAACGATTTTCTCGTGGGGTCCTTGTTTGCACTGAACCTTTCCTTTTCTTCATCCTAATTCTGGCTCACATTGAGGTAAATATGACATGTTAAATAGATATTTCCCTGCTTCTTCTTCTTCTTCTTCTTCTTCTTCTTCTTCTTCTTCTTCTTCTTCTTCTTCTTCTTCTTCTTCTTCTTCGTTTTCAACTCACCAATGTGACTGAGGTCACCAGTTGAATCTATAGAGAATCAGAAGTGATCAAACAAACGTAAATAATATACAAAAAGAACGGCGTTAGTGATAATACGAAATGAGGAAAATGGCCCCACAAATTACTCAACGGTAAAGAAAGACATAAAGGAATTCAAAGTTGGTAGAAAAAAGAAATTAATGTGGATGAAGGTAAAATAACTAAAAGAAAGAATAAAGATAGAATCTAAGATGAAAAAAAGAAGGAATAAACGTACTTTTGAAAATAACTAGATGACCCGTGAACTCGTTGGAATCCTGTTGTTACAGTGAACCATAATGAAGTTGATATGTCTATTTAGGAAGAATAAACTGATTCTAATTGTCGTTTCATAATTATTTCGAGAATGAGAATGATTAAAGAAATGACGTTCAACTCACTCGTTGCTTCCACAAAATCGTCCATTTACAAATTACATCGGGAATTGTCTTAATCTCTAACTTACAACATTATAACTGCTATATTACTCTCGAAGTTTCGGAATTATTGATGTATCGTTTCATAATCTAATAACTTGACCACTTCTCGTTCAAATGATCTCACTTTTAACAGCTTGTGAAGAACCAACTAGGGAATGCTGTTTAAGGTTTTATGATTTTTTGGTTTTCCCAAATTTAAACATCATTCATAGGAAAAGAAATAAAATTCTAATATTAAACATAGAATTTTGAATAAAAATGGTGTTAAATTTCTATATATTTGAACGAGAATTGGTAAAATTATTAATTTACAAAATGACATAATTTTTTCTGAAACACTCTGTACGTCTCTCTATGATTGATCAGTTTCTTTAGTTTATATATATTATACATATATTTTATGAACATCTCAGTTAGACATCTGAGAAGTAGAAAGAGTGAAACGGTTATCATCATTGGAAATTGAGTCGTCAACACATTCACATTTCACTTTCTAGCTAATTCCCTTGGGAAAAGTAAGGATCCATCATTTCTTCGTCTTGCTATGTGTATATAGTAGGGCCTTCATGGCTTGCTTTCTGCAAGGACCCTAAATTAAACGGCCCTTATGTTACATTTGGGCCTCGTGGAGAGCTAAGTAAATCAAACCATATGAACCCCACATAAAATTTCGTATTGTATGACATCCCTCCCATAGAAGACGGCTTCTGCTGATATTTACTTAAAAGGATATTTTGATTCTAACAATCAGCCATGATGATACTGATGCTATTATTTTAAATGTAGTAAAGTTTTCTAATTTCTATTTCATAGTTATGCCTTATACTGAGAATATAGATGAGTAAAAGTGACACTCAGTTCAAATGCACCCCAACAAAACTAATATCCTATTTCAAAATGGACTGTCAATTGCTTTATTATCTATAATAGAGCAATATCAAGTACAAATATGGCTTTAGTCTGTGTTACGCTTACACCACCCCATTACACACACACACACACACACACACACACACACACACAGATATATATATATATATATATATATATATATATATATATATATATATAAGTGGTGACTAGCGATAATAAGCTTAGTCGACTGGGGATGTAACATACATTAACTGCATCTCTGCAGAGGAGTAAGAATCTCCAATGTGTGCCTGAAGATAGCCCTAAACCATTTGATGGTGATACTCTTGTTCTGGAGCTTTGGGGAGTGTAAAGCACCCCTTCATTGCAATAAATCTCAGGTTTACTCAGATCTGGCGCATTAGTGCCTATTAGGGTGCCATCTCTGGGTTAAAAAGAAATGCTTAATCTTTTAGTATAGTTGAAACTATTTAAGTGTGCGCAAGCAAATGACTAAAGATAAATTGAATGATTAGTATTTCATGGCAATACTTGAATCCATTTAATAGCGTGAAAATAGAATTTTAGTGTTATATAGCACTAGTTGAAACTAATTATTACAGAACAAACAATAAATAAATTGCTATGTGCGCGTGGTTGGGCTCTGGCTCATATATATATATATATATATATATATATATATATATATATATATATATATATATATATATATATATATATAAGCGTATAAACAAGATTTGCAATTAGATAATCCACAAGGTTTCGTATTCCATAAAAACCAACCATCCCAGTCAAAAACGTTACTCGAACTCACATTTTTAAGATCATTTACTAAAATTGAATATAAGATCAATTTTTCTTTCTATATACCTTTGTTTAAGGGTGTGTCCACCGATCACCGAATAGTCACGGCGAAAATACGGTTAAGCCTACGAAAAAACGCCAAACGAACAGCGACCACCATACACTATGACTGGGCCCTATTAAACAACAAAGATATAAGAGATAAATACGTATTAGAATTAAGAAACAGATTCGAAACACTACAAGAAAAGACGGAAAAAAGTACACCAAACGACGAATACGAAAATTTCGTCAATGCACACCTCGAGGCAGCAGCAAAATACATTCCAACAAAAATTAAAACTAAATATAGAGTCCCATGGAAAAATTTAGCGGTGAGAGAAAAACGTGCACTAGTGAAAACAGCCTCCCAAAACTATCGAAAAAACCCAACAAACACAAATGCCTTAAAACTAAAAACGGCACAATATCAATTAGCAAGCATATATATAAAGGAACAGACAGAATACATTCAAAATCAGATAGATAAGATTAGAGACTCGGTGGTAGATAGACAATTTAGAATAGCCTGGCAAACAATAAACGAAGTGAGCAGAAGAAAGAACACAGCCAAAGCAAAACTGAAAGCAGCAAACCAACAAGAAAGAATAAAACTGTGGAAACAGCACTTCGAAAACTTACTTGGAAACCCACCAAAAATAACGCATGAACCAATCACCAGAATAATTAGCAAACAATTAGACATTAAACTATGACCGTTTACACAAGAAGAACTTGACTCGGTTCTCAGAAAAATTAAAAATAGGAAAGCTGCTGGGCTAGACGAAATTCCCCCGGAAGTATGGAAGACCAGACAATTCGACGACATACTGCTCCGACACTGCAACGCAGTATACAATCAAAATCCGATAGATAGATGGATGAAGGGATGCATACTCCCCTTCCCTAAAAAGGGGGACCTCGGATTAGCCAAAAACTACCGAGGCATAACACTTACATCCATAGATGCCAAAATCTACAATGCCCTACTACGAAACCGAATAGGACCCAAAATCGACAACATACTTAGAAAAAACCAAAATGGCTTCCGAAGAAATAGATCCACGACCTCACAAATATTAACCATCCGCAGAATCCTTGAAGGTGTACGGGCAAAGAACCTACAAGCGACATTAATATTTGTCGACTTTACCAAGGCTTTCGACTCCATTCACAGAGGAAAGATGGAACAAATCCTACTAGCGTACGGCATACCTAAAGAAACCGTAGCGGCAATAACGATTCTCTATAGAAACACTAAAGTAAAAGTACGATCACCGGATGGAGACACTGAATACTTTGACATTGTAGCAGGAGTACTACAAGGGGACACGCTGGCCCCGTACCTCTTTATCATTTGTCTAGACTACGTACTTAGAACATCGATTGACAAAATCAAAGAGAATGGCTTCGAACTGACGAAGAAAAGAAGCAGAAGATACCCCGCAACAACAATTACCGATGCCGACTACGCCGATAACATAGCGATACTGGCAAATACACCTGACCAAGCCGAAACACTTCTGCATAGTTTGGAACGAGCAGCAGCAAGCATAGGCCTCTATGTTAATGCACTCAAAACGGAATATATGTGCTATAACCAAACGGGGGACATCTCCACTCTAGAAGGAACCCCACTTAAACTAGTAGACAAATTCACGTTCCTAGCAAGCAGCGTCGAATCAACCGAAAAGGACATCGAAACGAGGTTAACGAAAGCATGGACAGCTATCAATAGGCTATCGATTATATGGAAATCAGACCTAACCGATAAAATGAAACGCAGTTTCTTCCAGGCAGCGGTCACATCGATACTGCTATATGGATGCACTACATGGAAGCTAACAAAACGACTGGAGAAGAAGCTAGATGGCAATTACACAAGAATGCTGCGTGCAATCCTGAACAAGTCCTGGCAGCAACACCCCACAAGACACCAACTGTACGGCCACCTGCCCCCTATCACGAAAACTATTCAAGTAAGACGAACCAGACATGCAGGACACTGCTGGAGAAGCAGAGATGAACTGATAAGAGATGAACTCTTATAGATCCCCACACATGGCCGCGCAAAAGCAGGACGACCAGCTCGAACGTACATTCAGCAGCTATGTGAGGATACAGGATGTTGTCCTGAAGACCTACCTAGGGCGATGAACGATAGGGAGGAGTGGCGAGAGAGGGTCCGGGATATCCGTGCTACCAGCGCGATAGGATGATGATGATGATATCTGTACATCTGATGTTTGAAAAACATTCTACAAAAACAAAACCAATATTTTATCTTCATCGTTTCAGAACTATTGTCTTTGATCAAGGTTAAACACCTGAAATAGTCATATGTAAAATCTTGGATGTCACCCCTCAATATCAGGGCCAGTGGAAAAGATCACAACACACACACACAAGAACATACAGTAAAGTTGGCTGGGCCTGTTGGAAACTCCGACTGAATATGAAGAACCTCCCCCATCATAACGAAACAATCTCATATGAGGCTCAAGTAATGCTGGGTCTTTGAGGAATGCGGAGTACCCTTTCGGTGCCATCGCTCCCGGGACAATAATGGCCCGGGGCGCTAATGCCTAAAATGGTCCTTTCTATTGTTCATGTGGAACTGTTTCACATTTAAACTGACTGCTAACAAATGATTAATGCTAAATTGAATGGTCAAAAATAGAACTGTTTGATCATTTAAATGGGTGTAAACAAATGATTGATGCTTAAATAAATTCTTAGAGATACATTGCAATACTTAAATTCTTTAACTTGGTTGACTTATGCAAAAGTGAATTGTGTAAAATAGGACTGTTAGATCATTTAACTAAAGGAAAACAAATGACTGATATTTAAATGAATTGATAGTGATACATAGCAATACTTGGAACCATTTAAATAAGGCTCATTTGAAAATGTTATCTACAAAATGTGTTAAAAAATCATACTTATTTGATACATATTTATAAAAAGGACTTAGCATTAAATAATCCAAAATGGTTGATATACCATAAAATCAAACCAAACTAAACCAAACAAGAACATACAATCACGCCCAAGAATCTTTTGATCCCGACGTCGTATCATTAAATTTACTGTATATAATGTTATTAAAGTTAGAACAATTGTTTATAGTCAAAATTTCGCCGTTAAGTTGAAATAAAAGTATATTATTTGCAAAACACATTTGAGATTTTTAAAGCTTATTTTTATTATTTCAGACGGAAATTTATTCGTCTGAGCCATGCTATGAGAGATATTTCGTTTGATTTTTAGGGCTTATTTTCTCGGGAACGAAAAAAATGACCACTTTATATGTTGTACCGTTCGAACAACTTCTGGAAGGCTCCATGGAAGTCCTCTTGTGTGAGCGTGTCAATGGCCTTCGTCACAGCGTCTTTCATCTCCTCAATTGTCTCATAAAGACAGCATCTGAGCTTAGGGAATACCCAAAAGTCACAGAGAGCAACGTCTGGATTATAGGGAGGGTGAAGAACTGTCTTGATGCCCATCTTGGTCAAATTGTGTGTGACAAGGATGGAGTTGTGGACTGGTGTATTGTCCTGCTGGAAATGCCACTGACCCGATTTGAAGAGTGCTGGCCCCACCCCTAGGAATCTCTTCCTGAACTCCCTTAAAAGCTCAACATATTAACCCTAACCCTAACCCTTTGGCCAATCAACTCTGATGTATTGACTTCCTTACTCTTACCACACCTCCCATCATCCCTCACAGACTCCCTGTCTTCCTTTAATCTCTTATGCCACTCAAAAACCGATGCTCGATTCATGCAAGATGGTTCAAAAGCAGTCTGAAGCATTCCATAGGTTTCTGTGGCATTTTTTCCAAGTTTAAAATAAAATTTTATTGCATATCGTTTACCTCGCGTCCAGATTGCATTTTTTAAATTCACCAGCTGTGACAATTAGGCTTTAGTAGGCTGTATTCCAATTGCCGATGTAGCTGTTCATTTGAACCTGAAATCATAAAACTTGGTCAGTCATCTCATAAGATGTATACCAATAAGGTACTGAATTTTCAAGAGTGTACGACTATTTTAAATGCCTGTACAAAAAAAAAAGTCTGGAAACTTATTGAATGGCCCTCGTAGTTTTTAATTAAACATACTCTAATACAAATAATACATACGTCCAATAGATCCCTATACAAAGAATACATGCATATATATATACACAAACGCACTGATGAAAACATTCACTCATATTTACATTGACTCGTGGTAAAAAGAAGGGAGAGAAAAGAAAATGGTCATTTAAAATAGTAACCAAAAATCTTCATGGACAATTAACACTAGCTAGATTATCAGAGCCTCAAGCCTGCAATTAAACACAAACCTCAAATGCTTGATAAGGATTAGAATTTCTGAATCACATCTTGTACAAGTATACGGAATGATAAATAAACAATTAGATAAAAACCCAAGTACCAAATCAGAAATCATTTGCGGACTTGTTAATTCAAAAAATTTTTACTTTTCTCTCATTGGACCAACAAACATCTCTTTATAATTATATATATATATATATATATATATATATATATATATATATATATATGAAATGATAGCTTTTGATGAATTTGACAAGATGATAGAAATATGTGGAAAGTTGCATTAATCAAACGGTTTAGAGGCACAATATTTCGTTCTTTTATTTCATTTTTAATTTTTTAAGAACTTGAAATAAATGAATGAAATATCGCGCCTCTAAATCTGTTTTAAACGTTTGATTTATCCAACTTTTCACATATTTCTATCATTCATATATATATATATATATATATATATATGTGTGTGTATATATAATTTATATACGAATTCCTTTAAATAAGAGCTAATATTGTATTTTGCTTTAAAGATATTTTACTTCCTTACGCATGCCCTGTAGTCGCTCTGCTTTTAATTGTAAATCTGAACGAAATACTTATAGCATCATAGGTAATCAATGAAAAGCATTTGATTACGCCTCTGGTTCAATCTATTCCGGATTCATAGAATTTTATTTAATATTGTTTTATCTGTCAAACGCGCAACGTGGATTATTAATTGTGGAGATATAAATAAAAACAATAAAACCTCTTTTCTTACCAACTGTTCGCAGTGTTTACCACTTCTAATTTTGTAAGCTTTTACGGAAATAAATGTTTTAGTTCATTTTGATACAAAAATACGTAAAATGATAATCTCTCTCTCTCTCCCCCCCCCTCTCTCTCTCTCTCTCTCTCTCTCTTCCTATATATATATATATATATATAACAGTCAAAATATAGGTGTACCTGATGATCAACTTGGGCCATAAACTTAGCAATTGTACTAAATTATTGTCATGGATAATTCAAATAGATTATTTCAATCTTAAATAATCGCTTTTAATCGCTGAGCAATATATTTTGCAGTAGCTCTATTCAGAATATTTAGCACTTACTAAAACAATACTAATTCAAACCGTATGTCCTAACCGCATCGCCATTCATCCGTGTAAACAAGGGGTACATTGTGTTGAATTTGGATTTCTGAACCCAGTGTTTGAACAATAAGCAACTGTACTCACACACAAGACTAATCCAAAATTACCTAGATGCGAAAATACTGTTCTCATAGCTACGTTTAAAGTTAAGACTTTAAATACAGTAAACCAGTTACATGAGCTGACAATGTCCTCAGCAAAGCATGATATAGACATCATAACCATACAAGAAAATATATATTGTTGTTGAAAACTATAAATAAAATACAATTATACTATAATGGATGGATGAGCGTCTCAGTATCTGCAAGGAAAAACTCCGTCAATGTCATCATATGAGGTGTAGGAATGTTTTTCAATCCTCATGTGTAAAATGACTAAATAGCATTGATAAAATCCAATTGAGAATGATGTGAGCTTTATTTAATGATAAGCCTTACACAACAATCATTGCAACAGTCCCACCAATGCCATTGATGAAACAGACACCATAACTTTCTGCAAGAAGCTATCTTCACTTCACAAAGGTTTAATAATCGATGAAGACAAGAATGTTCAAATAGGAAAGAACAAAAATAACAAATCCTGCTCACAGAACATGTCAAACAGCAATGGCGAATATCTAAAAGACATGCCTTACTTCTAAATTCTAAAATAAGGAAAGAAAATCTATGGACCTACATCAACGCAAATAAATGTTAACGACCGATAGATTACATACAACTGTAGTGGATAAATAGCGCTCATAACTGTGAGGCATACTCCTCTTTAGAAGGGCTATATTCCAATCGCAGAATCATCACGGCAAAGATACGATTGAGTCAACGCAGAAATAAGAAATAGACAGTCAAAACCACGCTTAACAACTGATTCGTACTTAATTGAGATATTAACAATAAACATATGGGAATTGTATAAAACAAATTTGATACTCTTCAGGAGATATTTGAAACACTTACTCCAAAAGACGATTATGAAAATATCGTCACTGCCTACATGGAAGCAGCAGCAGAGTGCATACCAACCAAACCAACAGCCAAATGCAGAAATCAATGGGAGTCACAAACAGTTAGGGAAAAACGAGATAACGTGAGAATAGCATTCTTAATAAATAAAAGAAACCCAACTAATGCCAACACGCAGAAACTTAAGAAAGACCAGAATGAAATAAGACATACCAAAAAGAACAACTAGTATACATTCAAGGTCAGATGAATAAAATAAGAAACTCGGCAGATGATTGACATTCACGAATAGCATGGTAGACAGTAAATGAAGAGAGCAAAAGAGCACCTTGAGAGCAAAACTAAAACCATCCAGCCAAGAAGAACGAATACAGAAGTGGAAAGAACATTTCAAAAATTTGCTTGAAAATTGATAAGCCTATCACGAAAATTACTCATAATCCACTAGACATGAAACTAGGACAGTTTACGAAGGAATCATCATCATCATCATGTCGTACCACCAGCATGGATATCCCTGACCCTCTCTCGCCACTTCTCCCTATCATTCATCGCCTCTGGCAGGTCTTCAGGGTTGCATCCTGTGTCCTCACATAGCTGCTGTATGTAAGTTCGAGGTGGTCGTCCTGCTTTTGCTTGGCCATATGTGGGGGTCCATAGGAGTACATCACTTATGAGCTCGTCCTTGCTTCTCCAGCGGTGTCCTGCGTGTCTGGTTCATCTAACTTGTATAGTTTTCGTGATGGGAGGCAAGTGGCTGTATAGTTGGTGTCTCGTGGGGTGTTGTCGCCAGGACTTGTTCAATATTGCTCTCAACATTCTTGTGTAATTGCCGTCTAGTTTCTTCTCCAGCCGTTTAGTTAGCGTCCATGTAGTGCATCCATATAGCAGTATCGATACAACCGCTGCCTGGAAGAAACTGCGTTTCATTTTATCGGTCAAAGTAATACTGACAAAAATTAAAAGTAGAAACGCTGCAGAGCTCAACGAAATACACCCAGAAGTATGGAGGACAAGGAAATTTGATGACTAACTTCTTCGATTTTGCAATGCCCTATATAGAAAAAATACAATAGAGAGATGGACAAAATGGTATACCCTCTCCTTTCCTAAAAAAGGTGATCTCAGAATCGGCAACAACTAGAAAGGCATAACTCTTGCTGCCTCAACTGTTAAAGTTAATAACACTCAGCTTCCCAACCGTATGAAACCGGAAATCGGAAAAATTCTTAGAAGAGAGGGAAGATGGAGAAAATACTTCTAGCATATGGTCTCCCGTATAGAAACTGTTACGGCTATAATGATGTTTTGCAGAAACAAGAAAGTAATAATTCACTCACCTGATGGAGACTCAGACTTCTTTGACATTCTTGCTGGAGATTTTCAAGGACATACATTTGCACCATCTTTGTTTTAAATCTGCCCAGACTAAGTACTTAAAACGTCGATAGATCTTTTAAACGATAATGTCTTTTCCCTAAAATTGGCAAGGAGCAGACGAAATCTAACAGGAACTTTAACAGATGTAAATGATGCAAATGACATAGTACTTCTTGCAAATACGCTCGCCATAGACGAATTCCTACTGCATTGCCGAGAGCACACAGTAGGAAGCATTGGCCTCTACGTGAACCCAAATAAAACAGAGTACATGTGTTTTAAACCTGAAGGGGACATTTCCTTCTGTGGTCTCAAAATAAATAAATAAATATAGTGGCAGGCCTCAAAAAATAGTAGATTAGAACATATACTTCGGTTGTACTATCTCATCTACTGAAAGAGATGTTAATATAAACCTGACAAAGGCGTGAACTGCCATCGATAGGTGATCGATCATATGAAAGTATGATCTATCCGATAAAATAAAACGAAATATATACGCAAACATAACGCATAGAGAAAAAGCTATACGAATACCACGAGATATTTTGAACAAATCCACGAAACAACTGCTTTTCGACCACTTACCTCCTATCTCAAAAAACATCAAAGTAAGACGAACAAGACATGTGGGATACAGCTGTAGAAGCAACGGTTAACTCATGTGACGTTCTTTGATGGACTCTGACACATAGACGAGCCAGTGTTGGCCAATCAGCAAGAGCATCAGTTCTGTGCAGACACAGGATGTAGTTTGGAAGAACTGCCGATGGAGATACGGACGGGTGGGGAGAGAGAGAGAGAGAGAGAGAGAGAGAGAGAGAGAGAGAGAGAGAGAGTTAGGGAAACCCATGCTTCCAGTGAAACTTGATTATATATATATATATATATATATATATAATGTAATGATTGCCCTGGTGGCTGAGTCTGTCGAATACAGCGATTGTAGCTCGATACAAGAGTAAGACACTGGCCAACAACTGTTCAAGTTCTACGCTAACCCGGAGCGGTAGTACCTGTTATTGTGTCATATAAAGGTCAAATATAGAACTCCTTAATCATTGAGTATACTTGAAATCATTAATCTATGTTCAAACAAATGATTATTATTATTTTAGATTATTAGTGTTCGATAGCAATACTTAAAAACAATTTAACTTTGTGCAAACTAATGGAGTCTGCTTCGTTTAAAAAAACGTTGATAACAATCTATCAAACAAAAAAATCAACAAAACAAAACAAAAAATCTATCAAAAAAAAAAACAAACAAACAGGATTTGGCACTAGTTAACCATCAAGGCTAGATATGCCATTAAACGAAATCAAATGTAATGAAAAAATTCGTTGTTGGTTGATAAATATCAGGAAATAGGAACGAAAGAAGCGGGCTATAAATACACATGTGCGTGCACACACACACACACACAAACACATACACATACGCGCGCGCGAGCGCGCTAAAGTAACTGAATAACAAATAGAAAGAAAAAAAGCAAAAAAGAAAATGCTCAACAGAAAGAGAATTAGGAAAGCAGAAGAAATGAAATGATTCGTTAAATTCGTTTGCCCCAATCATAATGTTTAGTTGCGAAAGGAAACAAGTGTAAACAAATGACGTGAAAGAAAGTCAGATCGACGAAACAAAATGACAGAAGAAAAAGCCAAGCAACGACAAAAAATGCCTACACAACAAAGATAAATTGAATAAAAAACGGTTATAAAACGACAGACAGAAAATGATTGCATATTTGAAAAAAAAAAAAAACACAAAAAAACAAAACAAGCAAAAAACAAAACAAAAAAAAAAACAACCAAACAAACGAAAAGTAACTGTATTTAAATAAGGAAAAGAATAAAAATGGAAAATTATGAAATGGTAGGGCGCAAGAATATTTTTAATGTGCGTAACATTTATAAAAGAAATAAAAGAAAAAATAGTACGGGGTAAAAATTGAAATAAAGACAAAACAGAAGTGCCGTAAAATTGGAGAGGAAAAAAAATAATAAACTGGAGTTTAGAAAAAAAAAATTGGAGGAAGAATGACGATGGGTTTGAATTGAAAATTGAAATGAAAAAAATAAAAAAAGACACGAGACGTAAAGTAGTAAACAAGCAAAGATATAAAGAGATGAATTTAAAACAAAATATTGAAAAAATGGTATTAAGAGAAACGTGACATAAAACACACACACACACACACACACACATATATATATATATATATATATATATATATATATATATATATATACAAACATTTATATAATACCGCTCATAAATATTTGAATAATAAGATAATTTTCTTCTAATCACTTGGGAGCTAAAATCGAAAAAAATGCACTCCAAACACTAAGTTTAATAGCAATCAGCATACTCTGTAATATTTTGCGGTTCTGAAGAAGCAATTTTTAGAAAATACCTTTTAAGATAACTAAATCGTTAAATGTAAGAAATTTTTTTCCAGATTAATGAAAGAAGTTGAAAAAGCAAACAGAATTTATTTTTCATTTCAAAGATGTGCGAAACTTGTGTCTTTAATTCAATCCTTCTCAACTCAATTCTTATAATAATCTCTTAAAACTTTGGTTAAAAAATATTTTCTGATTGTTCAAATACTTATGACAAGTGGAGTTCATAATATATAATTTATAAAGGTGGCAGAAAGCATTAACACCTCAGTTATTTTTAATCATGAAGACATTAGAGGTTTAAATTTGTGGGGTTCTGATTATGTAGGGGCCTCGTTTTTCGTGGGACTCTTGCAACAAGCAATAACTCAAGGGAAACAATGCTGCTGCAAGACATGATAAATCATTGGGATTTAAATACCAAAACGTGATAAGAAAAAACGAACGATATTTCTGAAATGATTTACGTCATTTAATTTAATATCACTAATTATAATTTATTAGTTTTTTCAAACTTAATTCATCAATTAATTGCTTAATTAATAAAATTATTCCATTCATCTTGAGATTTGTCCTTAAAAATATTGTACATACATATTTAATGTTTTTAATTGTATTTTAAATTTATTTAAGCTTCTTTTATTTTTTATAAACGTGACATAAAACCCGACCATTGTTTATAAGTAAAGTTGATGATCGTAGTCGAGAGTGACCCAAAGGGTTCCTTTTCGATAGCTACTACACTGAGGTGTAGGGGAGAGCGCTACTCCTTTCCCTGGATTGCTCCACTTTACCCTTGATCATTACCTTATCAGGCTGGGTGTTAAGCAAGGTAGCATCAGGTACTATTTTTTGAGTCTTTGGTATGACTCCGGCCATTGGCAAACACTCTAACCATTATGCCACTGTCCATTCTTTATTTTGAACATACTTTTAAGAAAAAAATTACCTCTTTCTCATTTTTTATTAAGACTTCTACATAACCAGCTCGTACAATACTGTCATGGACATTTTTTTGCTATTCTGAGAATTCCAGCTTCTCTGGATTAATTCAAAGTTAAAATCTAATTTCCAACTTCTGCAATTTATCGTCACATGACTTTAGATCCTCTAGCAGAATGGTAGCTCTATCGATCTCAGGGGTTATAACTTATCAATCACACTGAGTTGACCGTAGCTAGACAACAACTATCCTGCTTTAAGTACAACGGTTTTATTCTCTTTAAAATATTCTACTCCACGGGTCAAATAAAAGATTTGGTTAATCTAGCATATCATTTAACTTAACAGAATCGTTTAATGCAGTCGGACGAAATGACATTCGTTGACCTGAAATTTAGTGTAGAAAAATGACGTAAAGGTAAATTTGACATCGGCTGAAATGATGCGACTAATATGATTTCTCTGTTGCAATTCAGCTGCAGTTCTTTACCTCTTATTCAGCGTAGGTGTTACCCAGTTTTTATCTATCTATCTATCTATCTATCTATCTATCTTGTTCATGTGTATGTGTACGTGAAAGAAAGAGTAACAGAGAAATTATTGCAGATATATCGAAAGCGAGAGATCACAGAGAAAGGGATGTGAGTGAAAATATTTTAGATTCCATTTCCTTTAATTATAATCGTCACACACACACACACACACACACACACACACACACACACATATATATATATATATATATGTGTGTGTGTGTGTGTGTGTGTGTGGCGGAAACGTGAAAAAGATTAAATAAAGCACAGTTCTGCAAATTTAATAAATTTTATTTCTTTAACTTGAGTGAAAAATTTGTTAATCAATAAATCAGGAAGGAAAAGATTTTAAAAATTGTTTTGGGTTGTGATCTTTCATATTATGCTTGGCAAATAAATTTTTCTCTTTTGTCATATCAAAGAAATTTTAAGAAATGGAAGCGTCTAAAATAAATGCGCTAATTGGTCAGTTAATGCAAAAATACAGTTACAAAAATTATAGCTTCTTGACTCTGCGTTTGTACAAAAACTTTTTCTGAATGGAAATCAATTTATTTTCAATATATATCATCATCATCATCATATCGCACTGGTAGCACGGATATCCCTGACCCTCTCTCACCACTCCTCCCTATCGTTCATCGTCCTAGGTAGGTCTTCAGGACAACACAGACCTAACCGATAAAATGAAACGCAATTTCTTCCAGGCAGCAGTCACATCGATACTGCTATATGGCTGCACTACATGGACGCTAACAAAACGGCTGGAGAAAAAGCTAGACGGCAATTACACAAGAATGCTATGTGCAATCTTAAACAAGTCCTGGCGGCAACACCCCACAAGACACCAACTGTACGGCCACCTGCCCCCTATCACGAAAACTATTCAAGTTAGACGAGCCAGACATGCAGGACACTGGAGAAGCAGGGACGAACTCATAAGAGATGTACTCTTATGGACCCCCACACATGGCCATGCAAAAGCAGGTCGACCAGCACGAACATACATTCAGCAGCCATTTGAGGATTCAATATATATATATATATATATATATATATATTCGAGTCTTATATATATATATATATATATATATATATATATATATATATATATGAATTTATTCTTTATTCTTATTTTCAAGTTAGGATAGCGTAGATATAGTCAATGTTGCTTGCTAACTGTCAGTTTCTAACCAATGCCTTCATCCTCGTCTGATGAACGCATAGGTGAAAACTGACACTTATCAAGCACAGCTGACTATATCTATACGATCCTGACTTTCATGATAAATGAGTAAATCATTTGATCTACATACAAAACAAAAGTACTATTTTGGTGGCGGGAAGCTTTAAAATTTTTGTATTTCATGACCAATAAACTGTTTTGTTGGAGACACCAGTCTTTATTTGTTTTTGATTAAGGCATAAGTTAATCTGCCTCGCCCAAAATTGAAGGATCAATACCCCAAATAACTTAAGAAATCTTTTCACTCCTAAATTATTAATTTTACATTTTTAACTGATGAGAATCACAAATAAATGAATCCGCTTTGATCTAATTTGGAGTCAATCTAAATTTTTAAGATAAAGCAATAAAACAGACTTACTTTACAATCCAATTGAAAGTTGTTTTTTTTTTGTTTTGTTTTGTTTCTTTATCGCCGCTCACGTTGTTCCTTATATCTATTGAGTGAATATCACTTGCTTTTCAACATTCGATTCCTTTAGATTAATTTAATTTTAATATCACTCAATTGTTTCTATAAAATATTTCTTCTGATTTCTGCTACGATAAAGATGCTTGTATTAGTATTTAGTTAAGTAAGTTAGCCGACCATTGTCGAGGGTGAACCAAAGGTTCCCTTTCCAATAGGTATTACACCAAGGTGTAGGTGAGGGCGCAACTCCTTTCTCCGGATTGCTCCTCTTACTCTTGATCCATACCTTATAATGCTGAGTGGTAAGTAAGGGGATATCAAATGCCGTTTTCTTTTACTCTTTGGTATGACTCGACTTGGGACTGAACCCCGATGTCACGAACCATCGATGAACACTCAAATCATTATGCCAATAGGCCAGTAAATGAATCGATATATTGATATAACTTTCCTTATTGCTGATCATTAAGCCAAGAATTGTACATTGCACATAAATATACTTTTCTTCTAAATAGTGACATACACAAGGAAAGATCTTTATCACAAACACAACATATTATCTAATTTTAAATCAATATTATTAACTATTTTCTTGTTTATACAATATTGAGACATATTAACACTTGAAGAAATATTGTCTTTTCCTATCAAGGAAAATACATGTGACTTTTCTTGTAATTCCCACAAACCTTTTACCTAAGTTGAAGGAATTAATTTTTTCAGATTTGTACAAGTGGGTTTCATTTAATAATTCCACCCCCTATATATATATATATATATATATATATATATATATATATATATATATATATATAAGTATACTTAGAAATTTTTGGTATGAATAGTAATGATTTAAGTTTTGCAAATAGTCATCTCAAAGAAAACATTTTATTGTATTTATGACCAGTTGCGATTCAAGTTTTGATATCTTTCTCAGCGTTGGCGGTATCCAGCTCATATATATATATATATATATATATATATATATATATATATATATATATATATATATATAAAGAGATGGGTAGAGAAAGATAAAAGTTTCAAATCAGTAATAATACAACAATAAAAATAAATTCCAGAAAAGCACATTGCTTCTGTCGAAAGTAAATCTGAAAGATTTTAATGAGGCGTTACTTGTGGGCAATACTCTTTGTCCCTTTCGGAGATTATTACCGTGACCGGCCGGCACGATTTATTTGGCAGGATTCTTGCTTAATGTTAACTGATAAGAGAAATGTGAATGGGGACGATGCTCCAAATAAAGAAATGGAACAAGGGATAGGAAAATATGGCGTGGGAAAATTACGAAGAATGATTAAATAACTAATAGTCACTAGATAGTTTTACCAAAAAACATGGTTTGGTTTGTTATCTTTGTTTAATGACATACCAAACTTCGTGGGTTATTTAATGACAAAACCACCATAGTAGAAAAGCAACTTTTTACACATAATGTGGGTATATGGGGTTAATGTCTTTCCTAAACGAATTTGTTCAGAATGAAATATCTTACCGCTGCTGAGATTCAAACTTGTTTACAACGATGTCGCAAATCAACAGTGACGCTACCGGGACATATTTTTTATTAACTGAATCAGTTGATGAAAAAAACAAAAAACTGTCCAAAACATCCACTGAAAAATATGCTATTAATGTAAGAATGTATTTACCCAACCCCTTTGCCACGGAAAGGATGTGACATAAGATATATTTTTAAGCGATGTAAAACATTTCTGTATTCCCTTTTTTCCTTCTCCGTGACTGGTTACCTAATCGAAGCTACCTTTCAAGTCTATTCTTACATTCAACCGTAGCTGAAGGAAGAAGATATAGATTGAGGCCTTTTCGAAGGGTATTAGCGCGAAGTGAAACGTGAACAGCCTCGTCAAGTGTGTGTGTGTGTAACCCTTTCGATATTTGTTATAGAGCTATAAACTTAGAGGTCCATAACACAATGAATGAATTATTTTCTAATCCAATTTCTAACTAAACCATACTTTTATAGGACACTTTTTCGGGCTAAACATGATATTTTTATTCACCAAAATTCTTGCTATCACTGAGATAACCATGAAAAGCTTTTTGTATTTACTTCCGTCTCCAAGAAAAAAGTATCAATATCATCATTGATAGCTCTTACTCTAAGGATTCACTGGTCGTGTTGACTATGATTATAATAGGAGATTGAGTCTTCGTATTCTAAATCTCGGTAGAAAAGTATTATGCTGATTTAGTAAACAGCATATTATCAGCCGATCAGGAAAAAATAATTAACTACTTAGCTTAGCTTAAATGTCGAAAAGTCAAAAGTATGGGTAACCCAGTGAGAATAAAACTTACCACTAATGTTCTAACCCTTTACACCATGTGAGACATGCCAGCATAATAGGATGTTGGATATATCTTAAAATACACTTCTTGTGTTCTCCTCTCATTTGTTTTATCATTGTGCTTGGATATCCTATATAAGCGATGAAATAGGGAGATGTTCATCCAAGATATATCGTAGAAAGAAACGAGTTATCAACGTAAATCTGAAAGCTGATGATTGATTACTGCTAGTTTCTATAATGAGAAACAAGCTTCACGTTTTCATTTCATTGCTTCTTATCCTTATCTATATTTGTTGTTTCTTATCGTTGAATATAAATATACAATGTACTAATATACTATATACATATATATATATATATATGTGTGTGTGTGTGTGTAATTCATAAAATACAATTCTAATGCACTATTTACAACCTGTAAATGGTGTATCTAAAGATCTGATGCGTATGGAGGTACCCCTTTGTTGCCATTACTCCCAGGTTCACTAAAACCCGGAATGGTAATATTTATCAGGACCCCCAAACAGATCTGCTTGAAACTTTTTGTATTGGATAGGAATACTTGAAACGGTATAACTGTGACAACAAATGATCTTTCTTATTACATAGGAATACTTACTTTTCCCAGTCGGCTGGAGCAGCTGAATACACCAACTGCTTTCTGTGGAGGGGTAAGAATCCCTCCAACGAGTGTCCTGTTTATGACGATAAACAGTTTGATGGTGAGGTTCCAGCAATTCTGAAGCTTTAGGGAATGCAGAGTACCCCTTTCTTGCCAGCGCTCCTAATCTGGCCCGGAGTTGTTGGACCTGATAGGGTCCTATCAATGGGTCAAATAGATCTAATCTGTATACTTATGCTAAACTAAATTGCTTGTAATAGAACTATTTGAAAATTTAAATTGCGTACTTATGCTAAACTGAATTGATTAAAATAGAACTCTTTTTCTATGTTAAACTGAATTGTTTGAATAGAACGATTTTTGACATTAAAACTGTACTTAGACTGAAATGAATTGTTTGAAGTCGAATGTTTTAAAATTTATTGTGTGTTAGCAAGAACTATACTTATACTAAAATGAATTGTTTGAATTAGAACTGTTTGCCTAAACTGAATAACTTGAAATAGAAATGTTTTTGACAATTAAACTGTGCATTTATGTTAAGCTGAATTGTTTGAAATAGAACTGTTTATTTGTATAAAAATGGTTTTGGCTTTAAATAAACTACAAATGTTGATATGCCATAAAACACAAACAAACTAATAAACAGAATATTTACTTGAAACCTTATAATCATGTTCAAGTTGTTACTTTTAGGAAAGAACACGTGATAATAATAATAAAAAGATAAAATTGATTGTAATGGAACAGTAAAAATATTGTTATGGACATAATAAAACATTAGCTAATGAATCAAATTTTCGCATTAAATAACTCATAAGAGATTGAGATACTGTTACACAAATAAATCCAACCAAGCCCAGTATGCAATTAACATAACATTTCTATTCATGTATCAATGCTTTAGACAATTCTAATATAAATTATGCCTCGTGGCATTATGCCTAACGTGAGGGACTATGACATCGTTGTAAAACAGTTTAAACACCAGTCACGCTATTAACTTTACTTTTGGACTAATATCCTTGGGGAAGGTATGAACTTTTTTATTACGCTTGCTATGGGTAATACAGTACAAGTACTTTCCTTCAATACGGATGACTTTGACATTAGATAACCCCTGAAGATTGCTATGCCATAAAACATAGAAACCAAAAAAAATCTAAAAAGCTTGATTTTTACTTATGCAACTTTATAAACCATGTGCTTGATCAGGTTCTTTCTATTTATCATATAGATAAAGTTGGCCATTCCAGTTGATCATTAAAAGCAACAGTTTACATTTATTAACCAACCAATCCATCAACCAACCAACCAACCAACTATCAATCACAGATTTTCTAACCATCTCAGAGGATTAAAGAGAAGTAACTAAATTTTTTTACTGAAAATAAAATTTGACCTATCTTGAAAAAAGCAAATAACTGAAATATCCAAGATTGTAACTGGGAGGAAAATATTAAATAATGTGGTTATTCCACAAAGAACATATCCTTGAAGATGATTCAGAAAAAATCTGCTGTCGGGATGGTTAAAAAAAGAATCCATTGTGAGGATGATTTAGAAAGAATCTGTTGTGGGCATGATTCAGAAAGATTCTGTTGTAGGGATGATTCAGAAAGAATCTGTTATGGGGATGGTTCAAAAAGAATCCGTTGTGAGGATGATTCGGAAATAATCTGTTGTGGGGATGATTCATAAATAATCTGTTGCGGGGATGATTCAGGAAGAATCTGTAATAGGGATGATTCAGAAAGAATCTGTTGTGGGGATGGTTCAAAAAGAATCCGTTGTGAGGATGATTCAGAAAGAATCTGTTATGGGGATGGTTCAAAAAGAATCCGTTGTGAGGATGATTCGGAAATAATCTGTTGTGGGGATGATTCATAAAGAATCTTTTGCGCAGATGATTCAGGAAGAATCTGTAATAGAGATGATTCAGAAAGAACCTGTTGTGGGGATGGTTAGAAAAGAATCCGTTGTTGGGATGATTCAGAAAGAATCTGTTGTAGGGATGATTCAGAAAGAATCCGTCGTGGCTCTGTTTAAGGAAGAATTCGTAATGGGAATGATTCAGAAATAACCTGTTCCCAAGAAATTGCAAAACGAATTCTAACTGGAAACTCCCGAATCATACAGCCCGATCATCCGAGGCTTTAGAATAAACCAACTGCATCTCTGCAAAGGGGTAAGACCTCCCAGCAAGCGTTTATGATTGTAAATCATCTGGTGGTGAGGCTACAGTCCTGGAGCTTTGGCTAATATGTAGTACTTCTTAATTGTCATTACTCTCAGATCCCCTTTGATCTGGAGTTGTAGTATCTGTTAGGGGTCCCATCTATGAGTCAAATAGAGATATTTGATTATTTTCTATACTTGAAATCATTTACATGAATCCAGACAAAGGACTAATGATTAATTCAATAATTAGTTTTACATAGCCATACTACGGACGAATTAATTGTATGTGAATGAATGAATAATTTTGAATGGAATTCTTAGTGGTAAATATCAATACTTGAAACCATTTAAATGTGTAAAAATAAAAAAAAATAGTGTTAGACATCTATATTTGAATCCATTTAACTGAGCGTAAACAAATGACCCCAGGCTCGTTTAAAATTGTTACCTAGAAACTATTTGTTGACAAATAATAAATACTTAATATATATGAATAAACAGGATTAGGTATTAAATAGCCTACAAAACACTGTGAATCAACTAACCAACCATCAATCACAGATTTTAACAATCGGAAAGGATTAAGAAAAAGTAACTAAATACTTTAGGTAAAAACCAAATTAATAATCTTTACAAAAAATAAAAAATAAAAAAGTAAAACAAGATTAAACCATGATTAAAAGCATCTGCCAAAATCTATCACGTATTGGTAGTAAATGCTTCAAATATATCCTCTAACATAAAATATTTAAACAACCCCACGGTTGCTTATATCACCAAATACTAAAATATATCTTTTGTAAAAACAGCATTACTACTATATTATACATATTGCTTATATATATATATATATATATATATATATATATATATATATTGTGTCCATTAGGATATTGCTTCCCCAAGACTAATAATAAAACCCATTTGATAAATATATTAGTCACACGGCTTCTCCATTCATTTTCATAGACTGATATGCAAATTATAATGCAATAGTATTATTTATTACATGGACGCTAACTAAATCTATGAAGAAAAAGCTTGATGGCAATTACACAAGAATGCTGCGTGTAATATTGAACAATGCCTGGAGGCAACACCGAAAAAAACAGCAGCTACATGGCCACCTACCACCCATCACGAAAACTATCGAAGTTAGACGGACCAGACATGCGGAACACTGCTGAAGAAGTAAAGAGGAGCTCATAATCGATATACTCCTGTGGACCCCTTCACATAGACGAGTAAATGCGGGACAACCAGCAAAAACCTATATACAACAGCTCTGTGCCGATACAGGATATAGCCTTGAAGACCACCCCCCAGGAGCAATAGATGATAGAGAAGGGTGGCAAGAGAGGGTCAGGGAGATCTGTGTTGATGATGATGAGTATTATCGATACATTCACTGATAAGTAACCAGAAGACTTTGACGCTCCAAATGATATTCGACAATTATTATTCGCTAAGAAAAAAAAAATCATTGCCAACCGTATTTAATGAAGGTGGCACACACACACACACACACACACGCACACACACACACACACACACACACACACACACACACAGTGTGTATTTGGGTGGCATATTTTCTTCTGTGCATATCTTATACACATACACACATATACATACATATATATATTGTGTGTGTGTTACCCCTGACATAAGTCATGGAATAAGCAAAGTTAGAGGCTGTTCACCTAGTTTTTTTTTTTTTAGCAGTAATTAGTTTTTTATCATATAAAACGATCCTTTCCATTTTTAAAAATTAATAGTTCTTTTCCTTTTCGTTTGTAATACTCAACAGTTTGTCTTAAGCCTGTTTTAACAGTTGAACGATTTGCATATATTGGTTTCTGCTTGTATTCGTTTTTGGAATGCAAATTACGAGTCCCTTCCATAATTTTTTCCTCAATGTTGGGTTATTCCATAATATTTCCTTCTGTACGGATTGCAAAACAATAATACCATGAATCAAAATAATTTAAACTTGTTGTTTAACGATTATTTAATGAAACCAGAAAGTACAACCATTACAGAAAAATCTGTTTCATCTAATATTAGCTTTTTTTACTGCTAAAGGAAAAGCTTCAGAGAACATCCTGCAATCGTGCTTATTACATATTTTTGCCAGTGTTTGTATAAGTCATTAGTCGATTTATACACATGATCGACTTATATACAGGTATATACGATTAAGCCTGTTTGATAAAAGCAATAGAATATGTCTAATAGATATATTCGATTCAGGACACCATTATTCCTAAACATTAGTTTTAAATGTAATTCAGATCCCGCAATGTGCTCTTTTTAATTCTTATTGCTTAGTAGAGTCCATTACTTGGTTTCCTGATTAATTGTATAAAAATAGTTGAGACCGATGTCTGTTGTATATACTGCAAAGTATGGAAACTTGTAATGGAAATAATCGATTTCTTTTTCTCCCCGTCTTATAATTGGTACATCCCATTAACCTTGATGTCGACAGTTCTCAGCTTGACTCCCTCTGACGGTATTTCAGCAAATCGGACATCAACGTGTCAGCATATCTTTGAAGTCTATCAATTCCTTCATTCTTTCTGCCAAATATCATTCGGAAGCCCTCAAGATATATTCAAGTACACGCCATCTTTTATTTCTGTAACACTTCTATTCCTTCTTCCTCGTTTTTGCGGCTGTCTCACATCCTTACTCTTACGTCACCTGATTTCTCAATAAAAAGAAGACAGACTGACTGACAGACAAATTGATGGGCATAAATTTAGAGACACGACTTTAGACACTGAAGAGTTTCTGATTTTATTCAGTGAAAAATGACTCATTTAACTGCATATGAATTCATATATAACAGGTCTTCATTTTCTCATTCATTTTTTTTTCTTTGTTCTTTTATTTCTATTATTTTATATACATTTCATTCTTGTTCTTCTTCTCTTTTTTTTGTTTTCTCTTTTTCAATTTTTTTTTCTTTTGGTTTTTGGTTTTTTCTCATTTCTTCTTTTTTATCATCTTTTATCTTTGCTTTGTTTTTCTTTTATCTTTTCTTTTTCTTTTTTATCTTTCTTTTTTGCTTTTGGTTTTCTGTCTTTATTATATATCCGTTACTTTTCACCTTTCCTTTCTTTTTTCTTTTTTACCTCTTTTCTTTCGCTTTTCTTTCTCTCTTTTTCATCTTTTCTTTTTTCATTTTATCTACGTTTCTTGTTTTATATTCTTCCTTTCCGTTTTGATTCTTTTCTTTTTTGTCTTTTTGTTTTTTTGTTTTTTTGTCTTTACGAGTTTTCTTATTTCCAACTTTCTTTTCCTTTTTTAAAACTTTTTTTAGCGTGAAAGAAAATATCGTAAGCAAATAAAAATAAAAGATATTTGTATTTTTGATTTGTTTCTATTTTCTTTTACCTTCCTTTTTTTCTGCTTTTATTATATACCCTTTTCTTCTTTCACTCTTTCTTTCTTATTCCGCTCTCATTTTTCTTTCATTCTTTTTCATCTGTTCTTCACCTTATTTCATCAACTTTTTGTTTTATTTCTTTCTTACCTTTCCCAGTTTTTCTGTTTATACTTCATATCTTTTAATCTTTTTTATTTTATTTTGGTTTCTGTTTATTTTTTATCTATTAATTTATTTTCTTTTTAAGTTTTATCTTTTTTTTTTATATTTCATTTGCTTTTATGTTTACTTCTTATTAATTTTTTTGTTTTCTGTTGATACTGTAAATTTTCTTTCTTCATTTCGTTCTTTTTCTCTCTAATTATTATTACCTTTTGTTTTTCATGTTTTTTTTTTAAATTTTCTTCTTATTAAATCTTTTTCTTTTTTCTTTTTGTTTATATTTTCTTTCTTGTTCTATTTTCTTTCTTTTTCTATTATTTTCTTCTTCTTTCCAATTTTTCGTTTAACTACTTGTGTGTCTTTTTTGTATCTTTTTTCTTGATTTTTATAAATCGTTTTACCTCTTTTCTTTTTCTCTATTTCCTTTAGTTTTCTTCATTTTTTTATATCTCTCATTTGATTTTAGCTGTTTTCATCCTTTTCTTATCTTTTTTTATATCTTTGTTTCTTTTTTCAGCTTTTTACGTTTTTAATCATAATTGTTTTCTTTCATTCATTTTCCTTTTCCATCTTTCTGGGTTTTTTTTCATAATGTTCTAGCCACCATACAAACTGTTCTTTTTTTGAATTTTCCTTTTTAATTGTATGCTTTTATATTTTGTATATATTCTTATTTCTGACATTCACTCTTTCTCCGATTGTCAATTCTTTTTCTCATTTGTTTTTGTCTTCCATTATTTTTTTTCTTAATCTCAAAGTTAATTTCAAAGACGTTGGTACCAACCCTGTAATTGGTAGAAAGATCTGAGTAGATAAGCCTGTATATAAAAAAAGAGCAATAGCGATCATCAGACGTTTATTTATGTTTTGACGAAATCTATATGACAATTTCTAAAATAAGAACCTTTAAGAAACACGAACTTTTTACAACAAATGAAATCAATATACACGGTGAGCTTAACAAGTACCAATACTAAATCTGAATTTGCCATGGCACAAATAAATAATAGTTTGGTTTGGTTTGGTTTAGTTTTATGGCATATCACCCATTGTAGGTTATTTAATACTAAATCCATTCTTATTCATATAAACAGTTCTATTTCAAGCAATTCAGCTTATTACACAGTTTAAATGTCAAAAGCATTTCTATTTCAAACTATTCAGTTTAGTCAACAAAGTTATATGGATCCAAGTATCTCTATGTATCACTAATGATTTAATTAAACATCTGCCAGTTGTTTACACGTAGTTAAATGTGAAAAGAGTTCTATTTCAAACAATTCAATTTAGCATGAGAACACAGTTTAATTCTATTTGACCCATAGATAGGATCCTATCAGGTGCTACCACTCCGAGCCAGATTGGACCTGGGAACGATGTCAATAAAGAGATACTCTGCGTTCTCCAAAGCGCCAGCATTACTGGAGCCTCAATATCAGATTTCATTAGTATCATATCTAAGACACTTGGTAGGGGAGTCTTATCCCTATGCAGGGAATCAGTCGGTGTATCCTACAGCCCCAGCTGACTGGGCCAACAAATAAACAATGATTGAAACAATCTCTTTAAAATAATTTCCCAATCAGTTCGCTTATAGCAGCTCGTTTTCCAGTGGTCTATACTGCTGTGAAATTCCTCTGTTTATATGATGAGAAGCTGTGTAGTTGCATTTCTTTGAAAATATTCTCTCAATTGTAAGATAATTTTCTCTATGATAAAGCAAAAACAATTCTCATGCAGCTAGGTCTAACAAGCGCGAATGGTGCTACGCTTATACAATCCTGTGTTTCAAGAAGAAAACAAAACTTCTGATCAAAAGGTAACGGGATTTGATCCATACAAAAGGTATGAAGTCTTTTTCATTCTGTTAACATAGTCTTGACAAGAAGTGCACCACACGCCGAGTAGATTTAACAGCAGACGCCTTAAAGAATGATAATAATTGGATTTTCATGTCTGCTCTGGGTAAGCATGATTATAAATTCAATATTAGATCAGGGGGTATTTTTAATTTACAGTAAAAAATAGAACGTATTAGTTGGATATGCGTGGGGAGTCGCTTGAATTATGATTTCAAAAATAAGAGGATATATATGCTAAAAATGTGGGATCTACTGATTTTCAGTAAATGGGTTCCTCGATGTATGAATAAATAGCAAATTAGTTTCTTGTTTATTAATTATAATACATGTTTCGTCAACTCGTTCACCATGAATAGGACGTGCTGTATGGTAATTTTTTAAGCAGACTTAAAAAGTGTTGAAAATATATATATATATATTGTTTCAGCAAGCTTTGTAATAAAACATAGAGTATTTTTTCGTATGATCTTGATGTTTAGAGGTTCAAAACTTCTTGTTTCTTTTTGTATATTGGGATCCAGATAGTGGAGAAAGTGCCCCATATTTACCCAAATGCTTTCAACCATGTCTCTGGTTGTCCACAGTAGAACTATGGTTTTTGTTTTGCTTTTTTATCAGTGTTATATATATATATATATATATATATATATATATATATATATATATATATATATATATAATGGGCTCGCTTGCTGATCTCAATGAATGAGGACCTAATATTCATTTACAAGCCGTAGCCATTTAACTCCTGACACAAGGGATTTGTTTATTGTTTCTGCTAATGAAGGATCAGACACGATTTTTGTATTAAATGATAACATAAAGGCTGCAATCCACTTGTGGTGTTATTAGTTAACAAGGTGTACTAGTAAGTCTTCACGAGTGAGTTCGATTCTCATGGGGTGCCCCATTAATGCAGCCTTGTGCTCCATCTAAGCAAAAAGCATAGTAAATTACAATATAAATGTTGCAACATTTTACCACATGTTCTCCCAAGAAACAATGTTTGATTTTTAAATTTAGAGTCTTTCCTTCTCCAAAATCGCTGGCATAACTCAAGCTAAAGAGCAAAGTCTATTCTATTCTTATTTTAAACATCTTATCTTCCTTTTTCTCACTTTTGTTGTCATCAACTAAATTTTCCATCTCATTCGCTTAATTTTCATGCCAATTTCAAAGTTGGTGGTACCGACTTGGATACAACACATATTGATACTGGTTCCTAAGAAGACATACAGCGTGAAACTCTGAGTCAAGTGTTTTTCAAGTAGTTTTCATTCGATTTCATATCTGAAAATATTTTGATATTGTTTTGTAATTTTTGTGCATAAAATGATATATTTCACTGAATAAAAACGCTATTTGAAGAGAAAATAATTTCATGCCTTTTCGCAGAGGATCAGCGTGAGGAAAAACACAAAAAAACATCGTTTATTATGTGAACTCGGGGCACCAAATCCATTTTCTGTGACAAAAACCGTTACACTACGGGTACATTCTTTTGAATAATGAGAGTGAACAAATCTGATTCGTTCAGGGGTGGCAAAAGTTGTAACCTGGTACTAGAAGTATCTAAGCTTACGTATGTTACAAAGTAATTTTTTTACATGGATGTGTGTATTTGAGGCATGTATTACTTAACAATCTTTGAATTGATTCAAAGGAGCCGATTAAACCCTCCTGCGTGCTCCCCTTTGTGAATGTCTTACTCTTTTTGAGGTGAGGCTAAACGGCTCAGTGGACACTTGGATTTTAATTTGAAGCGACGAAGATTGCCGTCTCCTTATAAATGAGATTTCAAATTAGACTGTCTACGACAATTTGCACCGTCAGATATTTATAAATCCGCCGTCAGTAGAGAAGAATTCTTTTAATTTTTCTGCTGACTTATGCATAAAGAGATTATCTACCTAATTATTAACGACCAGTGAGAGAAAAACAAGGATAAAAAGGTAGTCGTTTCTTTTTACCGTGACTGCTCAGTTCTTTTTTGTAAATTTGATCACTTTTTTTATTATCTGGTATTTACTAAGCTAAGATCCTATAGAGAACGGAATTCAATATATGTAAAAATGGTGAAAGATTTGTTGGCTGGATAGCCGAAATGAAGCAATCATTCCAGCAATGGGAAGCCACACAAAATATTAAGAATATACAGTAACATTTTGAAAAGTGTATCATATTATGAAATATCACGGTCGGTTTATGTGAGATGACCGAAAAGCTATGGATTGCCATTTTTGGCGGTCATCTCACATCTTCCACTTTAGTCAGAACTCTCGCTACAAAATATAATAATTAGGTATGAGAATTTCTTTTATAGTGCCAGTGTTTAATCTATAAAAAATGCAATACAAAGTATACACTTATGAGCTACACGTTGTTAGAAATTTATAATACTTTAAAGTAACTGAAAACTGTTTATATGGGAAAATGGAAGTAAATCAGACTCTCTGATTATTTACAAATAGGAAGAAAAAACCAAAACCAAAACAAAAAATGAATAAGCCAAAAAACAAAAAAGGAAAAACACAGTCTTCATAGGATGATTTCATTCATAGTTGGAATATTTGTAAACGTTGAATTTCTTTTAAACATTAAATCTTCATCTGTGTGTTTGAATAAGTGATGCTGTATCTTCTAAATTTTCTTTGGACTCATCACATATTCAAATGCCTTGATGAAAGATTAATGTTACCCCCCCCCCAAAAAAAAACGTTAACATTGACAAATCATTAAACTATACATATAATCATCCATGAAGCCAAAGTTTTCATTCATACTTGTAAGTTTTCATATATTGAAATAAAAAAAGTAAAGTTGGTGACTGCAGTCGAGGGCAATCTGGAGGCCCCCTTCTCAATAGCAACTACAATGAGGTGTAGGGGAGGGCTATACTTCTTTCCCCGGATTGTTCCACTTTACTCTTGTTCCATACCTTAAAATGGTGAGTGTTAAGCAAGACGGAATCAAGTACCATTTTTTGAGTCTTTGGTATGACTTGACTTTGGATTAGACCTCGGTGACCCAGGTCATTGGCAAATACTCTACATTACACACACACTCGCACGCGCGCGCACACACACACACACACACACACACACATATATATATATATATGTTTATTATCATCATCATAATCAAGTTGGGCTGAGAGCCCAGAGTTCCTTGACAATCTTTTTTTCTTTCGTCCTTATTGTTCATCGCTCCGGACAGGGCCCTTGAATTGCATCCTGTGTCCCAACAGAGTTGCTTGTAAGTGAATCTCTGCTTGATGCTTAGCACTGGTGTGTGTACGAGACCATAGTAGAACGTCGCCTATGAGTTCATCCTTGCTTCTCCAGCAGTCTCCCGCATGTCTTATCCGTCTTATGAATGGTTTGTGAGATGGGAAGTAAGTAGCTGTACAGTAGTTTTTTTTATGGGTTGCTGCTACAAGCTTTTGTTTAAAACAGTCCGTAGCACTCTTATGTTGTTCCAATCTAGCTTTTTCGGTTAGCATTTCTTTTCAGTACAAAATGTCAAGAAACTGACGATATCTGAGGAAAACTATGACAAATGCAGACCAAGCGCTCATCGAAAGTACACCAGACTAAGCCAAAACCCTGATGTATATCGTAAAGCAAGCAGCAAAAGACACTGGGTCCTACGTGAATACAACTAAAACAGATTACATATGTTTTAAACAAGATGGAGTCATCTCTGCCTTAAATGGCAAGCCACTGAAATTTGTTGACCCGTTTACATACACTGGCAACCATATCTCATCTTATGAAAGTGATGTCAGTATACATATAGGGAAGCCGTAGACTTCTATTGACTGGTGGTCGATTATATGAACATCGGGATATCTTTGTTTAAATAAAACAACTTTTCTTCCAAGCTGTAGTCGTGTCGGTACTACTGTATGGTTGCTTCGCCTATATACATATATATATATATATATATAGTGTGTGTGTGTGTGTGTGTGTGTGTGTGTGTGTGTGTGTGTGTGTGTGTGTGTGCCTGTCTGTAATTATGATTGAAACATAAATAAGATTAAAATTTGATTCTAAAAGTAATTTTAATCATTGAAATACAGCGTATTATGCGTAAAAATGCCGAAAACTATCACAAAATGTTCAACTATAAAATGGATTAAAAATTTGGAGGTAAACACAGAACTTTGAATTTCACATACCTGATTTTCAGTTGAGCCAGTTAACTCCACCTCAGAAGATCGTTGAATTCAACTCAATAAATATCTGTTGTCAATGCAATATTTAAATCATGCGATTACCACGGAGTTAATTTACAAAATTAAGATCTATCTTCGTGGCGATATTTAGAAAACAATTCCGATCCTTTATTCAACATAAAATGCGGTAAAGCGAAAATGTGATTGGTTGGCTGGTTCGTTGGGTTTCGTAGCATATCAATCTTGGTTGGATTTTAAATGCCAAATCCATTTCTATAGAAATTATCAGTTCTATTTCAAACAATTCACTTTAGCATAAGCACGCAGTTGAAATGCAAGTATACAGTTAATTGTCAAAAACATTTCTAGTTCTAGCTATTCAATTTAGTCATACAGTTGTAATTCAAACAATTCAGTTTAGTATAAGTATAGTTTATATCTGCACACAGTTAAATGTCAAAACAGTTCTGTTTCAAGTAATTCAGTTTAGCATAAGTATACAGTTTACTTCTATTTAACCAACTGATAGGACCCTAACAGGTGCTACCACTCCGGGCCAGAGTGGACTTAGGAGTGATGGCTATGAAGGGGCACACCGCATTTTCCCAACCTACAGCATTATTGGAACCTCACCGTCAGATTATTTTGTGTCATATCCTGAACACTCTTTGTATGTGTGTGTGTGTGTGTTTTTTTTTTTTTGCGCGGGTGTATTACCCCTCTGCAGAGAAGCAGTTGGTGTATTCTACAACTCCATCTGACTGGGCAAGTTATAATTTTTTTGCTACGGCAATGTAATTTAATAAAATTCCTTTTGAATAGTTTATTTAATACCTTGTTCCAGTGTAAATTCTTTTCAAGAAAGCTGATAAATTATCTTGCAACTGTGATTTTTTATTTGGATTCTGTGCTTTATGGCATATCAATTTTCATGTGTTATTTAATGCCAAATCAATCGTTGTAAAAGAACAGAAGTGCTACTTGTTAATCCATAGATTGTGGGGGAGGGATAAGGGGGTTAATTGGGTATTAGTACGAAAATCAACGTGATATCTTGACAAGAGTTCGAACTCATTTACGAGCCACAACTCTACAGTGGATTCGTTCACTTTCATATTTATAGTGAAGTGGAATGGTGTGAGGTTTATACAGAGGGTAATTCTACTTTTACTGCGATTCGTCTTATTTATACTTTTGTTCTCCTCAGTTTCATTGAAATATATATATATATATATATATATATATATATTTATATATATACTATGATTATATGAATAACACACACACACACACACACATATATATATGTGTGTGTGTGTGTGTGTGTGGAGGAATGTAGATTTTGGTGAATCTAACAATATGATAAAAATAAGTGGAAAATTGTATAAATCAAACACTTACAACGGACTTAATGGTAATATTTCTTCTTTATTAACAGCAAAACTTCATTAGACTAAAGATTTTTTGTGTTTTTCTACATTTTAGTAATTGAGGAAATAAATAAACTAAGGGAGAATATAAAAGGTATAAAGGGATGATAGAGCCTAAAGACAAGATATAGATCAGGGAAAAATAAGGAGGCTTGAGTTATGGTGGTAGGGGTTAATTTGGTTTTTGACTGTGACCTCGAGGCTTGTAAGCACCAAGTGTATCAGGTTTCATCAGAGATTTGACCAGATAGAGTTGGATTTATTAGAGAGAGAGAGAGAGAGAGAGAGAGAGAGAGAGAGAGAGAGAGAGGAGGAAATATGTGGGGGAAAAATTTTTTTAGAGAAAAAAAAAAGAAAAAAGAGGAATTGAAGTGGGGGGCAAGTATTCGTAGGTATCCTGTTTCATCAAAGACATTGACGGTAGTGAAAGGAAATGGGAAAAAAGATTCGTCTAACGAGCGAAATGGAAATATTTTTAAATGAATAGGTCCGCAAATGATTTCAAATTTGGTATTTTGCTTTTTATCATTTCATATATTTGTGCGCTACTTGTGTTTCGGACTTTATGTCCTCTTCAGGCAGCTATTTAACTTGCAAGTTTTGGTGGCAATTTGAATTGTATGTTTGGGTTGCTTCTTTTTATTGTGAAAATTGTTTTGATGGGCTGTTTTGATTTTGTTTAGTTCCATTTTTGTGTCTGTGATTGTCTGATTGGAGTCAATTGTCTGTGAATACCCTTAGTCTATGTAAGTATTTGTCTGTGTATATAAATATGTATTCTGATTGTGTGTGTATGCATATATATACATACACTCATATATTTTCAAGAGTGCCGGGTAGGTTTTCCTTCTTTTTTGTTCTTTTCCTTTCTTTTTTTATTTATTTTTTTTTACCTCTAATCTTTGCAATTTTATATGTATCTGTCCTGTGTGCACACTTGCACATATTTATGTACACAAATGTATACATACACATATGTATTTTCAAGGGTACTGAGTAGGTTTAATGAGTATAAGAATGTTATTTTACTCCATACATAGATGTATTTAAGCTAGTCGGTGTGTGTATATGATTGTGTTTTTGTGTACGCGTATGTGTTTCAGGGTGTGCGTTTTTGGCCTTTGATTTTTGACATCACTGAAATAATTCTATTTGTAAATAAACGATATTTATTAAAAAGATTGCCAAAAACGTACGACTGCGATTTATATACATAATTGGCAGACCGGTTAACATACAAATAAGGGCATTATTTATTTTGCTTTTTATAGACAGTTTTCGATATTTCTCAGCCACCAGTTGTTCCTTCCATCCATGTCTTACATAACAAAGTATTGACACTCTATTTCACAGTCACACTTCACCAAGACGAGTAACGTTTGATAACTATTCATCAAATGAGGATATGCGTATAATGAACATCGATATCAATGAACCTATCACAGTAGATTTTACACTTAACTACAAATGACCATAATGTAAACGGGACGAATTCAGTATGGGAAGAGGAAAAACTAATCGCGTGCATGAACGAACATAGGGAAAACTGATCAGACGTTGTGTTAATTTAGATCAAAAGTGTTCACTGGCCTGAGGCCAGATATTTAGTATCCAGCAAATACATACAAATAAAAGCAAAGAAGTCAAGAAATTTTAGACGGCATCATCACCATCATCATCATTGTGAGCGTCTATATTATTGTGATTGAATTTAACGGCTAATCAACCTGTCAGGGTTATTCATGCCGAAAGGGTAAGGAATTACGTATATTATGCGTTTGGAGTCACAATTTTTGTGTTGATACTTTAGTATTTCATAATATAATATCAAATATTTCTTTTTAAAACAAATAATTTGCGAACTGATCTATTTAAACCATAGATACTACCCTAACAGGTACTGCCAGTCAGGGTAAGAGTTGACTTGGGAGTAATGGTAATGAAGGGGTACTTCAAAATCCTTAAAGCTCTAAAATTGGAGTCTCACCAATAGATCCAGTTTAGTTTCATCCTTAGGAAACCCTTTTGGCAGGGTCTTACTCCTCAACAACGGATACACTCTGTGTATTCTTACCCCCGCCGACAGGCCATTTTAATATCTATAGCCTTCTGCTTTTTAGTACATCCTGTGTTCCAACAGAGCTGTTGTAGATAAGTTCTAGCAGGCTCTTCTCTATGATGCGGCTCACAGGAGAACGCCACTTATGAGTTAGCCCTTACTCCTTCAGCAGTATCCTCGATATCTTTTTCATCTGATGTGGATTGTTTTAGGGATGGGAGGTAAGTCACCGTGAAGCTGCTGTTTCGTCGGATGTTGCTACCTGGATTTATTCCCATATAGTTGGTAGCATTCTTGTGCAATCACCGTTAAGCTTTGTCTCTCTACGATTTGCCAGCGTGCATGTGATGTATCCATATAATAGTATGGACACAACCACTTCCTGTTAAAAATTGTGTTTTATTTTATCGGATAGGTCTGACCGATTACTTATCTCTCCATGATTTCACTAGTCGCGTATTGATGTCATTTTCCAAAGATGAAACACTGCTTCCGAGGTAGGAAGATTTGTCCACTAGTTTCAGGGAGCTACCTTTTAGTGTAGAGATGTCTCCTTTTTTATTTTGATTATCGTACATGTACTCTGTTTTGTCTGCATTACATAGAGGCCAATGCCACCTGCTGCTTTCTCCAGACTATGCAGAAGGCATTTGGATGTATTTGCCAGAAGCGCTATGTCATCAGCGTAGTTCACGTCCGTAAGTTTTTGTGAGAGGTATCGTCTACTTCTTGCATTTTCCAATGTGAAGCGATTCTCTTTCATTCAACTCGATGTAAACACAGTCACTCGAGTTCATATCCCGTACGAGGCTGATTGGATTTCATATAACATTAATGCCCTTTAAAATGGTATGTAACTAACATACCTTCCTGCTATGACTAAATAATAAACTCGTTTTAAAATATGGGATAGCAAATAGTTTTCAAGAAGGAAAACTCTGAATTCAAACGTGTTAAACTCCGCTTAAAAATGGAACTTGTCTAACATCCTGCTCGTAGTTGGTGATATATATATATATATATATATATATATATATATATATATATATATACACTTTCTTTTAGAAAAAACCAAAGACCGGTTACTTTCGGATTATAAATTTATTTCCATCCTGTTTTGTGTTTCTGATGTAAACCAAAAACACGAAGAAAAATGTATGATTTTCTTGTCCTGAAGGAATTACTCCCAACTCTGGTTTAACTGGACTGATTAATACACACACACACACACACACACACATATATATATATATATATATATATATATATATATATATATATATATATATATATATATAAATATAAGATTAAAAAGAAAAAAATCACTTCTTTGGTGTTATCATAAATATATTTCTTTTCGTGATGACCATCATCAGATATCGAAAGGAAATTTATTTGGCTGCTCTGGCCAGAATGAGATTTGAAAAATTTTTTATCAATTAAAATGTTTCTTTTTATTAAAAAAACATTAATGAATATTTTTATCATATTTTTTAATCAAGAGAATTTTTACGGTAGAGCTATTATATCTATTATTATTTTTTATGTATACAATGTTTATAAGCAAAACGGATTTTTTGGCACAGCACGTTGAGTTTTGATGTATTTTTAATTGACATTGAGTACTCAAATTGGGTATTCTCACCCCTTGAATTTTCTCCTTGGATTATATATATATATATATTTCCAGTATTATGAAAACAGAGGTACTCACTCCTAATCTAGAATGGCTTAGTGACATTACCGACGTCTACATTGGAAAAGAGACGGACGAAAAACGCCTAAAAGTTTATTTTATCACTTATTTCCATCGAATATTTCATTAAATCATGCCTCCTCCTGTTCTGAAAGGTAAATATATATATATATATATATATATATATATATATATATATATATATATATATATATATATATTTCATTAAGAAAAAAACAACGAAACCAATCACAAAGGATTATAAATTTATTTCAATCCTGTTACGCATTTTTGAAATTTTCAAAAACACGAAAAAAAATTAACAGGACTTCATCAGATCAATTAGATAAATTGATCTGATGAAGTCCTGTTAATTTTTTTTCGTGTTTTTGAAAATTTCAAAAATGCGTAACAGGATTGAAATAAATTTATAATCCTTTGTGATTGGTTTCGTTGTTTTTTTCTTAATGAAATTATTGCTTTGTATAATTGATACATTGAGCTCTTTACCAGGAAGATTTAAATATTCACGAATATTTTCTTGTCCTGATGGAATTACTCCTAACTCCGGTTTAACTGGACTAAGTATTCTATATATATATATATATATATATATATATATACATGTGTGTGTGTGTGTATGTATGTATGTCTGTGTGTGTGTGTGTGTGTGTGGTAACCTGCTGCTAATTCATTTAACGAAAAAGAGATGCTGACACTGTAAAATGTATGCTGTTACCATTTCCAATAAAGATTCAGAATAAGCACTAATTTTAAAAGATTTATCCGAAGAAACCGTTCCGATGTACAGCACTTACAGAGATATTTAAAAGGTTATTTCATGTCCTTACAATCGTAAATAGTAGGATGGAATTAAGAAAATATTTTTATCTGATATAATTTCTTTTGCATTTATTCATCTAAAAATCCCAAATATTTATCTCAAAATCTAATGAGTTTATTATACAAAGGACCAGCTTTTAAATTTAATATTCAGAAACGAAATTCCTGTTACTAAAAAATAGACAAAAAAACAGACAATATTTACTGCGCGGATAATAATATTGGACTTTTGTGAGTTGTCTGCATTATGGCGGCAAAATTAATAACGTACTTTCTGTTTAGCGTTCACACGTGCCATTTTTTTTTTACAGCTGCCATTGACAGACATACATCTGTGAAAAGATATTGCTTATGTCAAAAGGAGATGAAATATTAGATGAACTGAAACGACCAGACTTTATTTTTCTTCCTTGAATTAATGGTGGCTTCCTGATGCCGTCTTTACGTGAGTTTGTAAATTCTTTATCTTATATATATATATATATTTATATATATATATTGTTTTTATGATAGTTATATAGTTCGATGTGAACAATTAATAACTGCAGTTTGCTCATATATTACGGGATGATAACATTTGTGTCTACTTTCAGCTCATTCTCTTTTGGTCTCTCTCTCCCATATATATATATATATATATATGCAAGTGTGTAGTTGTGTTTGCATATATATATATAAATATATATATAAATGAATTAAAATTATAACGTCCAACATTTAGACAAAAACTAAAACAAATGAAAGTGCTCACTTCACAAACGTTGCACGATGTACCAAAGTTTTAAAGCTTAAATCCTATTATGAATTCAAAGATAGAAAAATAAACTCAATTATTCTATTTCACAATTCTGGGTTTTCGATTTTAATCATCAGGTAAATTTCATCTAATTATCTTATTCTTACCTCTTTTATTTGTCTGTCACTGTTTGTTTCTCTTCGTCGCTTCGTTTCAGTGTGTAATACTATAATATCACATTTCGGATAGTTCGTTTATCAGTCCTGTCTGTGCCCACGCTGAGTTTGAAAGATCCACAGACAAGGAAGGGCAAAATTCATCGGGAAATTCTTTTGACGGTCGGGGTGATCCGTTGGAACGAAGTTGCCTGCGTGTTGGCAACTCAACAATCAAGAATCATTTATTGTTCGATGTTTGGACTACATACAGTAGAGAGAGAGAGAGAGAGAGAGAGAGAGAGAGAGAGAGAGAGAGAGAGAGAGAGAGAGAGAGAGAGTCTGTAAGGCTCTATGGACAGACACAAAGAGACAACCCCCAGCCCGACAGAACTCTCTGAAAGCAAACTTTTCACTTAAAACTAACCGATTGGTTAACTGACTACTTTTTCAAAATTTGCTAATTTTTATATATCTAAATTCAGAATATCGGTGGGAGTGATATCATCTTGCAATTTTATTGCGTCATCTTTCAAGTCTCCCTCATTCTCTTTTTTTATTTCTCCAATCAAACCTGTGACAGAAAAGATATGAATCCATTTTGTTTTCATTTTGGCCTTCCTCCGTTGAACGTTATGTACTCGCTTAAACTTACCAATTTGACTTACATTTCCGCTCTAAGATTTTAGCTAACTAAACAGCTAACTGAAAAGTTCGTAGCCTACCCAGACCAGGTAATAAATTAATTAACCATCACACCAACTATACCATACTATGTCTCTTTCTCTATCTGTATCTGCCAACCTTCTGTCTGTTTCTCTCTCTCTCTCTCTCTATGTGTCAGTCTCTCTGCTTGCTTTTTCTCTCTCTTTATATATATATATATATATATATATAATAAGTTGGCGACCGTAGTCGAGGGCAACCAGAAGGCTCCCTTTCCAATAGCTACTACACCGAGATGTAGGGGAAGGCACTACTCCTTTCCCTGGATTGTTCCACTTTACCCTTGACACGGACCTTATATTGCCGAGTGTTAAGCAAGGAGGTATCAAGTACCATCTTTATATATATATATATATATATATATATTCATTTTTTGCACGTATGAAACCTTTTTTTTTTTTAATGTGATGAAGCTCGTTAATGCGCGAAACACAAGGATCACAAATTAATAAAAAATGTATACTCCAGCGGATTTCAGTTTTTCCATTCAAATCCTTTATCTATCTATCTATCTATCTATCTATCCATCTAGCTGGAGATGCATCATTTTTAAAAATCAGTAGAAAATACATCTTCTTAATGTAAAAGTAATTTAGTAAAACTCTAACCCTATATCTCTGGGAAGATATATACCGGTCCGTGATATTTACTTTTCTCGTTTATTTGATTTAATATACCTCAGTATTTATTTGGTAATCAATGGTTGTCAATTTCGGCCCAGGTCTTTACTATATGCCGCCATACCTAAGCAAATTAATACTCGCTGAATTTATTTATTAAACCGTGATAAAATCAAAGACGTGTTTCATTTTATGCTCTGTTAAACATTGAATAGACGTTAATACCGGTCTTAGAGAATTGCCTTACAAGTTTATGAATGATATGAAGCGAAAAAATGATCATAGCAAAGCGGGAAATCATTTACTCAAGCATTGTATGAGAGCAGGTATATAATGAGCCGAGTATTGTTAATGATTGTAAGAAACATTAATAGTGTCTGTATATATTAATAGTAAATATTAATAAGAAAGCTTTCAAGTTATGTGTGCCACTGCCAGCAAAAAATATAAAAAGCAGTATCTGAGTATTAGGGAATAAAAAAGAATGCTTGTTTTGAGATAAATGAAAAGAAAATGTGTTTGATAGATAGATTGATAGAGCGAGAGATCGAGAGAGAGAGAGAGAGAGAGAGAGAGAGAGGTAGATAGATAGAGAGATAGATAGATAGATAGATAGAGAGATGATTGCACCATCTTTACAGATGATTGTTGTCTCTTAATCCTCCATCACCGCCTTGACTAACACCTTCTCTTTGACTTGTATTCTTTCAAATTCCTTGCAAACATTGATGGCAGACAAATGGAGTGATGATGACTACAGCGGTGACCAAATTCGGATTCCAGAAGATTCTTGTGATCCGCCAAGTTCCTTTTCAGGCCAGACTTTACTGTGAATGTTGTAAGTGGTATGACCTAGCTCCAACCGTGTCCCATTTGTATCTCCCATAAAACTGCATGTAATTAACATATCCAGTTTTAGAGAGAAGGTCACGATTACATGATCACACCTCCAAGCAGACTTCTTAATCTGAGTCTGTCTTTGCTTCTTTCCTCAGCTTGTGCTTGAACTTTTTATGATTTTTACGGCTCTTCTTAAAGACTCAGTTACCGAGTAATCTTTGTGGCATGTCAAACTCTCAAGGATTATTTAATACTTAGAGGTTAGGGAATCAAGTTTATTGTATGTTCATATTTACATTTTTTGTATTTCTCTAGATTTTTTCGTACACAGTCCAATCAAATACGAATAATTTTAAACAACTTTTTGACATATAGATTAGATCACAAAAGCTACTATCCCCCTGAGTTAGTGGATAACTGGAAACAAAGGCAATGAAGTAGTCCAGACTTTCTAGATCTCTAGAACAGACGCCTCAGCAGTTTAGTATCTTACAACATAGCTTAATCACCATCGGGAAAATATTACTATAATACGGTTAGGAAACTAGAACACGACGTACTGGGTGGCTTCTATTGTTCTGAATTATTACACTTGAGCCAGACTTTCGGAGTTGGATATACGTTGATAATTCACCAAAAGGAAAGTTAGTCTCGATTAAAACGTCAAGGTAAATAGGAGACGAGAAATTTGATGAGAAGGCGAAATAGAAAGTGAAAATAACTTGGAAGAAACAAAACAAATAATAAAAGGAAAGGGACCATAAACTCATGCAGGATAAATAATTCTTGGGAAAATCATGTTTTGGTTCTTGGGGCATATTGTCTACGAAATGCATATTAATTTGATTTATTTATTATCGAATTCGAGAGAAAATCAATTTATTGAATGAATTGTAGCAAATTAAGAGATAATATTTTCCGAATCTTTACCAAATTATTAGAGAAATTCAATAATTACGCCTTTCTCACTATCTGCACACACACACACACACACACACACACACACACACACACACACATATATATATATGTGTGTGTGTGTGTGTGTGTGAGTGTGTGTGTGTGTGCGTATGCTTGTATATATATATATATATATATGTAAGTGTGTGTTTGTGTATGATGGTGGATATACACACATATATATGCACAATATAAGCGCATGTATATAAATGTTAAGGCTGAAAACACACTCACACACACACACAAAACTATATATCATCGGTGTAAACCTCTTATATATATATATATATATATAAGAGGTTAGAATTGATACTATTCGACCAATAATTGGTTCGATGAACGCATAGGTGAGAAACTGACTGTCACCAAGTACCACTGACTCTGTTTGTACGTTTTCCTAACTTAGATATATATAAATATAAGAAACTATATTATATATATATATATATAAACTACTAACTATATATATATATATATATATATATCAGTGGCGACTCTAGCCTATTTTTGCTACTCGTGACCCCCCTGTCAACTTCAGTTCCCAACCCGTGGTCCGTGGTCCCAAAGTAAGTCATCATAGTTGCTATTGCGTGATTCTCCACTGTATAGCACAGATTGACTAACGTACCTTGCATGGTGGTTTTTTTGTAAACAATCAAGATACTATATAATTTGTAGTCTTGTTAATACAGTAGATAAGATATTTTTTTCCTTTCAAAAGTATAGAAGAAAAGAGAAGATGTTCATTACTATGACAAAAAAAATATGTTTATTAGAATAAAGAAATTGATGACAAAGATTATTTGTGGAAAATGTATTCAAATAAACAAATTCTAGTTACAGAATGTAATATATGCAACATTCATTAAAGAAATAGAGATCTCTTTGTGAAAAAACGAATTAAAACACGCCGTTTAACCAACATTTACCATAGCGATGATGATGACGTCGGCGACGGCTATAATCTGCTATCCCCCCCTCTCTCTCCCTCTCTCTCTCTCTCTCTCTCAGTCCCTCTCCCTTCTCCCAAGACAGTTGTCAGCAGTCACATTGTGCTAATTTTTTTGAGCACGGTATTTTGAGTTGCTGTTGCTATTGGCTACAGCCAAAAGCGGATTTCTCTAACATTACTGTTATTATAAGGGTCTTGTGCTGGGCACGGATTACGCGTGTTCAACATTATAGCCGATTTTATGGGATGTTCAATGAATCTGACGGTGGCCGGACAAAGACCATCCGTTCAAAACAGCATCATTGTATTATTCCCAGATATATTTATGAACTTTTGGCTATTTAGTTATCGAAACTTAAATAGATACGTAATTTAATTGAGATCAGACTAAGTATGTTTGCTTGAAATTAATGGATGATTTTTAATCCATTTTGAATAACATTGACCGAGTTAGTGGTCGTGCCGGGCATGAGTAGCACTAGTCCCATCTCTGCCTCTGATATATATATATATATATATATATATATATATATATATATATATATATATATATATATATATATATATAAAAACGCATATCTCCCAATCAAAACGTTCAAAATATATATAGCGCATAACTCCCATTCAAAACCAAAGATACATTATTTCTATTGGAATAGTATGCAGTGGCAGCGAATATTATAATGATTGCATTCACTATGTAATCCAAAATAGATTTTTATAAATATATACGAGGGGTGTATATATTTTGGGACTGCTACTTTCTATTGATAAGAGATTTTTAATACTGTATATTTAGTTACTGCATAATTGTTAATCTTAATCGTTTTGAATGTAAAAACATAACGTATTACTTCATTTGTCTTAGTATAAAATAAACTTTTCATTTTAGAAAATGTTACGAGTATGATTTTTATCGACGTTACTTTATATCGGCGCTTTCTTTTAGACTAATATTCAGTGAGCTTGTCAAACAAATATTCTTTAAGATTATATATACAGAGATACTTAGCATTTGTACATTGTTATCAGCAATTTCTTTTGTTTTTCTGTCAAATGCATAGAAGTAATTTTCCAAAAGTTATGTTACTCGTCTTTATCGTACATTGAAATATCAAACTAAATAATGATAAAACTTTAGATGAATAAACTATCTTTGATTTTATCGGTTTTATGCATGCAGGTACCCGTGGCGTAATTGATTCTGTCGTAGGAAATGAACTTATTGACAGGGGTTCAAATTTTAGATGCAGGGACTTGCATTTCACATAAAACTAATACTATTTGGAAAGATATGAATTCAATTAATTTGCCACCGTCTTTGACTCAATAGGGCAGACTAAGTTCCATCGTCTTAGTTAGGCAACCAGTCGAGAAGGAAAATGTAAATTCAAACCACTTAAACTTCGCTTAAAATTGGACTTGTGTCTCATACTACGCGTATGGAAGGGTTGGTAAATATATATACGTATGTATTCATGTAAATATTCCTTTAATTCATTGTTAACTAAAATTTTTCTCTTTCTTTAATTCACACACACACACACGCACACACACACACACATATATATATATATATATAGAGAGAGAGAGATGATACTTCTTACTCTTTTTATAAATTTTTTTTATCTCTATTTGATGTAATTGTTCTTTCTCGTATATAGTTGTCGAGGGCAACCCAAAGGCTCTCTTTTCAATAGCTACTACACTGAGGTGTAAAGGAGGGCGCTACTCCTTTCCCTGTATTGCTCCACTATAACCCTACATACGTACCTCATAATGCTGAGTGTTAAGCAAGGAGGTGTCAAGTACCATTTTTTTAGTCTTTGAACTCCGGTCTCCAGGGCCATAGGCGAATATTCTACCCATTAAACTAAAACAAAAAAAAGCACTGCTATTCACCTATGTACATTACTTAGATTGTGTTACCTGTCTTGAAAAGGTGTCTCAATGGTGTTATCACTTCATGATGAACTGCAACATGGCAGCAGTCGAGTTTGAACTATAGTCGAGAGATATTGAGTTCATTTTTGAAATAATATTAAACTCGTTAACTTCTCAGCTATAGGTTAAATAGTGCCACTTCTGTTTTTCTTCAAGGATGACTTTGACATTAGACAAAACACGAAGGTTGATATGCCATTAAACAAACATAGAAAAAAAACCTTTAGAAGCACCATTTGATATCCTGTCCTCACCGGTGTCACTTTTGATAAATAGGCAACTTTCAGCCACCAGATAGGTTTTAAGTTTACATGCGTATATCTATCTATCTATCTATCCTCACGTGCACGTTCTTTCTTATATAAAAATATACAAACTGACAAACAGGACCAAAAAGTAAGTAAAAAGTAAAAAACAACAGTAAGAAAAACAGACAAACAAACAAAAAAAAAACCCTGAAAAAAAAAGACTCTTCCTACATAAATTAGGTTGGACGTAGATAATTTTCAAGTGGAATAGTCAGGCGAATCGAAGAAGGCTCGAAAGATGAATTCTTCTTCAGCGAAGGCGGACAAGAAAAAATAAACTGATGGCACCGTTCGTAAATAGTCAGCTCATCTTTTGAGTAGTTGAAGTGGAAGGAATATTAACCTGAAAAAAGGAAAAAAGAAAAAAGTGATTAAAAAAAAGAAAGAACCATCACGTATGTAACGATTATTTTTACCTTTCTTTCTCCATATGTTCTCCTTTCATTCTATTTTTATCTCGTTGTAAAATCCGATAAATAATAAACCAAAAAATACTCGTAAAAGAAGAAAACGGGTGTGACTAATATATATATATATTTATATATATATATGCAAGAGCTTATCGTGGCAAGATAAGCAAAAGACAAGACCCCAAAATAGAACTGGCATTAGAGGAATGTCGAAATTGATATGAATTCGGTGGTGAAGATTTTACAAAGTCACAAATGGACACAAAACAATAAATTAGCTACAGTTGTGTATATCGGATCTTCACACCAACTTCTTTTTTCTCATTAAAATCTAAATATCAAAGGAGTAATGAATTTTTGAACGGTAAAATCATATGTAAATCAATATCAAATTATTCTTGCAGTTAATTAATTGATTGAAGTTTTCATGAACTGGCGCAGGGGCCTCGAATTGCTCATGGTATTGAAAAGTGGTCACCCATCTCAGTGATGAGTAGAATCATCACTGCTTAACGTAACTTGTCGAGCGAGATCCATTATTTCAAGTTTGAGTTGACTGTAACTCGATTTTAGTATTTACTGGGTGCTTAGTTTGGTGTAATGGTTTATGAGCTAAGCGAGCAGACATTTTTGAGATAAACACTAAGAACTTTCTTGAACATGAAAGAGCTATTTTTTAAGAATCCATTTTTGAACTTCGACTTTTTTTAGCAATCTCCCAATGGTCCTGTAATCTTTTTTTTATGGGGGCACTCCCCATAAAGTGTGTTGAGCAGGAATAGCCTGGCTGTTCAAACCCATTTCCAGGTCTACAAGTAGTTTGAATCCAGAGTCTTCCCCTTCCTAGACCAGTTGCGATACCAAGATTAAAGAACCCAATCTGCCCAACTTTTTTAGTAATTTACTAAGCTTTTTGCGTAGATATGGTACAAGGCTGTATGAATGGCGTGCGTAATGGGACTCGAATTCACTCGTGGAGGTTTACGATTCTAGCTTGCTAACCATCCGAGATGCGCCAACTAACTGGAGAGGGAATAGTTAGATTCATATGTTTCGTAAGAAATTTAGCGTTATGTGACATGCAAACAGTCTCGTTCAAGATTTGACCTTGGGTAGCTGAATCCACTTACTACGACTATAACCATTACACCAGAAGCACCCATTTTACGGAATAAATATAGATTCCATAACAAAATAAAGATATTTGAATCGGTCAGATCCAAAGTGTGGATAGAGGGAGATTAAGAAATTTTGGCTTCATTTGAATGCTTTATTGAATTGGGATAACTTTTCAACAATTTTGAGACAGGGGAATTTAGACACATTCAGTCACATTTGACAACAAGAAAACATGTGCCTAAAAACGCCTGGAACTTGTAACATATTAATTTCATATTTACTATCATGTATTTTCTTTAAAACTATATAATCCTAGTATCTTGATATTAAATGGAAAATAGAAATGAGAAATTAATTCAAATTATTTGAGAAATATTGTAATGCTTCTTTTACAAGGCGAAGAGGGATCAGAAAATATCCAGTTTGAATCTTTGAATCTTAACTTTAAAAATGTAATATCTAAATGAAGACGTTTGCACAGCCGTGGAAATTATATAATAGTGATAACGTCCACACTTCTATGCTACAGTCGAGACTTCATCAAGATGAGTCTATATCAATTTGAAAATGTTACTAAGCGAGTTTCGTTAATTTCTAAATAGAATTTCTTGGCCAAACAAAGGGTCTTGCAAGTGTGGTATACTACATATTCATCGGATGTAGGTTTGTGGACCTTGTTTCCTGAACCCAAAGGTCATCCCAAGTTAAAATTTGAAGAATTAGAAGAGTAAGGCAAAGGAACGGATTTACACCATATTAAAATTAATTTCAGAGACACTTCGAAATGTGAAGAATATCAAGTTGACAGTGTGACACGACGTGCGGTTAAATACATAATTGATATGTAAAAATCAAAATTTATGAAATATATGAAAATTGATATATATATATATATATATATATATATATATATATATATATATATATATATATATATATATCTCAAAAACAAAAAGATCCTTGAAATACGTATCTTTTTGTTCAAGGCTTAAATTGACCTAAAAAGCTGGTTGATTGTTCCTAAAGATCAGTTAAGTGCGAGACAATTATTTTTGATTTTAAAGGTCAGCGAATTTATCTAATTTTTCGGTTGTCAAATAACTTCATCGATCATAATGATGAAACGGGTCATTTCGTAAAACATATTTTTTAGACCTTATCTTAAAGGTCAATGTTAAAAGGGGGATTTAATTTTACTCCAACCTAAATAAAGGTGAGCTGGGCAAGGCTCATCCAGTCAGGTGAGGCTGAGAATTTTTAGTTCAACCCCATTGCCCTAAACCTGTTTCCATTGGTCAAAGTATCTAAAAAGTGTTTTCTCGATACCTTTAAGATATAATCCTGAACTAGGATTGTCTGACCAATGGGAATATGACACCTAATTGTCTATTATTGGACAACCAATCAGAAACCTTTTTAGTCCATATATTGATCTATAAAACAGAATGGTAAAACAAATCATCAGAGAGGATGAGTAAAGGGATCAAGAAGAAACTCAAGACTACCAAAGAAGCATCCCTTCCATTCTACACCTGAGGCACTCCGAACAACCTTCAGACTTTACAAAAATTCAAAGTCCCAGACTTTAAAGACATTTGTGTCATACTAATCATACCTCATCGTCACTCTTCTTCTTTTTGCCTGGCAAGCAAACATTTTTTGCTTGTTATTTATTGTCTCGCAAACCTGTTTCAATAAAAAAAAACATTTTTGTTATTTGTTAACGACGGGTTTTCTCTATTTTTTGAGTTGCTTGACAAGCTAACCACACATATTACCTGACCGTCAGAAAAAGATCCAGCTGAATTTTGCCCCTCCCCACCACTTCGTGGATCTTTCAATCGAAGCATGGACACAGAAGGACTGAAAAAGCAAAGAGTCGGAATCAAATGTGTTAGTCACAAACACAACAACCACAACAAGTACTATGACTAGTAGTCATACCACACTGGGCTCTGTGACTAGCATAGGGCCACAATAATTTTGAAGAACGGAGTGGAGTCCCCTTAGTGAAGTTGCAAACATGCTGGACATCGTAGTTAGCGAGTTCAAACTCTAATCGTGCTATTCCGTTCACTTTCGAACTAATACCCTTTGGAAAGAGACAAACAACTTTACTCCTCCAGCTATGGGTTAAATAGTACCTCAACTGTTCATATTCAAGGATGTCTTGAGCATTAAATAGTCCACGAAGATTGATATGCCATTAAACAAAGGAAACTCAACCTAGTTTTGAAGAAAACTTTTGTCTTGGAGAATATGGGCTCAATCTCGATAGATTTTTAACAACGCGTAACTTCCTGGTGTTTTTACTAAAAATACCAAATTAAAAAAGATTAAGGATGAACATAAATTCATCTTAAATATTCTCTGCTTTATTTTTTAATGCTCATTATCTCACACATTAGGACGAGTGTAAAAGATCTCTATAAGAGACCTCAGTACTCTATTAAAGTGGTGTTTGCTCGATTGTGATAAAACCAGTTTTTCGATGAAGTTCTATCATTATTCCAAGAATAACAGCATTTCGACTGAAGAGTTTTTTATCTGGAGTACATTGTTTCTGTTAATCTTTATATTGCATTTCTCTTCAAGCAATCATTTTAGTTTGTTTGTTCGTTTGTTTCTTTTTTGGTTATGCCAAATCTAAATACAGACTAGCATAAGATCACAGTTTGATTGTCAAAAACATTTCTATTTCAAGCTATTCAGTTTAGTCTAATAGTTCTAATTTCAAACAATTCAGTTTTGATTGAGTATAGTTTTTGTTTGCACACAGTTAAATGTCAGAACAATTCTATTTCGAGTAATTCAATTTAGCGTAGTACAGTTTCAATGTCAAAAAACACTTCTATTTCAAACAATTCACTTTAGCATAAGTATGCTGTTTAAATAGCAAAACAGTTCTATTTCAAGAAATTTAGTTTAGCATAAGTACGTAGATTAGTTCTATTTTACCCATATATTGGACCCTATCACGTGCTACTATTCCGGGCCAGAGTGGATCTGGGAGCAATGACAATGAAGGGGTGCCCTGCATTCCCCAAAGTTCCAGCATTACTGAAACCCCACCAACAGATTGTTTAGTGTCATATCCATGACACTCGTTGGAGGGGATCTAATCCATCTGCAGAGGTACAGTTAGTGTATTCTACAGCCGCAGCCAACTGGGCAAAATCACTTTAGCAAAAGAAAATCAATTATATCATCTTCGGGTGAAGAAAAAATGAAAATAATAAATAATTTAGGTTTTATTTAATAATGCTTGAAAATTAACTGGTTAAACTTATTTTGTGATGGTAAACAATCAAAGAATCTTAAGACTAGATCGTACATTCTAAAATTTAAGAATAAAAAGATGTTTTCGTTCATTTGTTGTACTGACATTCATAACTTGTAGATATTTTTCAAAAATCTGTAACATCTGAATCTATTTTTTCTTTACAAACAGAAAAGAAAACAGATATTGTCCAAGTTCAAAATTTTGTTGAGCGAATTTGGTCGATAAAAAACTTATTTAACTTCCTCAACATCAACACGAATTCATCAATAATGCAGACTATATTTTTGCTATATATTTATTAGTTTAATGATATCTATCCATCGATCAATTTATCTATCTATCATTTAATATATATATGTACGCACGACCGAAAGAAAGAAATAAAGAAAAGAGAAAACGGAGAAAGAAAAAATGGGTGGGAAGGAAAAAGAAAAAGAGCAAAAGAAAGAATTTGGAATTTATAACAGAAGAATATAAAAGTGATAGAGAAGAACTGCAAAAGTCGTAAGATAGAAAGAATGGAGAAAACGCCAAGATAAAAAGACATTAAAATAAGAATAGAGTTAGAGGACACGTGAGATGAAACATACGATTAAATACGCCAATAAATATGATTATGTCCACAGTTAACGCCAGAGCGTACACAAATCGCGCCACTGCGTATTTTCAGATAATGGCCGCTTTCGAATATTTACTGCATATAGTTTTGTATCAACTGTGGCCAGTGAATAACTTTTTATTGATGATCTAAACCTCATCTTAACTAAAGTCAGGAACGATGCTTCTAGGAAAACGAAACTTACTTATTTTAACTCGGTGTCATATACGCAAAATATTTAACTAAAAAAGAAGGAATTTTTTGTTTTCTAACATAATTAAATTTATCTTATTCAAATAATAGTCGTTTCCAAACCATTTCTCAAAAACGTACTATGGATTTGAATAATATTTAAAATCTAAAAAAAAAAAGCGCTATTTTTTTCTTTCAAAGGATTTTTATTCAATCTTTGAATACATACTGATTATCATTCGGCTCTTTTCGAATTTTTCTCACCAATAGTAACTGATAGCCTTCACTTAAGTCCAAGTGACAACAAGTCTCTTCAAATCTCCTTGACTCTTCTCAATAGTGTATGATCTCAGAAATTCTTCCTCAGACTTCCAGCAATCTCTTTTCCAGGTTGAGATTGTTTTCTATGCTCAAATCATGATTGGTATCTCTGTCAGCTTCACGTTCCTGCTTCCAGGCAAGGACTAGTAATGTATTTACTTTTTTGCTTGATGAACGTAAATCTTTGATTCGTTGAAACGGAAAAATCTACTGCATGACAAATTCTAAAACTTGGTCTCGGCACCTAAATGGGATTGAGGTGTCTTTTTTGACTCTCAAATCCAAGAAAAGATTGTCTTTCACATTTTCAAGCACAGATTCTGGTTTGTGCATATACCAATAAACTATATCGTGAAAATGTTACTCTCTTGCATAATTCCCGGTGGATCATCTTCCCCACAGAATTATGCCAACTCTTTTATTCCTTTTATGTCCGTTTTCTCTTATTCAATAGCTTACTGTTCCATTACTTTTCTGAAAGAGCCTACAACATTGCTATTCTCCTGCGTCTATAAGACCTTAGCTTTTATTTATTTATTTTCCTTTATTAGGAGTTTTTCACTCCACTTTTAACTAATAGTTTTTTCACCGATGCCTGAGTGACGAAAAACGTTCTCACGTCTCTTGGGATCTTCTTTGTACTGAAGCTGATTTTAGCAATGCTGTGGTCTCGATTATTCCTCAAATCTCCAGTTCCCCTAGTTCTTTTTTCCGGGTCTTTGGAAACTTTTCCAGGGACAACAAATACAAGTGGTGTCACCGTCACCTTCGTTTTCAATTGTTTCTTAGAAATATTTATATCTTTGTTAACCCTTTCCCTTTCTTTTATTTTAGCTCTATCGTCTGCTGGAACGGCAAATTTTACAAGATGACACTTCTCGTTAATTAAGATTAAGCTTGGTACAATTTACCAACCCCTCCGCTCGGGAAGGATATGACACAAGGTCAATTTTTAAGCGGAGTTAAACAGGTTTGAATTCAGAGTTTTTCCTTCTCCTAGACTAGTTGCCTAACCATGGCTGAAGAACCTAGTCTGTCCTACTATTTACCCATAGCTGGAGGGAGAATTATTGGATTCATACCTTTCCCAAGGGTATTAGTGCTATGTGAAATGCAATCAGTCTCGTCCAAGATTTGAACTCGTATCACCGTGTTCATTTCCTACGGCGATAACGACTACACAACAGGCTTGGTCTTTTGGTTCGTATGTATCTCCAAAGTCCCAAAAGCCTTAACGCTCACTTTTTGTCAAAAATGTCACGTGACTTTAGAAAGGGAAGAAGAAATTGCTATTTCTCTGTTTTTATAATTCCTGGATTTTCCTGCTCTTTCATCATTATTATTGTTGTAGTTATTGTTGTTCTCTATTAGTATTTTCATAATCTTCAGATACATGATCTTCAGATATTACTGAAAAACAACATAATAACTGAAAAAGGAAATAAAAATGAGAGAAGCACTTGCACGAATACTTCAAGCAACAAACTGATGAGATTGCAGACGAGAAGGCTTTGATAGGGATAAGAAAAGAACATTTCAAAATAGAAAACGAATATCTCCTAACTGCAGCTCAAAATCATGCCATAGGAATAATCATATCAAAAAGAAAATTAATCGTACGCAATCGAATAGCAAATGTAGGTTATGTGGTGATAGAAATGAAACGGTTAATCATATAATATGCGAATATAGCAAACATGCCCAAAAGGAATACTGAATAGCCACGACTGGATGGAGAATAAATTATGCAAGAGATTAAAATCTGACCATACTACCAAATTGTATATGCACGAACCAGAATCAATCCTAGAGAATGAAACGTACTAAATTCTCAGTAATTTTGACATACAAATGGATCACCTAACCCCGGCAAGAAGACCATACCTATTTGTAATCAACCCGAAAGAAACAACTTTTGCTGTTCTAGGGTACCCCAGGGATGAAGTGAAAGATCGCAAAAAGATAAATAAATATCTAAACATTTGTAATATATTTAACGATGGTAATTAATTATATTAATTATTCTATTAATAGTAATAAATTGTGAGGTTGCTAAAATCTACGAATTGAAGTGTTAGTCACATTCGAGAAAGGTCTGGAAATTGCACACTGTTTTCTAATCTGCAGAGGGACAGGATGTAAAAAATAAGCATTTTGTATGCAATGTAGGCTGACTTAGGTTAAAATGACGTAACACTAACAGTTAATGGCACATGTTCTTATCATTATAACCTGAGGAGAATAATTAATGTATTATATTAGCAGGGTAATTTTAGTAGTCGAGTTAGTTCAGAGTTGGAAGCAGAGTGTCGAAGCTCCGTCAGGGAGATTCGGGCGAGTGGCCTTGTTGGGAAGGAGTGACGGCTGGTCGGTAAGAAAAAAATAATCGTCGGTGTGATCGTTCGTCTCTTACGAATGAAATTTTTAGAGTTTCTAGTGACAAGACTCATTCATTCAATCAATCTTTCTCGTTTCTGTTGACGACTATATTGAAAAATTACAGTGAGAAAATAATCTTTCGTATTCAAAACAAGTGGTCCACTTTGTACTTTGAGAACTGTAACCTCTATTCATATTTATGATCCAGTAATTTTACACCTTACCAGAGAACTAAAAATAACTGTGAAAATAAAAATAACGGTGATACCAATTGTAAATGATGTACTTAGAACCGTCACAATGTTATATAGACTTCTGCAACATTACAATCTTTCGGTGATCAGATGATAAAGCAGCTGGTGCACTGAGCCAATACGGAATGGTTTTAAGTATTGCTATCAAACTCTGATAATTCTATGTTGCTCTCACTAATAGTTTTATTTGCACACAGTTAAAGGTATTGCTGTTAAACACGAATAATTCCATTCAATACTATTCATTTGCACATATATAAATGGTTCCAAGAATTGCTATGTAATACCAAAAATTCACTTTTTATTCACAGTTAAATGATTCCAAGTGTTCCTCTATAACACGAATGATTCTATTTAGTATTAATCATTTTTTGCACACACCCAAATGTCTTTAAGAATTACTAATATCAATAGTTTTATTTTCACACTGCGTACTTACTCTAAACTGAATGGTTTGAAATGGAACTGTTTTTGACATTGAAACTTACGTTAAACTTAATTTTTTGAAATAGAACTGTTTTGAAATTTAACTGTGTGTAAACAAAATCTATACATATACAAAACTGGTATGGCTGTATTAAAACTGTTTGACTAAAATGAATAGCTTGAAATAGAAATGTTTTTTGACAATTAAACTGTGTACTCATACTAAACTGAATTGTTTGAAATAGAACTGATTATTTGTATAAAAATGGATTTGGCATTAAATAGCCAATAAAGGTTGATATGATATAAAACCAAACAACTAACCCAAACTGGCGATCTTATGAGCGCTATATACAAGCTCTTGTCAACCACTTGCTAATGTTGAGTAACTAATACTGATGTCTGTTTGGCAAAATAGTATTTTGTAACATAAATGTTGCTCTATCAAACGTTGTTAATTTTCTTTCATTATCTAATTTAATTTCAACGAAAATAAATGAGATGCAGTTGTTGCGGAGCAGACAACATGTTTGGAATAGATTCTCATATAAATAGACATCGAAGTACTTTAAAACTTCAATACATTTTTAATGTTCTGACTCACCTTATGATTTTCCTTTTGATACACAGTTTCTTTTCATTTTGGATTTCTATTTGTTATCTTCAGCGCCAGAGGTGATTTTGAGAGCGTTCTAAATGATCGATTGAAATCGTGATAAACCTTGCAACGTTGTCTGTTAGTAGTTCTCAATCATATACTGCGATACGTTCTTTTTTTTTTCATTTCGATGTTCTCTGTGCACTGTCCTTTACCTTAAATGGGAAACTTGTCTGTATCATGAAATAAGGAAATAGTTTACATCGAAAATAATCTTGTATAGCTTTAGAGCATTTTTCTTAGCATTGCTAGTATTGTACATGTACTGAGGTAAAAAAATGTTACTGATGCGAAACCTCAACCTCTACTGTCATATCACCCACTTCTTACATTAGGATACTGGAAGACAAATGGTATTACTTGGAGGCACGCGTTGTGTAACGATTATCCTCGTAGAATATGGAATAAGAAACCCCAGTTCAAATCCGAGAGGAGGTTTTTGTTTCCTGTTGCGCTAATGCCTTTTGGAAAGGTATGAACCTGTTCTCATTCTGGATATTGGAAAATAGTAAGGTAGACAGGGTTCTTAGTAAGGTAATCAGTCTAGTATAAGTAAAATTCTGGATTCAAACCTCTTTTATTTCGTTTTAAGATTGACATTGTGTCGCATCATGTTCCTGATGAAGGGGTCGGATGAATACATCGGAGGTGTGCTTATGGTAGTGGTTGTCATCGAAGAAAATGGAAAGCGCAACGCGAGTAAAGATATTACATGAATATGCGAAATGTACATGAGACGTTGGTAACATATATACATAATGTTCATATAGAAAACTCAGAACATAGGAATCTCGAAATTCGAAAACACGTAACGACTTCTTTGTTCAGGTACGAAACCTTTTTATTACTTTTGAGTTAAAGGTTTCGACATAAGGAGAGAGAGACAATCTTTTTATGCTGGCTTCTTCATCTGGCCCCTATCTCGTACGGCACTGTCTCGTCTCGCCTCTGTGAGCCCCAAAAGTCGAACCTCCTCGTTCGGCGTCTAGTTTCAACACTCTTAACTTTCTTCAAATTCCCAAAATCCTCCGCGCGCTTTCCGGTGCGTGACGTCACCCGCACTTTGTCACCCGTTTCATCTTCTCAGGCTATTGTGACTTCCCTGAGTGACATGTCCGCTCTGTGCGAGCGCACGCGTTACCACATGCATCAAGGTTGCACCTAACTAACCCATGTGCTAAGCCGAAAGGTTCTCAGCCTAACTAAACCCAAATGCATGAACCGAAATCCTTCAGCTATTATATTACACAGATCCCAGACGAGTTTGTTCAAGCTAGAACCCTTGAGAAAGTAATGACTCCATCTGTTTTCTCAGTAGCTACGGGAAAAAAGGTAGATTACGTTTTTTTTCCAAACCTATTATATGCCGTTAAAAAATGACCTTGTATCGCCTTCTGCTCGTAGAGTATGTTTTAGGTAAATTCATATAAAGTGACCCTCTTACATGCAGCTGAAAAGCAGTATGACAAAAAGACGACTGAATTTCTGCAACAATTTCTGACAATCCACGAAATGCCTCAATCAGAACATCTATAGGTTGAGGGACAATCGTCTATGCGAACATTTTCCTGCTGTGAAACATTGGGTCACCTCTGCCGGAGAAAAAATTCAAAGGTTCCGTATACGGGCTCTTGTTCATTGCAGGCGAAAATGCGTAGCTTATTATTGCGGGAAAATAATGTTCTGGAGCCGAAAAGCAGCCGTATCCATCCTTATTATTGTGCAACAAGTATACTTGAGAGTTTCTGTTGAAATAAACTGAAGGTGTAACCCACGGAGTGGCCCTCGTATATGTATACATTAACTCAATGCCGCTACCACTAGAAAAATGTGACACTAGATCAATTTTTAAGCAGAGTACAACTAGTTTGAATTCTGTTATCCGTCTTCTAAACTTGTCATACCAAGATTAAAGAACTCGTTCTGTCTGACCATCTACCCATAGCTGAAAGGGAGGGAATATCTGGATTCGTACCCTTTTTTTTAAGTATTAACGCTAAGTGAAAGGCTAACATAGTTTAACATAAAACCAGAAGTATGACGCATTCAGTGAGGATCAATCTCACAACCCTGTAATAATGGATTTGGGAGACTGACTCTCACATCATTACACAATACTGAGATGCCCTTGCCATAGCTAAGTTTGACACAAGGCCAGACTGATAGCTTAGCTAGTTAACCACTACATTACACAAAGCACGATACTTAAAAATTTTACTAAATTTTAACGCTAAATTTTATTTATATTTAACAGAAGGCATTTTCCCCTCACTATTATTGATTTTCTTTCATGGCGCTTTTTTCAATTTTTCAATTTTTTGTAAATCACTCGTGTCCTTATACTATGATTGCTCGGTAAAGCGCAGAAGATGAGAGGTTTTGTTTAGATTCGAACTCAGGTCTTTTTTGCCACGTGTAATCCTGGTCCAAAGTACTGACTGTTCCACTAACTGAGATCGACAATGCTATTATAAATATCATTTGAATTCTACTTTTATTTGTGCGTCCGTTCATTCACTGAGTACAGTTATTTGTTGACGTTATTGTCCGAATCACATACCGTTGTTCATTCTATATTGCATTTCACTGAAAAATAAATTAGAGGAAACATGAACAAAAATTTCCTGTTTATTAACGATGCTTACAAAAGAATCAGAAAGCATTGCCAAATTTCCTCAGAAAAAAAAAAGATAAAAATGTAGCGAATAATAACTTATTTCTGGTTCTTTTACATAATTAATATTTTACACCGTCTGTCGCTTTTTAGCATTTTTTGTTCTATTACATATTTCCCCCGGCTATTTTGTACTGTTACAGCATATTTTTATTATCTTTCATTCCTTGTCTCTTTCATCGTATTCAAACTGTTTCTCCATTCTTTCTTTTATTCATTCATTCCCTCTTTCATTTATTCTTTCTTTTTTCTTTCTTTTCTGCCATCTTTCTTTCTGTTTCTTCGCAATGGGTTCACTAGTATCATTGCTATTTTTCTACTAGGATGGATTGGGTATTAAATAACCCACATAGATTGATATACCATTAAACAATGAAGCCGAGCAATATTTTTTCTATTTCGATCACCGCAAACTTCTTTCTTTCTTTCTTACTTCCTTTCTTTCTTGTTTTTTTTTCTTTCTTTTTATTGCTGCAACATTTTTCTTTCTTTCTTTCTTTCTTTCTTTCTTTCTTTCTTTCTTTCTTTCTATTGTTGCAACTGTAATTAATTCAATATTTTACTTCTTCATTCTTTCAATTTCTTTGAATTATTATTGCCAATTTTGTCATGTCATTTTTTATTCTTTTTCTAATCTGTAATTTTCCTTTTGAATACTGATTTTTAAAGTTTTTCGATTTTGCAACTTTTTCATTTGATTTCTACTCTTATGATCTTTTCTATTTTTAATAAGTATATTCCGTACTATTATTTTTAAAATCTCTTTTCTCATTCATTCATCCGAATTTTTCTTTGATCCTTTTCTCTTTTCTCGTTTTCTCCATTATATTCTTTTCCTTTCTCTCTCCCCAAGATTTTTCCCGTTTTTCATTCTTATTCTCTTTTCATTATTTTTGCCTCTTCTTACAACTTTACATTTTATCTTCATTTTGTTTCTTGTTATTTCCTTCTATTCCTGCATTACATTTTCCTCTTTTCGACCCACTTCATTATTTCTCCACTTCTTTACCTCCATTTCCCTTTGATTCTGGCTCAACTTTGATTTCCTCCACTCTCCTCATTCACGTTTTCTTTTACACTCAAAAAATTTCCGATTCTTTTTTCTTTCCTTTCTCTTAGTCATCTTTTCTTTTCCATTCTTGGTGAAATCTTTTATCCTTTACCTTATCCTTTTCCTCTCACTCTGACTCTTTGCTTCTATTCTTTACTTCCTCCTCCTCTCTTCTTTCTTTTATTTTCACTTTGTCTTCCATTTGCTTTACTTTCTCCCACATCTTTACCCAATCTCTGTTCAATTTCTATTTCTTGTTACTTATTTACTTACATATTTATTTATTTAATCACTTCCCGTTTTCCAGGGCAAAAATAAGATCAGTACTGTTCCATTTTCGCTTTTAGTCTCATGGGGGAACTGTAATAATCAAGAAGCCTCGATGACGTCATTAGATTCATGTCCACTGTAATGGCGGAGCAGTCTTTTTTAAGCGCGCCGGAAACACGTGACCTGACAGCCATAGAGCGTGACATGAATTACTGAATTACTTCATTTCATTTTATTTCATTTTCTTTTATAATAACAATAATCAACAAATTCTATTCACCGATTTTTATTTCCCAGCTGAATCAGTGAAAAAATGTGTTTCACTCGAGCATGACATGAATGTATTAAATACTATAGACATAAAAATCAACTATATATATAGATAGATAGATATAGATATAGTTATATAAAATTGTAATTATGCTACGTAATATATATGTAAACTAGATATTCTCATTCGATGAAATAACTGATTTTCATTTTTAGAAATTTCTTTCTTTCTTTTCTCTGTCTCTCTGTCTCTCTCTCTCTCTCTCTGTGTCTCTCTTTCTCTCTCTCTCTCTCTCTCTCTCTCTCTTTCTCTCTCTTTATACATATACGTTTATATTGATTTGGCTTCACTTCTTTGTACACTGGTATATCAATCTTCGTGGGTTATTTAAGGCTGAAGCCATACTTACTCTTTTCTCATTCTTTCAATTAAATATTTCTTTTATTCCTTTCTCCTTTCTCGCTTTCACCTTTATTTTCCTTTCCTCTCTTTTCTTCCAAGATTTATCTCGTTTTTCATTCTCGTAGCAAAACCGTTATGGTACTAATTAGGACAAAGCTGGTAGGAATTAAGGGTGCTCAAACCATTTCTCAGGGTATTAGTCCTTAATTGGATGCAATAATGCGACTGAATTTTGAACACGTATACTACGACATCTCAGTTGGGCACTTTATCCCCTATGCCACGAGTGTATGGTTGTTACTTGGTGGGTTTGTTGTAGAACAAATGTAGTATAATTTGGAGAGGGCTCAATATCTGTGATAGAGCTATTATATAATAATAGAATTGTCAGACAGTCTTCAATGGCGAATAGCTTCAATGGTAGATGTAAATTGTGTATCGATGAAAAAATTAGTATAATTAATTTTAAAGATTGCGGACTACTGTTAAATGAACGGAATGAGCTTGTGTTTAAATGTAGACATACAGGTAAATTTAGATTATCCTGACTGGGAGCCACTGAAGCTCCCACTCAAAGCAATAGCAGGGAAACTGATGCTAGATGATTTTTATTGGAATTAATAACATTTAATTCAGTAGTTGATAGTATTATATGACGGGGAGATCTATGTAGAGGAAGAGATTCTGAAAAATTTAGATATTTATTCAAAATTATTTTTTTTTTAATTTCTGGAGTTGTTAATTCCCCTTGACCATTTTTAGGGTCAATTAAAGCGATCTGGTGGCTGGCGAAAGGATTTTTTAATTTTTAAATTTTTGTTTGATTTTATTTATTTTTAAGGGGAAAGTCTAAGACCACATTAGCTGAGGGAATTAACATGTATCATTAATATGTTTTAGAACTAAACGAAGACTATATGAAGATAATCATTTAGTTTATATGCTTACATTATTCAAAAGATTCCACCTGCTATGGAAAATCTAGCATATGTTTAAATTGGGATGGGTCAATTTACAGGAACATCCTGTTCTGGTTTCTTAATGTTTCTAACGCTTTGGTCTCGCCTGAGATTTTAGAATTTACATAGTTTTTCCTTCTCCATACGCATATAAACTGTAATTCCTATTTGCTGTTTTTCAACCTCAAGTTAAACATGTATGGTCATCTGATGTGACAGAGAGTAAATATAAAGATATTCACCGGCGAAATAAATTTGTAATGACAATTTAACCAGGTTTAAGTTTCTTTCTAATTACACTGTATATGCTCTGTATGTGAGTTTTGTTATATAAGCCTGGAGGGAAAAAGATATGTAACTGTTAGGTACCACCTACATTTTCAGCATAATGAGCTGTTCCATCTGCCATATATGGCAGTAGCGGAGATCACTCTGGGAATATGCCTACGAGTCAGACCAGAAGAGCTGTTCCTATTGTTGAAGTATATCATTACTCTATCTCTAATCCTATGTTCTTATTACTAACAGTCTCTCTCTTGTAAATACTCTTTCCTGTAAATATAACTATTTTCCTCACATATCGTGGTTTGTATTATTATTACTAGTACTTGTGTTCACTAACCAGAACACAACAGTAACAATAGCCATACATCGGGCATTCACATAAATGTATATGATATTCCTCAAATATTCTTTACACGAATAATCCACACCCACTGTCTTCGGACCCTGACTGGATATTACTCATATATTAGTTTTTATAGATATCTAATCGAGTGGATCGCATCCATGCTATTAGATATATATAAAAATCATTATATTTATTTATCGTATGTATATATATATATATATATATATATATATATATATATATTTGCATGTGTATTGATGTACGAATGTATTAGTCCTTGAATATTTATGCATTAATATATATTTATGTATACTAGGGACTTCATAAATTATGCAACTGTATGTATAAGAAGTTAAAATTTATGAGCTACAGTATTAACCAGTGTACTCAAATACAAAACTTTGTAATTGTTGGAGAGATTTCAGCGTATGCTAAATCCATATAAAAATCCATTTCATTATATTGAGTCAGGTATGTGGTGTTTCGTTCTTTTATATTAGGTTATATTTCATTCATTTTTCCTCGGTCTGATGTTGTTATTTAAGGAAATATGAAACAGATATAGAAATAAAAGAAATGATTTATCTCAGAATTTTATTAATTCTTTAGATCCGAGCAATCCCTCTATTTCATGAGGTGTTTACATTATAACAAGTATATATATATATATATATATATATAAACTTCGTGGATGTCCCCGTTGCGTAGTGGCTGACGTGCTAGTCTGTGAATTCATAGAAAGCGCGTTCAAACCCTAGTTGCGTTTTTATGTTCACTTTCGCACTAATAACGTTGAAGAAGGAATGAAATCCGCTAATCCCACCATTTTTTGCTATTTTCCCCTTATTTCTCGGTGTTTTTAACGGGCTCATTATTCTCGTGAGTAGAGTGTTCGCCAATGGCCCGGGAGACCTGGGTTCAATCTTAGGTTGCGTCATACCAAAGACTTTAAAAATGGTACTTGAAACCTCCTTGCTTAACACTCAGCAATATGTGGTACGTATCAAGGGTAAAGTGGAGCAATTTTGGGAAAGGAGTAGTGCCCTCCCCTACACCTTGGTGTAGTAGCTATTGAAAAGGGAGCCTTCGGGTCGCCCTCGACTACGGTCGCCAACTTTACTTTTTTTACTTATTTGCTCAAACATCATAACGTATCACTAATTCCTCACACCATACATAATTATGAGCAAAGTTTCCATCGATAAATCTTCAGAAAGTGGAGGTGCCCGTGGTGTAATGGTTATCGTCGTAGGAAATGGACACGGCGACACGAGTTCAAATCCTGGACGAGACTCATTGCATTTCACATAGCACTAATACCCTTGGGAAAGGTATAAATCCAATTATTCTCCCTCCAGCTATGGGTAAATAGTAGGGCAGACTACGTTCTTCAGCCTTGGTGAGGCAACAAGTCTAGGAGAAGGAAAACTCTGAATTCAAACCTGTTAAACTCCGCTTAAAAAAATTGACCTTGTGTCATATCCTGCCCGAGCGGAGGGGTTGGTAAATATGATAAATCTTCAGAAAAAAATCATCAATTAAAAGAAATAACTAATTTTGTTGTTTACTCTCAATTAATTGAATAGAAAAAAACAAGAAACGAAAACCAAGAGTGATGGGAAGAGCTAGCGTCCCAGCAATTCAATTTTTCAATTATACGCCTCTGTTTCAGATAGTTTTAACGTAATAACTTACTTTTTAGTAATATTAAACGCTATTTTTTAATTTGATTCATTTTTGTTTTGCCCAATAGTAATATCTTAGAAAAATATTTTCACACACGCACACACACATACTCAAAAGGAATAATGTCGTTAAAATAAAGAAATAACAGTAATTTTGTTATTGTGAGATTTAGTTTGATAGTTAAATAAAATATCCTTTATCTGTTACTACAACACAGATGATTAAAATATTTTCTTTTTAAAATAGTTGCATTATACTTTGTTTAATAAACTCAATATTTCATACACACATATATACACACACACGTGAGAACGCTTACACATACACATAAAAAATCAAGATAATAGAAAAAATAAATAAGATTTGTTTCTGTTTTCTCATTTAAATAAAATATTAACAAGTGCAATCTTTTTATTTGTGCTCTTTTTCTTTAGTTTCGTAACACATTTTTTTAATTTAACATAATATCTTATTACATGAAAATTTAAAGACTTAAGCGCTTGAGGGTGAATGTTTTTGCTTGATGCCACGCAGCATATATATATCTATATATATGTGTGTGTGTGTGTGTGTGTGTGTGTGTGTTTGTATAAAACTCACTTCAGAATGTTACTTATAAACATAATCAGTCAGGAAAAATCAAAAGTTAGAAAGAATCATTTAATAAAATCAACTTAGAATAAAGCTACAAATATACGTCACCAAGTGAGTCCCTTTTCCAGATTCTTGACGACTGTTCCTAGTGCTCTTACTACGATTGGTATCAATGTCACCACAGCTTTAGCAGTTCCCTGGTAAGGTACTGGCATTTGTACAGCCTTTCGCCAGTTTACTTCTTGACGACTGTTCCTAGTGCTCTTACTACGATTGGTATCAATATCACCACAACTTTAGCAGTTCCCTGGTAAGGTACTGGCATTTGTACAGCCTTTCGCCAGTTTACTTCTTTGGTCCGTGGTATGGAGGTACTTTAAAATCAACTATATAACAAATTATAAAGTTGGCAACCGCAGTCAAGGGTGACGCAAAGTCTCCCATTTCGATAGCTACAACACTGAGGTGTAGGGGGCGGCGCTACTCCTTTACCGAGATTGCCCCATTTTACCATTGAGACGTATCTTATTATGTTATAGTGTTAGGCAAGGAGGCGTCAAGTACTATTTTTTGAGTCTTTTGTATGACTCGACCTGGGATTGATCCCCAGATTCTCGGGCCATTGGCGAACACTAGTGTAATGGACCGGCCCTAAAAAACTATAGTTCATAAGCCAGATTCGAATTGTATCTATTTGTACCTCAAAGTTTTAGTGAATTGTATATATTTCATCTTCCAGAAGAGCCTCTGGTTTGTGTCTATACCATTTCTAAGAATGTTGGACGTTTAGTTCCATGCACACATTTCAATAGCCCAATAAATTTTTATTCTCTATAACTTATATATATATATATATATATATATATATATATATATATATATATATAAGTGTGTGTGTAGATTTACTTACATTTTTCCAGGATTTTCTGTTTGGTATGAATGGTGTATGGAGAGTTGAGGCCAATTTTAGATGTACATCAAAAAGTGGATTTTTGAGTTTATACGTGTCAGAAGAAACGTTTTCTAAAAGGAATTTCCAAATTCAGTAATGGCTTAAGAAGCTCCTCCGAAGACCTATTGAGGAGACATCTTACATAAAATACGCGCTACTTTTGCCACAACGATAAGAACATTATAAGTGGGACCGTTTTGAACATATTCTGATGATTATCATAAACATACTTTTTCGAGTGTTCCTCTTCAACGGACAAAAGGCTGCAATTCCGCAAAATGCTGCTAAGTGATTCTGAATATCATACGCCTCTCGTTGTTGTCTCTCTGTTCACTTCTTCTTCTTCTTCTTCTTCTTCTTCTTCTTCTTCTTCTTCTTCTTCTTCTTCTTCTTCTTCTTCTTTCTATCTCATTTTCTCTTTGTCTATGAGATGAGTTCAATAAGTATCGCGACTGAAGTGGTATTTACCAAGATAGAAATGAACGATGAATGAAATGTTAATTTTTTTTCGAAATAATCCTTTTGCCATTGTTGAGAGTTCTCCACTTCTCGAAGCCCCTTTGAAACTTCTCTTTTAAAATAGTGTGGAGCTGTGCCGTTATATTTTCATGTCTTTTTCGTCTTCAACTCTCTTAACGTTAAGTTTCAGCTTAAGAAACAAGACAAAAATCCCAGAGGGTAAGGTCTGGAGTAGTCTCCGTGGCGTAGTGGCTAACGTAATGGACTGTGACATCGTAGTAAGCGAATTCAAACTGCACTTGTTCTACTACATTCTCTTTCGGACTATTACTCTTAGAAAAAAGGTGTGGACGTCTTTAGTTCAACAGTTTTACTTAAATAATACTACTTCTGTTTTTGCCAAGGATAGCTTTGGCGTTGAATAATCTACGAAGGTTGAAATGTCATAAAAAATCCGAGAGTGAGGTCTGATGGCAGTCGTTTAAACCTGAAATGTGACAAACGCATTACGTTCCAAAATATCGATAATATCTTCTTAATTTTGAAAACAATTGACACTGATTCGTCTTGGTTACAGTCTAGTCATCTAGACATCACTGTTTTGTTATAAAAGTTGCTTAGCTATGCATACGTATTCATTCATATTTCACAAATTGGAAAAAAAGTTAAAGATTCAGTCTCGATATTCTTATCGAATTTCTTGTTCATCTATATTTTCTGTGTATTTAAATACCCTTCTATCTACTTTGTCGACATTTAGCGAACTAGGAAAATCTCACGGAGCTATATCGGATGAGTATGAAGTATTTTGTACTTGTATAAACCAATATTTCATTCCGTTCAAAAAGTATCGAGAGTAGTTCATCAATCATTTTTTTTCAAATTGGTATTAGCTCATCTAGACAGTCGTCAAAATGTTTCGACATCATTTTGTTTTAGAACACGTTGAGTCGTGATCACGTTTGCCTTTTAATTTTAAATTTTGAATTAAAAAACAATTAAGCTTCAGTTCGAGAGTTTCATCACAACTCAAAATAGTCCATTTATAATCTTATGGCAAAATATAGTTTATTGTTTACTTTTTGCTTTGACGAAATCTAAAGCATTCATCAAGAAATTCACCAGTTACAATGTCGAAGTGGTTTGTATCTCCATCCGGTGAGCTGACTTTTAGGCTCGTGTTTTTATACAGCCTCATTATGGCTGCGACGGTTTCTTTTGGAGACCCTGGGCGGGAAGTATTTGCTCCATGTGCTACAAGGAGACACGTTAGCCCCATACCTGTTCATTATCTGCCTAGACTACGTGCTTAGAACGTCTATAGATTTAATAAAAGAAAACGATTTCAAGCTGGCAAAGAAAACAACCAGAAGATACCCCGCGCAAACTATTACGGATGCAGACTTCTAGCAAATACACCCGCCCAAGGCGAATCCTAGCCACAGAGTCTGGAAAGAACAGCTAGTGACATAGGCCTCCATGTCAACGTAGAAAAAAACAGAATACATGTGCTTTAATAAAAGAGGTGACAGCTCCACACTAAACGGTGGTCCTTTGAAACTAGTGGACACGTTCACCTAACTCGGAAACAGCGTCTCATCGACCGAAAATAACATCAACACGCGACTAGCAAAGGCATGGACAGCCATCGATAGCCTACCCGTCATATGGAGGTCAGACCTAATCGATAAAATAAAACGGAGTTTTTTTTTTCCAAGCAGCGGTGGTGTCGATACAGCCATATGGATGCACGAAACGTATGGAGAAAAAGCTGGACGACGATACACAAGAGCTATATTGAACTAGTCCTGAAGGCAACACCCCACAAAGCAGCAGCTGTACGGCCACTTACCACCCATCACGAAAACTATCAAATACGAACCAGACATGCGGGACACTGGTGGAGAAGTAAGGACGAACTCATAACCGATATACTTCTGTTGACTCCTTCACACTGACAAGCAAAGGTAGGACAACTAGCTAGAACCTATATATAACAGCTCTATGCCGATACAGGATATACCCTTGAAGACCTTCCGGGAGCGATGGATGATAGAGACGGGTGGTGAGAGGGTCAGGGAGATCCGAGCTAGCAGCGCGACATGATGAATGATAATGGAGAAAATTCAGTTTCTCTATCAACGTTTTTTTAAGATCATGTTGATGAATATAAAAAAGTATTGCATAATTATTATTAATTATCATAATTATTATTGATTTTAAATAGTATTTTTAAATCTTGATTTTAGTTCTTTTGCATTGCAGGATGTTAATTCTTCGATACTGATGAACGACCCCAAAATGATTTGTACACGTTCTTTAGATAACGTCCTCATTGTGGTCTCTGAAACTGCTGTAGTTTCTGTGGAAACTAACAGGGGATTGTACATTCAGAGTGGTTCTTGTAAAATTATCTTAAAAAAGATAAACAAAGATTAGATGTCCTTTTTACTCAATCTTCATAATGTCTCTAAGATGAGAATTTATCCTCTTCCATATTTACACGTTTCCCACTATTGCCTTCAACTTTGTTAATACGGTTTAAGTCGTTCCACTATACGGCTTTCATTAGGTACCTTCTGACCTCCTCGGTAATCTTATTAAAATAAAATAAAAGCATCATGGATGCTCTGGTTGAAGATGCTGACAAATGACATCATGTTTAAGTCACTTAAAAATGGTCACTGAAATGACCGACTATGACCGAGAAAATAAAACATTGATTGAGAGATTCAAGGAAGTCATTCTTTTGGTTCTAGATTCAACGTGATATGATATGAGAAAATAATCAAGAAGGCAAATTAACTTAAAAAAAAAAGGTGTTATTAGTATGACGTCAAAATGCATTCTGTGTTGAATTTCAAATTCTCGAGTTCCGAGTAGTACAGAGTAACGCTTTGTTGCTATTACTCCAAAGTCCACAATGAACCGGAATCACTGGACCTATTAAAGTCACATCTATGAGTCATATACATTCATTTTGAATATCATTCGTATTAAAATATCTGAATCGATATAACTGTGTAGAAATTATTTGTATCAAATTTCAACATAACATAACTTCTAAGTGGTGGATATACTGTTAAAAATAGCTGAATAACTTATACGAGATATTGAAAGGCATGTGCAGCATAATATGATTGAAAAAGACTTCGATTCCTACAAAGACAAAAAACATATGAAGAACGATTACAGCGGCAGAAATGTTGAGAATCTAAAGACAAAATGAGGAGAATTGTCCAAAACGTGAAAATAGTTTAAATTTTTAATCTTTTTATCTAAAAAGTAAAATATTCTAATAGATTGTTCTTTTAAACGTAAACTTCTTACAATTGATGAGGAAATATTTGCTTTTAGTTTACCTCTTACTATTCCCAGTAATGTACTCGACGCCATTTTGTTTCTGTGTACGACTTGAATACTCGCGAATGAAGAGATAATTTTTTTATCCTCCCTCGTGAAATCATTTGAACTTGATAGAATCTCGCACTTTTTCTACGCAATAAGATTCCACTCGAATTATAGTCGCTTAACCGAAAAGTAAACAATATTTATAACTGTCGTTTTTACTCGCGAGATTTGAATCAAGAAAGAAAAAAATGAACAAAGAAAAAAACCCAAAACAAGCAAAAAACTAAACATTCCAGATATGGAATCGAAAAGTCGACTTAAAACATTGTTAAGATATTGTTCTTTCCTTTTTTTTTTCAGGTATGTGGTTGTTTTGGAGATCTTGGTACATGAGTATATGTTGATAAGGGTCGTCAGCACTGATTCACTTTTCATCAAAATAAAGTAAAATAATCATATTGATACTTACACTTTTAATAAATCATTCATTTAAAAAGAAAAAACTTATAATTTTACGTAAGGATTGGGTTTATATCTATCAATTCTTTCACATATATTATTATAATAATCTCATACACATAGGGACACAATGATATATATATATATATATATATATATATATATATATATATATAGAAAATTAACCTAAATCGCGAGTCGAAAATCTTTTACTGAAGTTTCACCTTATCGGATCATCAGGAAGCCTAACTTCGACTAATTCTAAAGGAGAAATCACCTTCTTTTATTCACCAAAAAACCCACCTAGCTTAGAATTTGCATAACAAATAAATAGATAAATAAATAAATAAATATCTTACTTTAAAAAAAAAATCTCTGAAACCTATCCCTAATTATAGAGCAAACACGCCCTTTTGTGTTTACAACTATTTAACACCTCCGATCTTTGATTTAAAATATTCTTACTTTTACCAGATGCTATTGCTAGTTTCTCCTCCATACAAAGCCGACAAATTCTATCCCCCGCCCAATATTTACGGCATTTCTTTATTACTTCCCATTTAATTATAGGATCTACCCCTTTGCTTTCCTTAAGCTTCCACACTTAACTAGATAAAGCAGTGCTATGCCTATACTTCTCGTGCGAGAAACTTGTTTTATGGTTATAGTACCTAGTCTTAAAATCCACTTGCGTCGACCCAAAGTATATCTTTTTGTTTCTCTTATTATTTGAATCACTCTATACTTCTACTTTATACACTACACATTCTGGCTTACATTTGCCTTCGAGGGGACATCTAACCTTATCCCTACAGTTACATTTAGCAATCACCTCATTTTTCTCCTTACTTAATTTAGCTATATTACTCCTGTTTATTATGCCATGGATGTTTGGCATGCAACTATGACTTAATTTAACCTTTATAACTTTAATTTAATTTATATATTGTCAACCTTTATAACTTTAATTTAATTTATATATTGTCATCCAGAGAAGACTGTTTCGTTGTATCATAACTCATCCGTGTGGCTAGACGTTCGAGCGGCTTCAAGCTGGGATCGAAACCCAGCTGACTTTATGTCAGTCGGATATCTTATAGCACAGGCATCAGCACCTCCGCGTAAGCAAACAGATTTAACGCCCACATATCAGTTTTCGTTTGTTTACATAAAAGTTTAACGGCTGCCAAGGGAACATTGATCTACAAATTAATAATTTTCTATTTCTTTAAATTGAGTGAAAAGTTTACTGCAAAAATAAAAGTTACAAAGTGTTTCTTGTTAGAAAAGGTTATATTTTTCAAAGCGTAAATATTTGCCGATATTTACTTCATAAAAAGAAAGAAAGATATGACAATATCAACGTAGTTTTCTAAGTTGATAAATTTTGTGTCTGTTATAGGTTTAGTGTGAGCATATCACTACGAACAGAAAGAAATGTATCTATGCTTTTGAATTATATGCAACAGCTGCTGCTGCTGAAGTTTTTTTAATCACCAAGCGAAAGATGGAATAATGGTACAAATGTTTTTAACGCAAAAAATATAAACAAATTCACTCAATGTTTAAAAAAACAACAACGTTAAAATAAAATGCATCCTTGAAAGACAAAAATGTTAAATTTTCACTCCAAATAAATGAACTGAAAAGTAGCCTAGTCGGCTGGTACTGCAGAATGCATCGACTGAATCTCTACAGAGGAGTTAGACTCCTCCATCGACTGTACTAGATATGACAGAAAAAAAATCTGATGGTGATTTTCCAGTAATGCTGGAGCTTTGGGGAATGCGGAGTGCCTTTATTTTGCCACCACTGCACGACTACTCTGGCCTGCAGTGGTAGCACCTGATCGGTCCAATCTATGGATCAAATAGAACTAAACAGTGTACTTACGCTAAATTGAATTGTTTGAAATAGAGCTGCTCATATGTATAAGAAGGTATTTGGCATGTAATAACCTGAAATAGTTGATATGCCACGAAAGAAACCAAACCAAACCAGAAAGCTTGAGTAAATTCGGAAAAATCCCTACCGACAAAATATTTATTTCTTCACGTATTCATATATTTGAGGTTGGATTGAAATTATATAAAAAGTTGATGTCTTACCTATGATACCCTATTGGTTAAAATATGTATTCTCGATATTTTAGAGAGGAAAGGGTTTTTTAGATTATTTTGGGTTTTGAGTATCTCGAAAATGTTTAACTAGCGTGAAAATACCGATTGGTCGATAAATGCAAAAATACATATAGAAAAATTACAGCTTCTCGAGCTTCTTTTGCACAAAAATAAAAACTTTTTTTAAGTATGGAAATCAATTGAATCCCCAATCCAATATATATATATATATATATATATATATATATATATATATATATATATATATATATATATATATATAATCCGTGGAAAATAACCCAAGGGTTTTACAATTAAGTAGTAATCCAAGGTTAATAGGAATATCCAGTTGAGTGCTCAATGTGAACGGCTATCGAATATATGATTAAGTTCATATTAAAAATAGGATTGATCCATCACAATATAAGATAATATTACATAATAAGATAACAGAGAAATAAAAATCAGATCACGATGACACTGATTCTCAAATTAATAGAGATACCTATGATTTCACAAATAAACTTAATATAAAAAATAACCTCGGTAAACTAAAAAGAAAAATGCATTTATCATTTTTAAGGATCATAAACAGAACTTTGAAATAATAAACAGACCAGGATTAACCCGACATAAAGTGAATTAGGATTAATATCCAAAAGTAAAATACAGCTATTGTGACTAAAACCTGAGATAATACAAAATATATGCTGTGGAAGAACACACGAGACATCATAAAATGGTTCAAAAATACCAAATACAAAAAATATTACTTTTACACAATTTGATATCATAGATTTTTACCCATCAATAACTGAAGAATTGCTATAATACGGTATTAATTTAGCTAAGGATTATGTGGATATAACTCAGGAAGAATTAGACATTATATTGGCATGTAGGAAATCGGTACTCTTAATAATGACACTACTTGGGTAAAAACAGGGACTGATAATTTCGATATCACCATGGGATCCCAACTCCAGCCAAATTGCTAACCTAGTCGGTATATACATCTTAGATACCCTCGGCAGTATCATAAATCTAAATAATATCGGTATATACAGAGATGATCGTTTAATTTCCCACCCTAATAGTAACGGATCCCTAAAATAGGATATACAAAAGAAAGTTATTAGAGCTTCTAAATATATGGGGTTAAAAATAGACATTAGTTCGAACTAAAAAATTGTCAATTTTTTTTTCACTTTCAATCTGAATAACGATTCTTATAAACCATTTAATAAATATAATACCATACTAACATATATTAATGTTTGTTCTAACCACCCTACATCCATAATTAAAAAATTCCTAATGCGATAAATATTAAAATAAATAGATTATCATCTTCAAAAATGATTTTTAATAATCAAAAAGAATTTTATAATGAAGCCATACATCAACTTAAATACTTAGAAGACTAAAACATAGCATTAATAGGGATAAATATTTAGAAAATCATAGAACAAAGAATAATATAAATGTGAATAATATAACAAACAAAATATAATGAAAAAAGGTGTAGACATATTATCTGGTTTAACCCACCTTTTTGCGAACTCTCTAATACCAATATAGGGAAATGTTTTAAGTCTAATAAACAAACATTTTAAAGATACCCCCCTAGCAAAATAATCAATAAGAATAATATAAAAATTTGTTATTCTTTCACTAATATCCCCCAAATATTTTACAACCATAACAAAAATTAAAAGACAAAGTAGACGAGAATAAAATAACAATTCAAAACAATCTTGTAATTGCAAAATAAAAGAAATCAACGTCCCCTAGGGAATAAATCTAACCTAAATAATATCATATATCAAGCTAATATCTCAATCAAAGAAGCTTATTCTAGTGAAAAAGCATACATAGGTATTACCAGTTTAAACTGGAAATTCATATATCATAACCACCACCAATTATTCAGTAATCCAACGTTAAAAATTAAACCGCCCTATTTGAATACTAGTGGTATTTGAAAATAGTAAGACCAACACCTATTATAAATTGGAAAATAATTTAAAAATCTTCCACTGCAAACAGTTTACATGGTCGATGTAATTTATGTTTAAATGAGAAAATATATATTAAAATATAAAGATAGAAACTTGCTAAATACTAGGAAAGGGTTGATAATCAAATGTCGACGGAAATAAACTCTTAGTATAATTTAATTTTATATCTTAATTATATTAAATATGTCTAACTATAACATATAATTATATAATTTACAAATTTATCCTAAATTTTGAAACATTGATGTATAATAAAATATTGATTAAATAATTTGAATAAAATTTCTTTCACTAATGAATATATTAGTTTTTATAAAAAAGAGAATATAAATATGTCCTTTTTAAATTATTATCCTATTTGATAATAATTTGATATAATACGTATTTGAAAAAAGATTCTATCTTAACACTATACACCTAAATATTTGAAGGAAGTATCCTATGTACTGCACCATTTTAATATAGATTTAAAAAAAGATTAGCTACTCGATTAAATAAATTTGTACTTCAATGAGGTTTTCTTAAATACATTAATCCAATATCTGTTTCAATATCAATCCATTAATCATCACGGTATACTTAAAAAATGAAATGCTAACTCTTCCTAATATAAATAACTAGGAGTTTACTTCAATAGGATTCATAAATAGGCGTTTAGTTAAATTAATATTGATATTAATTGTTTTGACAACATAGACTATATTACTGAATATCTAATATAGACATTTATCTCATAGAAAATTATGAATCAATTTTTATTTTGTTTTTGTTTATACTTTATTCAGTTGAGTCTCAACTTACTATTAACTCCTTTCGATATTCACCGTTTTTTTTTTTGTTAAATCAGTATTAATTTAAATTATAAGTAACGGGTTCTTTAGAAAATAAAAAAGGAATGCATAAACATTATATTTGCTAATATGTAATGATATTTCCACCGAATAGAATTATCATTTATTTTCAAGAAATTAACAGTTTTTTCTCTTTTCGCCGGAATCAAGACTGTCAACATACCTATTTACTGACTGCAGTGTCCGGAACTTTTCCTTTACCAGAAAGTCACTGTGTTTTTACTCTATGGATTTTCTTTTTGACTCAGGCTCATAGTTGTTGAACTATCTTTTGCCCATTTGAGATCTTTTTTCTAAAACATATTATTTGAGCGTATCACACATTTTTCTATCAATTTTACATGGTTTGAGCTGCCCAGGCGCTCAAAATTTGATGGCAGACCTCTATTCTTATCTGGATCATTCCATTTGATTGCCGCCATTTTGAATATCTACAAAACCCGTATTTTCGTATGTCTTCTTTTAGGGAAAAACTTTTAAAAGTTGCTCTCAAAATAAACTTTTCTCTTTTAGTGCGTGACGCTTATATATATATATATATATATATATATATATATATATATATATATATATATATATATATATTACATGGTAGTGTCTGTTACCCGGTGTTTCATGGATTCGGCAATTGTCGAACAGAGTAATATATATATATATATATATATATATATATATATATATATATTGACCTCTAACCAAAAAATACGTATAAATCCCTAACCCCACCAAAAAAAAGGACTTCTTAACAAACTATATCTCCATATCCAGTAACTTCTTCGGACTATCAAAAATTCACTAGTCGAAACAAATAAAATACGCTGTAGAAACATAAAAATCCGAATATATAGAAATCCCCATCCCCAGTGACTTCAGATTTTGACCTATTATAGCAGGCCCGTCGTGGCCGACGAGCAGACTTAGCAAAGTAACAGAAATTTTACTACAACTTTTTCTAAATAAAATAAAAAGCTATATTAAAGAGATCATAAATTTTTAAAACTCCATACCAGAAAAAAATTGATCCCAACCCACTTCTAGCAACATTTGACGTCACAAAACTACTGAGCAATATCTCCCATAAATTAGGAAAACAAGCCGTCTCATTTTGGATAGATAAATACCTAGACATATTACACCTAAGAGAGTATAGAAGTAATCCTTAATAATAACTCCTTCCAATTCAATAACATTAACTATATTCAGACCTTAGGAAACAGCAATAGGAACTAAAATAGTGCCAACATACGCTATCCTAACCCAAGCATATTTAGAAGAAAACCTATATGAAATAATAGGTAAAAATACGGCAACGACATAAAGAAGAATCTGTCAAATCATGGAAAAGATATTTGAATGATTGCTTCATATTCTGGAAATGCCCAGGGGAAGACATCAATGAATTACACCGCTTACTACAAAACCTAAACCCCAAAATAGAATTTAATATGGAACACAGCTCAGAAGAATTGCCATTTTTAGACATTCTTATAAAAAATGTAAATGCTCAAATTATCACAGATAACTACCACAAACCAACAGACACCCAACAATTACTTCATTTCAAAAGCCACCCCACAAAAAACTGTACAAAGTGCATCCCTTACACTGTAGCACGTAGAGTACACACAAATATCACGGATAAAAACCATTAAAAAAATCCCCTTAAAGAACTACACACAACCCTACTCAAGAGAGGATACCCAACAACACTAACAAATAAAGGATTGGATTTAGCTGAAAAAAAAATACCCCAAAGAAAATTAAGGAACCCGAAAAACTGAACAACGAGAAACCCTTAGCATACGTCGCAACATACAACAAAAATAATCCAGAACTATTTACAGAAATGAGGAAAATCTAGAAGAACTTAAGATCAAGGACAAAAATCAAAGAAATACTAGACACAACAAAAATCATTAAAAGCCGGAGACAACCAAAAATCTTAAAAGAATTCTCACCTCTTCAACATTCGGAGAAAACACTTCACAAGCAATTACCAAATTCAATAATAAACGATGCAAAATATGTTATATAATTATAGAAGGTAAATCCTATACCTTTAAGAACCCGGAAACCAAATTCAAAATAAATTAAAACTTAAGTTGTTGCTAAAAAAACCGTGTCTATATAATTGAAAGTAGCAAATGGAAAGAAATATACATAGGGTCAACATAAGCCCCAACATAGGACATAGGACATCCCAACATAGGAGTAATATCAAAATAAAGAAAACAGGAAGTTAAATGTTTCAAAACACCAATGTAGTCGAGGTAAATTTTAAATAATGCCAGTCTATTAAACCAACGACTACACGCTACTTTAAATAAAAAAAAAGAATTTTATAGATAGATCTAAACATAAATCGTACACGCAACCAAAATGGAAATAAGCATATATATATATATATATATACATGCACAAAAAATCTCAAGACACACATTTACACACCCACATAGACAAAAATAATTATAAATGAAACCCGAAAAAACTCCAACACACACACACACACACACACACACACACACACACACACACACACACACACACACATAACGTACTAAATATCAAAAGTAAATGAAGGATAAAGTTGGCAAAGGGAAAAACACTCTAAGAAAAAGGAAGGACCAGCATTCATAAAAAAAACCATAAGTAAGTAAAACCTATTCAAACTACAAACACGAGTAAGTTCAAGTCTCATTGAATACCCCTTTAACTAGATCTTGCGCCAGACATGTTTCCCGATGAAAGCATCAAGCTGGAAGCACACACACACACATACACACACACGCACACACACACATACATATATATATATATATATATATATGTATAAAAACATGCATAGATATGTATATATATATATATATATATACACAGAAAAAATTATTAGAAAAAATAGTTACCAGTAAATGTCAAACCACACTACCACACATGGAAACAAAAAATTCTCCAAGACATACACTCACACACATACAGAGGAAAAATACCTGTTAGTGAAATCCAGAACCACTCCGTAACACACACACACACACACACACACACACACGGACACAACGACAAAAAACATATCAAATATCATTGAGGGGAAAAGCAGACTAAGGTAAAAAAAAAACACTCTAAGAAAAAGAGAGGATGACCTCCATATAAATCCATAACCAACTAAGAATCATTGAAACTGCAAGCATGGGTGAGTTCAAGTCTCATTGAGTACCTCATTAACAAGGCCTTATGCATATATGTTCTTTGACGAAAGCAATTAGCTGGAAACATACACGATACACGTATGTAAGAACAAGATAAATAAATTCTAAAAAATACAAATCTCTTCGTGGACCTACTTATTTCAATATATATATATATGTGTGTGTGTGTGTGTGTGTGTGTGTGTGTATATATGTGTGTATATGTATGTATATGTTCTATCATTGACATTGAGCACTATTTAACAATACTGCAACATTTGGTCCTCCATTAACTCGCCAAGTGAGCTCGTAAAATCATAAACCTCTTATATATATATATATATATATATATAGTCTTTCATAAGAATATACCTTTATATTAAAAATACCGCCTAAGCCATTTAGGTTTTTTCAAGATTCGTTCAGTTAGATACAGACTGGATTTGATTTTTTTAGGTATATATCCCAATGTAATTGTTAACGTCGCGTTCTGCACGAAAGTTTCTCGTCATGCATTTATTCCTATTTTGCAGATATTTAAATTCAAATGTAAAGTCTAACATCCATCAGTTAACGCCTATGAAGGAGAGTAGTGCACCTAAAAATCACATCCACATGTTCGCATATATTTTGGTCATGCGTCAACTAGTTTCTCTACATAAATAAATAAATAAATAAAAAGAAAGATATTTTGCCATTATATATATATATATATATATATATAATAAAATTTATTCTTATCATGTTTTCCACTGGGCTTACTGCTTTTTTACTTACATAAACACATACACTATCTTGCAAGTACATGCGTTGTGTTGTAGTGTGTATGTGTGTGTGTGTACTACATCTGGCGATTGTATTTTCTTTTCGTGAATCTTTGAATAATTATGCAGACATGTGGGGTTGGTGTCACCATTTATTTTGGGTTTATCCTGCTCCACTCACTAGTATTTGAATACTTTCTTGGTTTTAGAACATTCATTTTTAAACAATTTCATCACACACACACACACACACACACACACACACACACACACACACACACACACACACACACACACACAGGGGAATATATATATATATATAATAAAGTATGTATATATTGGTGATGTCGAAGGCAACTGGTATATCTTTAGTATAATTTCAACAACTTCACTTTACAGTTGACAGCTGATTATAGACTGATGATGAATGGCGTTGGTATTGATGATGACTAGAGGCAAATATAAAAGCATAAACTCGGATCTTTTAATGCAGCAACGAGAGCTTCATAAAGAAGACCCTTGATAATTTTGTATTTTGCTGACAACGTGGAAAGTGGGGAAAATATTGAAGTTGCTGTTCCACGTAATAGAATAGCAATTTCTTACCATGAGCATTTTTTTTGCTTCAATGTTTTGTAAAACCTTTCCACTTCTCTGTGGCTCTCTCCTTCGTCTGACGACTGACCAAATCTTATATATGAGGGTTGTTTTTGTTTGTATGCATGTGACTCATATATCATATGAAGTTCATATATTATATGAAGTTCAGCACAAAGGATAGGATCATTTTTGATAGCTCGTGCCAATTAAAGTAGTAAGGACTTTTTGCTACACTTGGTGGGTAGTAGTCTTTGTGAGGCAGTTTTTGTCTACCCAGTAGTACTATTTTGAAATAAACAGAAATACACACTGAAAATAAGGATTATTCGATGGAAAAAAAACTCTCTAACCTTGGCCAAACCTTGTAAACCATACGAAGTCGTTATAGCATCTGATATTTTATGATCAAGAATATATCGAGTTCACGTTATAACAACAATCATGATATTGATGAATATGTTTACGAGGGAGTGAACAATTCTAATTAGAAATCATTGCTAACTTTTTTTTTTTTTTTTTGATTTTGTATGTTTAGAAAATACAAACGTGGAACACACAATATTAACATTCATTTTCATATAGACCTGGCGTTGTTTTACACTTTTAATTTTAAGTGTATTGCTCAAATAAAAATCTCATTCTGCTGTACTGTCTTTTATGGACTGATGCTACACACATCTGCACTATCTCCCATGAGTAAACCCATAATAATTTTTTTAGTAAATAGTTATTTTCTTACCTAGATATTGTTATTTCTAATTGAATACAATCAAAATGAATATCTTTAGGTATTACCAGTTGCCTAACTGTTCAGTACTGAAAAAAGGTATCATATATATATATTTTTTTTTCTACTAAGTGTATTTCGCTCTTCTTAGTGTATTGAACAATCTTATGTTTTAGTTTAAGGTATACTGTCGGTATTTTTCCTTTTGACTAAACATTGTGATAATTGTTTATTATTTTTAAGCCGTACGATTGTTTTTAGTCTTTTCTTTTTTTTAAGGAATTCTTCAACAAATATCAGTTTGTGTAATATTCTATATAAATATTGTATCATCTGGATTTTTTATACCGTCAAAATTATCGAATAGGTAGAAAACTAAAAATAAAATACCAAACCAGTGTGTAGAGTGTTCGCCAATGGCCCGGGAGACCAGGGTTCACTTCCACATTCAGTCATACCAAAGGCTAAAAAAACAAAAATATAATATTTGATACCTCGCTCCTAAACAGTCAGTATTATAAGGCATGTATCAAGGATAAATTTGAGCAATTCAGGGAATAGAGTAGCGCCCTCTCCTACTCCTCGGTTTAGTAGCTATTGAAAAGGGACACGTCGAGTCACCCTCGACAATCGTCGCCAAATTTACTTTTACTTTTATTAATATATATAAATTTTGGCTCATAATGTTTTGTGATCTTACTTCTTTACAAAATTTTAATGGTGATAAGTGATACCTGATATAATCATTTTAATGATACAATATTTCTTTTTTTCTGGAATCTGTCAGGATCGTTAGCTTATGGATCTGCGCTAGGATCTCAGTTTAGACTCAGACAAGGCTGTATGACGAAACCGACAGTTGCCCATGCTGCAATTCTCCCTGCTTAATTACACCAAAGAATGAGTAAGATGCTCGACAATTTGATCTTAGTGTTGTAGTAGAAGGCAGAACAAGGTTTAGACAATGTTGAAATGTGAAGCGGAAAGTTTAGCTGGCACACTGGTAAGAGATTTTCATTCAGAGTATTTCCTTTTCCTAGACCGATTGCTTTTACCAAGGCTAGAAAATAATATAAATTCTACTACTTACCCATTACTGTTGGGAGAAGAGTTGTGAATTCATACCTTTATCAAGAGTATTAGCATGGAAGAAAACATAAATTGCATCGTTTAGCATTTGAATTTGGCTTGGCAAGTCGAATTTATGCGTAAGTCGATAACTGTTACGATACCAGATCCCCCATGTTTAATTCATTCATTGAGTATTATCCTGATATCATTGGTTGAGAAGAAAAATTATTTGTAGAATGAATAGCGAGAATTTTACAAATATATAGATATTTTCATTTTGCACAGAATATGTATTTAGTCATCCGCAGAGAGATTGTTTCGTTGAATCACAGCACATCAGTGTGGCTAAACACGGGAGATGCTTAAAGCTGGGATCAAAACCCGGCTAACTTTACGTCAGCCTGATAACATAACTTCACAGCCAACAGCAAACCTAAAGCAAGCTTGGGAATTTAACGTATATGTATTAACTTCCTTCTTTTTTTTTTTTACATTTTACGCTACCGGAGACCGGAGTGCCTTATTCGTTAGAAGAGCTTTACATTAAGCAAGTAGCAACTGTTAAGTACCTCGCCAAAAAGCTCAACTCCCGGGTGTGGGTAGCACATATATATATATATATATATACACACACACACACACACACACACACACATATATATATATATATATATATATATATATATATATCCCCTCCATGCGAGCAGGATGTGACGCAAGTCAATTTTTTGCGGAGTTTAACAGGTTTGAATTCAGAGCTTTCACTTTCCTATCGTTTTCCTTGTCCTAACATTAACGTTATGTTAAAATGTAATCTGGTTCATCCAGAATTTTAAATCCGACCAACGTGTACATTTTCTTACAACATTAAACGTTACAATATGAATATTGAAGAATATGTGAGCATTTGTCTCTACCTGAACCTGCGACATATGTTCGATAAAATAAACGTTTAAACAGATAAAACGAAGTGAGAGTAAAACAAAGAGAGAGAGAAAGAGAGAGAGAGGGGGGATAGAAAGAAAGAGAGAGAGAGAGTATATGTTTAAGTATGTGCGTGTATGTGAGTAAAGAAGAGAGAGAAGTTGAGTGTGTATACGGGAGTGGGGGAAAAATGAGTGCGTTTGTGTGTGTGTACCGTTGAGAGATAGATAGATAGATAGAGAGAGAGAGAGAGAAGGACGTGTGGGTTTGCCCACGCGTTTGTAACGTAGACAGAAAAGTGCGTTTCTGGAAGAGTGGGAGAGAATGTGTGTATGTGTGTCTTTGTGTGTGTGATGTGTACAGATAAAGAAAGAGAAAGAGATAGAGAGAGAGAGACAGATTGAGAGGAAGGGTTCAAAAACAGATAAAGAAACGTAAGATATAAAAGACAAGTAGAAGAGAAAATAGTCTTATTGACGCTAAATTCCTTTCGTTGTTGTCCGGAATGTTTCCCAAACCCGGCTTTACCCCTAATTCATCACCGCCTACGAATTCCCATTGCTTCCCCATGTTACCAAATACCTCAAGACAATGGTACTAAGAAAAAGCTCTAGCCCCACTCCAACAACACTTGACGTTCAAAAACATCTGTGCGGTGAAGATTGAGGGTCGGAGAAACAGTAGAGTACGCCCACTTGTGTTTCATTTTCTATCTCTCTCTCGATTAGGTACTCAGAATTTAGCTTTCAAATATGTTTCTCCAGCCGTCAACCACATAGGAACACGTGTGAGTAAAGATAAGTGCTTAGCTTGTCAATGAAAGACTGGAATTTTTCGAAAATGAAAAAATAATTTAGAGATACTTAAAGGCCAAAATTGATATTGGAAACTATCTTTTGAGGTTTCGGATTCTGATTTTCAAGGCAAGCTTTTCTGTCTTGAAAGATTGGTGCAATACAAATTTTGTTCACCCATTAGCTTTCCTGTTGTATCTAATAAAATACAAATAGGCTCGTCAAGAATTTAAAATCCTACCATCGTGTTCATTTTCTAATGGTATTAACTATTACATAACGAGCACAGAAGAATATATGTGAGCATTTGTTTCTATCTAAACCTGCAACATACGTTTGATTAAATAGATAAAACGAAGTGACAGTAAAAGAGAGAGAGAGAGAGAGAGGAGGGAAGGAGGGAGGGATCAAAATGTTCTAACCCCTCTAACGAAATTTTTCAGGAAAGTAGTTCTACATATTTGCTGTTGTGGCTGTAGAGATGCAGAATTTACTTTAATTGCTTAAAGTCACATTATTCGAAAAGGCATTTTAATCACGTGTACCAATAGGACAAGTGCTTCTATCTTGATGGCCAAGGGGAAAAGAAACATAGTACTACTAGTAACATATACTTAAAGTTTCACTTCAATTAAATACTTTGGAATTTTACATCTCTGCGCAACATCTTACAACGGTAACTGTTACACCACGAACGCCTTCGAAAGAACACGTCCACGTGTTTATGAGAGTTTATGAGAGAATATCGTTTTAAGTTTGACCTTTATTCCCCATCACTGCCCAGCATGTCTTGTTCGTCTCACCTGTATGCGAGATGAGATGTAAGTGGCCGTACAGCTTCTGTTTAATAGGTTAGTTCTTCCAGAATTAGCTCAAAACAGCACTTGTGTAGTTCCCATGTAATTTTTTTTTGTCGGAGTCCAGGTGGTGCATCCATACAGCAGTACTAACACAGTCCCAGCTTGGAAGAAATCCCATTTTATTTTATGAGTGAGATCAGATTTCCATTTAATCAATAAAATGTAAAAGGCAGTCCATGACTTTTCAGTGCGTACCTTAACATCGCCTTCAGTAGATAAATATTGCTGCCGAAGTACATGAACCGGTCGACTATTTCAGAAGCTTGCAACTTAAAATAGAGATTGTTTCTCCTTTTTTAAAACACATGAATTCTGTCTTGTTTGCATTCAGGGGAAGAACAATGATTCCAGCAGCTTTATCTAGGTTATGTAGCTGGGATTCTGCGTGGGCAAGTGTCGGTGTCTGTCATTGTTTCAGCGGGACAGCGTCTGCTTGTTCACTTTTTTAATGTGAAACCATATTTTTATTCGATCACTTGATTTTTAAAGTACGTAATCTAGTCATATTATTATTATATATGGTGCAAATGTATCTCCTTGCAATACTCGAGTGACCATGTCGAAGAAGTCATTGAGTAAACGATTGCTTTCGTATTTCTGTAAAGCATCATGAGAGTAGTAACAGTTTCTTAAGCAGAGTGTATGCCAGTCAGGTATTCTCTATATATCCTCTGTGCATGGAACCAAATGCCTTGGAGAAATCTACGAACAATAGTGTTGCCTCGAGATTTTTGGCACGTATTCCTCCGATCATTCGACGGAGAGTAAGAACTTGTGATGTCGTGAATCGATTTCTTGGGGAGCTGTTCTGACATTTCCCATGATTTTTTCGATTTTGCTATTGAAGAGCAGGGCATTACAAACTTTAGCAGCATTAAAAAGAGTTATGTATCTGTAGTTCTTATTGTTTCTAAGGTCATCTTTCTTGGGAAAAGAGAGGATTCAGTCTTTTGTTCCTTCCGCTGTACTATGTTCTTCATAGACGGCGTTGCATAATTGAAGCAGTGTGTTGTGAAATTGCCTTGTATTCTATAAATCAAAGAATATTTCGTTGAGTCCTACAAAATTTCTAATCTTAATTTTTTTTTTAGTACGGTGTCAAGTTCTTCCTCCGTAAACTGTTCGAATCTAATGTCTTGTTGGCTATTATAAAAACTTGTCGGTTGGTGATTTCAGCTGTGTTTTCAAGAAGTGTCTTTCTTTTTGGATGACTTTTTGATTTGTTTTCTAAGTTGTTTTCGTTTTTGCCAAAAAAACGTTTGCTTTCTACCACGTTTATTTTGAGTCTCTATTTTTCTCGAGGATCTGGTTATTGTTATGGAACATAGTTGTTGTCGTCGAACAGATGGCAACATATTTCCTGTTGAGGTCAACCAGTGGGTTGACCTTCATTGAAAGCAGGTCATAGTGACGGAACGAAACTCACTGTCTCTCTAACCGAAACTGGTCCTTGACATTGTAATTTGAATGTGGAAGCTGATTATTGGATGAAAGGCGCAACGTAGAAAAAAAAAAATCAAGTATTCATTCGACAGAATGACGAACTGAGAAAAACAGGGTGTTGGCGTAAATATATCTGTCGAAAGACACACATAAAATGACCCTGGAAACAAAAGAAGTAACATGACCAACTCATTCACTGCGAAAATCCAGTTTATATATCAAACAAAGAAACCAGATTAAAAAAAAAACCCGGAAAGGAAGAGAAAATCTTAAAATACCTCCTGAATTAAACAAGTAATATATTGCTGATAAGCAAAGAATAAGCCACTGTTGAGAAGATGAAATTGAGAAAACATTCCGCTGACCAAAGAAAGTAATGGAAGTGAAGGTGAGGAGTGAAGAAGAGAGAACATTATATTGATTGGTATTGAATTTATTCAAGTTGTTCTTTTTGGCATGTCTTAATTTTCTTTGGGTTTCTTAACTTTCTTTGCATTTTTATTTATTGGGGTTCCTTTATTAAATAAGCATTTTGCTTTTACCAAACCGATATTGACTCACGGAACTTTACAATGAGCCCTTGATTTGGTTGGTATGCGCCCAGCTCTTGCATCTATATGAGCACTTAGAAAGTTTTTATAATCGTCATTCGTAATGCCTCTTGATGAGTATCACACTTTTTTTCACAGTTACTGCATATCGATTGCTTATATCAGTATTGGAAAGTGAGGACTAGTTACTTCGAAACTGTGGGTTTCTTGTTTCATTGAAGACTGAGGCGAATCTTTACTGAGACAATGCTGTAATCCTTCAAACAACGAGTATGCCTCACTGTTCTTATTTAAAAAAAAATCTAGGCGTGCTTTAGAGTCATTTCAATTGGTTCTTAGCTTTTTAAATCCTTTTTTAAAATAAAAAAGATTGTGTTTAGACAGAGAAATACGTTCGATAAAATAAACGTTTAAACAGATAAAACGAAGTGGGAGTAAAACACAGAGAGAGAGAGAGAGAGAGAGAGAGAGAGAGAGAGAGAGAGAGAGAACTCTGTTAAGTCTTCTGTATTTCTGTTTGGTGAGTTGTGTAAACAGAATTCAGTTTTCCGTATTTGCCTATTTGAGCATTCCACTGATGACCAAAATGTTGGGTTTTGGAATGTGTCAGGAAGATACTTCGTTATAGAAGTGGTGATGTCCGTTTCATCATTGTCTTTGGTGGTGCTATAGCAGGAATCGATTGTTGTACAGGGGTTGCCATTAAATATAGCACATATTAATTGATTGGATTCTCCCTATAGTATAAAGTGATTTCAAGCACGAAGGCTGAAACGTATTCCTGCACCTTCAATGGTGGTATTGACAGAGTTTTCCATGCATATGCCGATACAAATGTCCATCTATTACAGGGACTATAGTATTTTAGTTCTAGCTAACTATACTGATATATATGTTCCTATGTGCATATAATACTCGGCTGCAGTTAAGCTCAAATTTTTTTATTCATCTGCCAATTGTAAGAATAATTGTATAAAAGTTCAAGTCGCGGCAAATAGTTAAAGTAAATGCTTTTAATTCGTTTTAAAAATTAAGTGCTTTGTCTTTATGATATTGGTACTTTTTATTTATTGTAAATAATAACAAAATTACAAAATTAAACAATATATATATATATATATATATATATATATATATATATGTGTGTGTGTGTGTGTGTGTGTGTGTGGACGTGTAATTGTGTTTGTGCGTGTGTATGTGTGTGAAAAAAAAATTTCTGAGGAGAAATTTTGAAAAGAGTTAGATAATTTTAATGCACTAATCAAGTATCATTTTGAGAGAGACCATAATTCAAGATTAAAGAGGCCGGCATGTTACTTTATCACCATAATAAAACACAACTAAAACTACTTGAAATCAGCGTTTATTTCATTGTATCAACCAACCAAACAATGACCAGGATTTTTATAAAACATTTTTTTTTTTACCGAAATTGATATTAACAGAAACATTGTTTGAGCCTGAACTTTTCTCCGATAGACATTAATTATAATGTATTATAATTGATAATTTATGATAAAGCCTATAACACTTTACACGTGATAACACTTCAAATATAATTTCATAGCTGTAGTAGGGGACATGAACACATGTTCGAATATTTTTCGTACCATTATTTTTTTAGATCCCTTGGAGTTTGCGTTCCTCGAATCGTTGCTATGACAAGTAAGTAGATACTTTACTTTTTCCAACACACACACACACTACACACACACACACACACATATATATATATATATAAATATATATATATATATATATATATATATATATATATAAGTTAGGAATATGTATATGAGGGCAGAATCTTCTCTTTTAAACGTGTTTATAAGGAGGAACAATATATATTTTTCTTGTGTACATTTCATGCCTTAACGATGGAAGCATCATTTTTTATTAATAGTTACTAAAAGATATTTTACTAATGCAATCATAAGGCATGACAAATGATAGCGTGGGAAAATTGAAAGTCTCCAAGCGTCGTTGAATCGGTGTGTACACTATTCGAACGTAGATCGACTTATCTCTGATATAGAGTATTCTTTATAAATATAGCCATCTGCATTATCAATAAGTAAGCAGAGTTGTTTTAATAGTTGCTACACTTAGGTGTTGTAGAGGGCGCTACTTTTTTCGCTAATGGCTCGGAAGACTGAGCTTCAATTCCTGGTTGAGTCATACCAAAGACTTAAAAAATGGTACTTGATGCCGCCTTGCTTAATACTCAGTATTGTAAGGAATGTATCAAGGGTAAAGTGAAGCAAACCAGGGAAAGGAGTTGTACCGTCCCCAATACCTTGGTGTTGTAGCTGTTGAAAACGGAGGCTTCGGGTCACCCTCGACTATTGTTACCAACTTTACTTACAACTACATTATCAATATATATATATATATATATATATATATGTGTGTGTGTGTGTGTGTGTGTGTAAGTGTATGTATGCGTACGCACACGTCTATGTGTGATCTCTCAACACGTATAAAAATCTGATTAAAGTTCGTTGGGCCGTCATTTTCTCAGTTAATATATTTCTCATCTTATGTATTCATGTTTCCCTATATAATATCACTATATCTACATGGGTACGTTGAAAGTTGTAATGGTGAGCAAGCTAAGCCCACAGACCATTGTTCATAAGTTGTGGTTGGTTGGGTTTTATGGCATATTAACCTTTGAAGGTTATTTAATGCCAAATCCATTTGTATATAAATAGTCAGTTCTATTTTAAACAATTAGTTTAGCATAAGTTCGCAGTTCAGTTCAATTTGACCATTTTGATAGAACCCTGTCAGGTGCTGCCACTCCAGGACAGAGTGGACCTGGGAACGATGTCAATGAAGAGATTCTCTTCATTCCCCAAAGCTCCAGCATTACTGGAACCTCACAATTAGACAATCGTTGGTGGGGTCTTACTCCTCAGCAGAGGTGCTGTTGTTTTATTCTATAGCCCCAGCGGACTAGGCAGCATAAGTTCTATTCTCACAGGATACCGCATACATTGTCCATATGTAACATACTGACCTTCGACCCAGCCGTCAATCAAGAAACAGGTGCATCCGGTCGAAGATATCAAGATATAACCTTGACCGTGGACGGGTTGAATTCGGTGCAATTTCCGCATATATATGTATACGTATACTTGTATCACGGCTATACAACACATATGCTGAACTAAGCTGAGCAAAGTAAATTAACATACATCTATTTGTGCCGAAACGTAGCCAAATATCATTATAATGTTAATCATATGCATTATAATAATAATAGCTCATATTAGAAATTGAGCAAACGATTGTTCTTGTAACAGTAAGTAGTGATGCTAAGTAACCAATCGGCTTGCGTGTTTTCATCATATCTTTTCACTGATCGAACGATTTTTGCAATCTTTTTCTTGTCTTTAGTCGCACGGCATTTTATTTTGTTTCAACTTGAATTTCTGTCCTTTTCAGGATTCTCATGGATATATCTTCTTTTAAAAAGTCATTAAGATGATATTATGCTCTCCTGCTATCGATGATATCGTTTCCATTCAATCTTTCTCTCTCTCCATCTCGCTAACTCAATTTCTCTTTCTCTTTCTCTCTCTCTCTCTCTCTCTCTCTTACCCTTTTCGTTTCCTCATTTCTCTCTAGTTTTTGATTCTCGGAAATAATATAAACATCCAAACCTCAGATACGTTCATATACACTTGCTAGGAACAACATGTCACAATAAGTAATTTCGATTGAAATAATAATAATAATGATAATAATAAAACGTGGCTAAAAAAAGGAAACCTTAAGAGAAAAACTGAATTTTTGCAAATATGCAGCTCAAAACAATGCCATAAGGACAAACCATATCAAAGCAAGAATAGATAAGACACAACAAAACAGCAGACGTTGGTTATGTAGAGATAGAGACGAAACGATCAATCACATATTAAGCGAATGCAGCCAATTAGTACAAAAAGAGTATAAGACTAGGCATCACTGGGTGGGTAAGGTGATCCAGTGGGAATTGTGCAAGAAATTGAAGTTTGAACATACGAATAAATGGTATATGTACAACCCAGAATCTGTCCTGGAGAATGAGACGCACAAACTACTTTGGGATTTTGAGATATACACAGATCACCTAATTTCGGCCTGACGACCAGACATAGTATATAAAAGCGAACTTGCCGAATCGCGGATTTGCTGTTTAGCTGATCATAAAATAAAATTGAAAGAAAACGAACTGAAGGATAAGTACCTCGACCTTACTAGAGGATAGAAAAAACTGTGGAACATGAAAGTGACCGTACAATTGTAATTGGTGCTCTTGGCACAGCCATCAAAGAATTGATACAAGGACAAGAGGACTTGGAAATAAGAGGACGTGTGAAGACCATCCAAACTAAAATATTGTTAAGATCGGCTAGAATAGTGAGAAGAGTCCTGGAGACTTGAGGAGACGTTTTGTCACTTCTCAAGGAGAAAAATAATAATAATAAAACGAAAAGATAGACCAATCCAATGCCTTAGAGCAGAAAACTTCCGGAACATGAACGTGACAGTGACAACAATTGTTGTTAGGGCTCCTCAAGAACCTGGAAAAGAATGCGATGAACGGGATATAACAGGATGAATAACAATAAAACAGGCCAGAGCAATTCTAAAATCGGCTAGGATACTTAAAAGAGTCCTAAGGACCTGAGAAGACTTGCTGTGACTCAGAACCCAGTGAAAAAAAAACAGGTTGATCTGACAGGTAGCCTTGAAATGGCCAAGAACTACTGCGTTATAACCCTTACATCCATAGGGGCCAAGATCTACAATGATCTGCTACGCCACCGCATAGGACCTAAAATTGAGAAAATACTTAGGAAGAACCAAAATCGCTTTCAGAGAAATCGATCAACTTTTAGCATATTTACCACACCACGACATTTTGACTGTTCCTCGAATTCTAGAAGGTGTTCGTGCAAAAAAAAACTTGAGGCAATACTATTATTGGTCGACTTCTCGAAGGCATTTAACAGACGGAAGATGGAACCAATACTTCTCGCCTTTGACGTCCCCAAAGAAACCGTCGCAGCGATAAGGATGCAATATAAAAACACAAAACTAAAAGTCTGCTCACCAGATGAAGACACCGATTACTTCGACATTGAAGTAGGTCCGCTGCAAGGAGATACATTTGCTCCATACCTCTCTATCATCCGCCTAGACTACGTGCTTAGTACGTCTATAGATTTAATGAAAGAAAACAGCTTCAAGCTAGCAAAGGAAAGAAGACAATACCCCACATAGTGTATTTCAGACGCAGATTACGCCAATGACATAGCCCTTCTGGAAAATACACTCGCTCAAGCCAAATTCCAGCTACATAGTCTGTAACGAACAGAAGGTGGCATAGGCCTCCGTGTCAACGCAGACAAGACAGAATAAATGTGTTTTAATTAATGAGGTAACATCTCCACACAAATGGGTGGTCCTCTGAACCTAGTGGACACGTTCACCTACCTCAGAAGCAACGTCTCATCGACCGAGAATGACATCAACACGCGACTAGCAAAGGCATGAACAACTATCAATTGACTACCGGCAATATGAAAGTCAGACCTGACCGATAAAACAAAATGCATTTTTTTCAATGCAGCAGTCATATCAATACTGCAATATGGATGCAACACATGAACGCTAACTAATTGTATGGAGAAAAATTACACAGGAGTGCTGCGAACTCTATTGAACAAATCCTGGGAGCAACACCCCACAAAACAGCAGCTGCATTGCTACAAATCACCCATCACGAAAACTATCCAAGTGAGATGAATCAGACATGCGAGACACTGCTGGAGAAATAAGGAAGAGCTCATAAGTAATGTACTCTTGTGGACCTCTTCTCACAGACGAGCTAAGATTGAACGATCAGCTAGAACCTATCGACATCAGCTGTGTGTCGATACAGGATGTAGCATGAAAGACCTTACGGGAGCGACGGACGATAGAGACGGTTGGAGAGAGGATCTGGGTAGCGTGACATGATGATGATGATAAAATGAAAACTCTGCATTGTTTGTCATTGGCTTGTAGCGGAGATTATTTTGATCTTTTAAAAGTATTTTTGAGGCTATTTATTTTGATTACAAATCAAGTAAAGTGCTCCAGACATTAGCAAAGTCTGTCATTATATTTTTGGTCGCCTAATTGTGAAACCATGTAAAATTTACTGAAGACTACGTGGTGAGTACGAAAAAGCATGTTTTCTTCAAGAAATATTAACAAATGGGCGAGATGTCGGTTTGCAGCAATGTATCTAAGTTGAAAAATATTGTCCATTGACTGGAAACACACGGACTCTTCATTAAAGAAAAAGTAAATAAGGTCATGCTGACAATATTCTGGGACATGAACGAACCTCTCACTATTGGTTGCCTTGAACAAAGCGCAACTGTAAACAGCGAATCTGATGGCCAAATCCTAAGGCAAAATTCACTTTTTTAAATGAATATCTCACGTATTTAGATGAAAACGCTCTCTAGGAGGTGAAAAGTATTAAAACGATATAGCCATCAGATGAATAGAAAGCAAGAAATCATGGAAGGATTCAGCAAACTCGGATAAAAGAATGTCTGATAATTTTTGAGATATTAAAGGAAACTGTACACTTCACGGTGAAAGCGATGAAAAGTTGGAGACAAATTCGTAGCTAGAGAACAAATCCTAGCAGATGATATACTCTAAAGATACATCTTCCAGGAATATTCATCATCGCAGTTACTATTTGTAATAATAATGATGATGCTGGCATTAAATTATATGTTAAAAATGCGAAAGAAGCAAGAAATTTACAATTTTGCAGGAGAAGATTAGCCAGTTCATGTATATGATCGATAACAAAATATTTGTAAAAAATGAAAAAGAAAGTAAAATCCTATAGACAAGCTATTAAAATCTATATAGAATTGTAAGTGAAAAGTGTATCATGCATGGGAAAATATGTACTATGCTTATAAAAGTGACAAGAGAAACAATGAAAGGAATAAAACTAACTATCCAAGAAAGTCAGAGCGTTTAGAGAAAACGAAAACCACAAATACCAGAAAATATTAGAAGCGGACATTCTCAAGTAAAGTGAGACGAAAGAAAAACTTAGAAATAATTACCTCGGAAGAACAAGAAAACGTCTTGAAACCAAACCCTCTAGCAGGAAACTAATAAAGGGATTACATACTTGATCAGTTCCTTTTGTAAAATAATTTAGACCCTTCTTAAAGTGAAGGAGAAATGAATTCATACGTATAAACCAAGGAGAAAGGAGAATGATAACGATGCACACAGCCTTACATCCGAGAGATGACGTAGACAGATTCTGCATGTGATGCAATGGGGTGAGAGAAATCGTCAGTATTGCAGATTTCATTGATGCAACAATACAGGTACTGGCCTAGGCTGCAGAATACAACGATTGCATCGCTGCAGAGGGGTAAGTCACTTCCAACGAGTGTCTGGGATATGACTCAAAACAATCTGATGGTGTGGCTCGAGTAATGCAAGAGCTTCGGTAAATGCAGAACACCTTTTTATTGACATTGGTCCTAGGTCCACTCAGGCCCGGAGTGGTAGCACCTGATAGGGTGCTACCACTACAGGTCAAATAGAACCATACAGTGAACTTATGCTATATTCAACTGTTTGAAATCGAAGTGTTTTTGACATTTATATTGGGTATTTACGTTAAAATGAATTGTTTAAAATAGAACTGTTTATATGTATCAAAAATGGATTTGGCATTAAATAAACTACAATGGTTAATATGCCATAAAACCAAATCAAACCAAACCAATGCAGGTACACAAGAAATATACAAATCAGAGCAAAAAATGATTCGGTACAACAACCACTAACAGCTATATCAACAGAAGTAAGTTAAGAACAAAGAGTAAAGCAACAATAAAAAAATCTAGAAATAAAAAATGAGAAAAAATGACAGTATTTATCCAGTTCTGTCAAAGCAAAAACTTATAATACACAGACCTAGTATTTCAAGAAGAAAAGAACAAGGCAACTAATGGATTTTGCCATTCCATTGGAACACAAAAAAATAAGAGAAAATAAAAAAAAAAGCAAAAAAACTTGACAATTACTTCGGCATTGTCAGGGAGCTAAAAATGTTATGGAACATGAAATTGACAGTGATATCACACATAGTTGGATTACTTGGAACAGTTCTTTAAAATATGAATAAAGGAGAGAGAGAAGTGGTGTTGTATAGCCGTGATACAACTATGCATATACATATATAAAATCAACCATAATGACGAACGAACACACTTCTTTAGAAAAATATACCTCTCACACTATATTCTCGAAAGGGTTGCGAAAATGTTGCTAGTGGTTATGTGTGAGAGGTGAGTTGGAGACTGAACAGACAGCAAAATATTGACCCCAAGTTCCTCTGACTATAGCAGCACTTCTTCCTCATTCAACTGGGCTGCTCTGTCTGGAGCTGTTTCTCACTGCCTCGAACTGCAACTCGAACTCCAACTGCAACTGACGCCAACCAACTGAAGCCGTCTGTGGCACCTGGTTATATAATTGTTTGACATCCACCCGCTTCCTGTGGGCGTCTGCACCGAATTAAACCATGTCCACAGGTCAAGGTGATTCCCCTATATCTTCGACCCGATGCACCAGTTATTTACATAGGTGCATCTCTTAATTAACAGCTCGGTCGAGGGCCAATATGTTACAGTGGAGATCCGAAAAGGAATTCAGTGCTAAAATCAGCTAGAATAAATAAGAGTCCTAGAGATCTGAGGAAACTTGCTGTCACTCAGACTTCAGTGAAAACCATCTGTTACAATTAAAGTGAAAAAACGTGTGAGTGAAATATTTTGAATAGCGGGTTTTATACCAGTTTAGTTGCCTTCGTTGCATGAAATGGGGAATATTGTGCCTTTGTGTATGGGATTTATTTTCAAATGATGACTCAATAACTGAAACACAACGGTAATTTTCTGACAGTTATTCTTCGTGAGATTACTATATCGGGTTTGGCTTGAAGGCTCACATTTTTAAACGTAAGTGACAGATAACTGATGCACTGAAAGGCTTTATTCGAGAAGAAATCGACATGAAATTGAAGTCATAGTAGGTGAGCGCAGCAGAAGTTCAATGTTGGGCATCTAGAAATTATATCTCGTAAATATTTGCATTTGAACGAGATGATTTAATTTTAAAGCAAACTAACGTCAATAAGAAAATGGCAAATATCGTTCTTTATTATAGTACGATTCACTGTTCAGTAGAATCTCTGTTGGCTTTTTTTTATTTAGGTTCCAACCACGAGATAACATTCTATCAGACCCAAAATAAAATATTATACATATGTATGTATTGATAACTTTAACAATATAAAGATAGATTGGAACAGAAATTTATTTATTGACATAATGGGTCAGGCTTTTAATAACAATGTAAGCAGGCGTTTTAGTATTCACAGTTAATGACTTAAACGTCGTGGATTGAAAAAAGATACAAGCTTAGAGTATAGATGGTACGATCTATTGAACGTGGACATAAGCTAACAAATCCAAATGATGTGAACAAAACAGAATAACTTCGAGGTTTTATTTATTTATTCTCCGTCCCACCACCGGACAAGTACGACACAAGGCCTTTTTAAAAGTGGGTCCGGACGCAGAGCCGCAGCCCACTTGCGCCCGGCAAGATCCAAAAATACCTTCGGCCCCGTCGGCACGCCTCAAAGGGGACGCTTCAGAGGCTAGGAAACAAACAATAAACAACTGGTAAAACAATTGGTGAAACGGTTGACAAACCAAACATGGAGTAATACTACTGGCCAGAAACACGCATGCACCTGCGTGGATATATATATATATATATATATATATATATATATATATAAAGAGAGAGAGAGAGAGAGAGAGAGAGAGAGAGAGAGACGTGTGTGTTTGCACACGCGTTTGTAACGTAGACTGAAAAGTGGGTTCGTAGAAGAGTGGGAGAGAATGTGTGTATGTGTGTCAGTGTGTGACGTGTACAGATAAAGAGAGAGAAAGAGATAGAGAGAGAGAGACAGATTGAGAGGGAGGGTTCAAAAACAGATAGAGAAAGGTAACATATAAAACAGGAGTAATAGTTATGACCTAACTTTTATAGCTTGCCCAATCAGCTGGGGCTTTAGAACACACCGACTGCACCTCTGAAGAGGAGTAAGACCCCCCAGTGAGAATCCTGGATATGATACTAAACAATCTCATGGTGAGGTTCCAGTGATGCTGGAACTTTGGGGAATTCGGAGTATCCCTTCATTGCCATTGCTCCCAGGTCCTCTCTGGCCTGGCGTGGTAGCACCTTATAGGGACCTATCTATGGGTTAAATAGAACTAAATGCATACTTATTCTAAACTGAATTGTTTGAATTAGAACTGTTTAACTAAACTGAATTGCTTGAAATAGAAATGTTTTTGACAAATAAACTGTAATTTCATTTACACTGCATGCATATGCTGAACTGAATTGTTTGAAATGGAACTGTTTTTGACATTGAGAATGTACTTATACTAAATTGAATTGTTTAATATAGAACTGTTTTGACATTTAACCGTGAGTAAACAAAATCTGTACTTGTAGGAAAATGAATTAGCTGAATTAGAACTCTTTGAATAAACTAAATTGATTTAAACAGAACTGACTATTTGCATAAAAATGGATTTGGCGTTAAATAATTTAAAAAGGTTTATATGCTATAAAAAACCAACCAACTAACCAACCAACCAACTTAACTAATATGGCGGTTTTTAAGTAATCTTTTTTGATAGATGATAAGGTTGCATGGCAGCAGTTTTCATATATTAACATAACCAATCAAAATTCCACGGGATATATTATTTCTCTTTTCATCTCCGCCTTTACAAACTTTATTAAATAAACACTCTCGTTAGCAATTTGTATATTATCAAGTAACCTTATTCAATACTGTTAACGATGTAAAGATTGTACAGCCCACCGTACACAAAACTTGGAGCCATAGGCAATATTTGATGTTGTAATTCTTCTTATATTTTTGATTTTAAATCAGTTCAGATTAAAAGAATCAAGTACTACGACTGCCTATATTCCATGGACACACCAGTACTGACTGACTAGTCAAGACATACAGAGCAGCTCTCTGAAGACACTGGATGCAGTCTAGAGAACCTGTTAGAAACGATGGATAATATAGATAGATGGAGGGAGTCAAGGAACTCCGTACTATCGGCATGACTTGATTATATATAGATATGTGTGTGTGTGTGTGTGTGTGTGTGTATGTTTATAATACGGTCAAATCATTTGAATAAATATGAAAGATATTTAAACTATAAAGATATTTTCTTCATTTAAACTTTAAGCAGCATTCGTTGTGGTTAAAAAGTTTCGAGAATTAGAGCTTAGTCATTGAGATGTCAGGGCTCTAGTCTGGACCTGAAGACGTCTTCACTTTATTATATTTCAGTTTTAAAACAAAACAAACAAAAAAAAACCCCTTCAATTTCCATACTTACGGACCACCTAGCTTTTATCTTACAAATCATCTAATTAAGATGAACAAGACCGGCTTGGCACCAGTGGGGAAGTAAGGACGAACTCATAACCAACGTCCTCTTAGGAATTCCTAAACATGGACATACCAGTGTTGGCAGACCAGCCAAGACATATATGTTCAGGCTCGGTATCTTAGTAAAATCTAATAAGAAATTCCTGACTAAAGCGATACCAATTTGACTGTAGATGCTAACTTATGATTTTGAAAAAATCTGCCCGATAACGATGATGATTTACGTGATGACGATGTCATAAACAATTGAAAGAAAGCAAGCAGTTGGGCGTCCAACAGAAAATGAAAGTTCTGGAATAGTTGAGCCGTTTTTTTCTGATATCTAATATGATAAGAGTAGGATTCAATTTATCGTATATAAAATCAATAAAGGCATCTGAGAGTCATCTTAGTTTTATAATTATACTCCAATACTCTCATCCTATTTTTCCGAGAGATAAGTTGTTGCAATACAAAGGATCTACTCGATAACAGTGGAAATGACTGTAATACATATAATCTGTATGAGTTTAGGAAATTCTTTCTTACGTATTTGTTTTTAACCAGTACTTGGTATATATATATATATATATATATATATTGATGATAAAATATAAAATGCTATTGACTAAAGTGCATATAAAAAACTAGTTCCTAGAATAGTAGAACGGATCCAAAACCAAAATCCTAAAATATCTGTTTGCCCGTTTCTTATAATTTCAAATAAATTGGATGATCGTCCGATGAAAGCAGGAAATAAATAGCTAATCACTCATATTTAAGGTTTGCAAAAATTTATCACATGGCATGTAAAAAAAAGATTTATTGATTTTAGAAAACTAAACAATTCGAATATAATTAAAATACATTTTTAAGTCAATGAGGTGGTAACATATACAAATGAAATTTGTTAATATGCATATATACTAGCAGAAGTATCTGACCCTTGCCCGGACTAAATGAACTTTAGGAACACCAGTGAGTGAGATTGAAAGTAGGAAGAGAGGAGTAAGCTAAGAAATTAAAAAAAATGAATGCTTATTTGTTGTTGAAAGATTTCGCATATTATATTCAAATGATAAGTATTCTTTCAGTTTTAACAGTTTTTTTCTTGTTTGCTTTTTTATTAATTTTTTGGTTTAGATTTAAACCAATATGTAAAATTATGTAACTCTGTGCTATTAAAATGTTTAAAAAAAATTTCATGATATTATTTTTGTTTCCCATGAAATTCAATCTAATTTAGTTACAGAACAATTTTTTAGTCAATAATTTTCAAAAAAGCAGCATAGTTTTAATTAAAATTTTTATTAACTTTCTAAGAATTTAACGATTAAAAATTTAAGAATTCAGGTATGAAAAATTTATTTTCTTGTAGATTTATTTTTATGTTTGCATTCAAAATATCATTTTAAAATTTAACTCAAAACTCGTGAGTGTTTGGAATATTAACATAATTTTATTTTTCAAAAGCCTCCAATTTTTTTTTTTTGAATGTGACAAAAAGTAATTTAATTTCTTAATTGCCTGTTTAGTTACAGTAACAAAAGTTTTATCGATTATTTTTATTTTATTCTTTTACCTAAAATAAATGTAACAAAAAATATAGAATTTAAGAATTAAACATATATCCTCATTTTTATGTTGAAAATTTCCTGTATTAATTCAAATGAAAAGTATTCATTTTTTCTATCGATTGTTTTTTTATTAAATTTTTGTGTTATAAATCTCTCTTTTTTTTTTGGGTTTCCCCCCAAATTGAGGATTTGTTTTACAGCACTAAACAATAACTTTTGAAAAGCATTAAATTCAAATTTTACCAATGAAATCTCTGTGGTATTTAAACATAGCGTTGCATGTGCGTTTTGTACTTACTTATGAAGAACTGTGAGGTAATCCAGAAATCAATTAATTTTTAATTAATGATCAAAATCAAAAACTAAGTTTTCAACTTTTTCATACCATAAACATGTTAAAGGGTATACTTGATTTTAATGCTCAATGACCTCTTTTTTCTAAATCATTAATCGTCATGAACATATCTAAACAGACCCGACTAATATATATATGTATATATACGTGGTGCCTTCAATAAGTTTCCAGACCTTTTTGTACAGGCATTTAAAATTGTCGTAGACACTTGAAAATTCACTATGTTATTGCTATACATCTTATGAGATGATGACCGATTTTTATGATTTCAGGTTCCAAACAACAGCTACAGCAAGAATTTCAATACACCCTACTAAAACCTGATTGTCACAGCTGGTGAATTTCAAAAATGCAATCTGGACGTGAGGACACTTTAGAAGAACGATATGCAATAAAATTCTGTTTTAAACTTGGACTATCTTGCATGAATGGACCGTCAGTTTTTGAGTGGCATAAGAGATTCAAGGAAGGCAGGGAGTCTGTGAGGGATGATGAGAGGTGTGGGAGGAGTAAGGAAGTCAATACACCAGAGTTGATTGGCCAAAGGGTTAGGGTTATGGTTACTATGTTGAGGTTTTAAAGGAGTTCAGGAAGAGATTTCGTCGGAAGAGGCCAGCACACTTCAAATCAGTGGAATTTCCAGCAAGACCATGCACTAGTCCACAACTTCATCCTTGACACTGACTATTTGACCAAGATGGGCATCAAGACAGTTTGTCAGTCTCCCTATAGTCCAGACCTTGCTCTCTGTGACTTTTGCTTATTCCCTAAGCCCAGAGGCTGTCGTTCTGAGACAATTGAGGAGATGAAAGGGGCTGTTACGAAGAGAGGACGTCCATGGGGACTTCTAGAAGTTGTTGGAACGGTACAACAAGTGCATTGCAGCCGTAGGAGATTACTTCGAAGGGGACTAGAGTTTCATGTGTAGTATCAATAAAAGTGCCCATACGAAAAATGTCTTGAAACTTAGTTAATGATCCTCGTATATATATATATATATATATATATATATATGTGTGTGTGTGTGTGTGTGTGTGTGCGCGCGCGCGAAGAGTTATTAAAAAGTACTCAGCTTCACGACGAAATGAATTACCTCGTACTAGGTTTCACAAAGTAGTTCATGTAGACCCTTGGGTAGGGGGTGAATCAAATTTTAGCATGATGCAAAAAATTTTTAAGGTTCAGAAATGAGGAACTTACTAGCTTGCATTTATAAATCTCTTTATAGTAATAAAAACAAAAAAAGAATGGATCACACTAATTATTTGCCAGATATCATATTGCTAGTTTAATACTTGATTTAGTATGAATGACACTGATGATGTGTCAACGACATACAACTCGTTCAAAACTTACGGGTCATTTAGTTGAAAAAATTATTTAACTCTATCTGGAAAGATTCAAACTTTTTTGGGCGTCGTTAACGACGCATATAATCCTATTCTACCCCCCCCCCCCGCCAAAAAAATCAACTGCAATTCTAAATTATTTGATAAAAATAAAGAATTCTTGAATATAATTTTATAACAGATTATAAGACGTCTTTGGAAAAAAGTAATAAGAATAAAAATATAGATTAAAAAAATAAAAATAATGAAAAATTAAAATTAAAATATAATTATTATCCATGATAAGAAATTTTTATCAAAGTTTTAATATAAAACATCCTGCCAAATCTTTACATCAGCGTTTGTTAATAATCTTTCACTGGAGTTTTCTCTGTACTTCAGCCGAGTTAGCAATACTGGATAGTTTCTCCCACTGATTTCCAATTACCCCATTCCATTTTCCAGTCACTTGTAGATAATTCTAAGCACATTATCAACAAAAGACCGTTTTATTTCACTCATTTGAGACTTTTTACCCATCAGCGTTAGCTAATGGTTTTCCATTGGAGTTTGAGTGACAGAAAGTCTCTTCAGGTGTACAGGACTCTTCGCAAGATTCTGACCGATCTTAATAATGCTGTAGTCTCCTCCCATCTTCTTATTTCGAAGACATTCAGTTCTGGTATGAGTCCTTTGCCGACTGTATCAAGAGCACCAATTACAATTTGTAGTTGGGTCACTTTCATGTTCCAGGGTTTTTTCAATTGCCTACAAAATTCGAGGTACTTATATTACTTTTCGATTTCTTTCAGTTTTAATCTGTGATCAGCTGGGACATCAAAGTCCACAATACAGCAAGTTCTCTTTTTCTTGTTGATTATTAATAGGTCTGATCGTATGGCTGAGATTACGTGATTTGTTTGTGTCTCAAAATCCCAGAGGAGTTTGTGCATCTAATTTTCCAGAACAGATTCTGGGTTGTTTATATACCATTTGTTCGTTTGTTCAAACTTCAATTTCTTGTGCAATTCTCTGTTGATTAACGGGTCCACCAATCATGTTTAGTCTTATTCTCCTTCTGTGAAAGCTTGCTGTATTCGCTGATTATGTGATTGATCGTTTCGTCTCTATCACCGTGTAATCTGCATTTGTTGTTTTGTTGTGTCATCAATTCTTACTTTAATATGATTGGTAGTCATGGCGGTGTTTTGAGCTGCTTTTAGCAGAGATTCATTTTATCTCTTGAGGTTTCTCTGTTTAGCCACGTTCACGTTTTCTTGTATGCGATGTCGCTTGTTAGTCGCTTAAAACTTCTAGAGAGTTTTTTCTTCCAATTTTTGTTTTCTGTTAGTGATTTTTCTGTCAATCTTCGTGTCGTCAGTCTTGTTCTTGGTAGCTGTAATCAGTCTCCCTCACACCGTTCCATGTAGTCTTCGAATCATTCTATCGATGCGTCAACACTATCTTCAATGCTATCAAGTCCATTCCTTCCACTTTTTTTGACACAGTCAACATCATCACTGTGATGTAAAGTCTTATGCATGGCTTTTAGTTTCTTTGTTCTCCAATCCATTTTTTAAATTTCTTCCCTAGTCCATTTCAAAAAGGATCCCGAGCATCTTACGAATGGCACAGTCCAGGTATTTATCCCTTTTTATAAGGTTATGAATAGTTTTGAGTTTTGAGTAGTTTTCTAGTTTTGCGTAGTTTTCTAGTTCTCCCGATGTAGTCTTTTAAAATGTTTTCATTCACTTGTTTGATGGTGTCAGCCTCCAATATTCCCAAGTATTTGTACGTTTCTTCTCCGAGCGTTCTGGTTTTTCTTGGTTTGGTAGTTCCATTCCTTCCATCACATGTCTTTTCCCATTTTTCATTACTACCATGGGGCATTAGTCTATACCAAATTATATTCCTATGTATATTACCACTGCTTGTATAAGAGTTTCCAATTCTTTTTTGATTTTGCCAAAGAGTACATGAAGTGGTATTTTTTTCTTGCGATTTACAACGTTTGTCTCCGGTTGTGTATTCCCTGAGAATGTGATTGAATGGCATCATCGATATTACAAATAATAATGACGATAGTGCATCTCCTTGGAATATACCTCTCTGGATCTTTACTTCAGCTAAACTTTCACCTCCTGCTGTCTATTCCTCTCTCCAGGTTTCCATGGTTTTCTCGATGAACTTTATAACTTCGTCGTGTATTTTGTATATTTTAGAAAGTCTAATATCCAGCTTTGTGGTACCATATCCTAAGCCCTTTTTTAGTCAATCCACGCTATAGCTAGATCTTTTTGTCCCGTTTTGCTCTCATTGAGGATGTGTTGGTCAATGTGTAGTAGTTCTCCTGTGCATCTGGTCCCCTTGCGGCATCCTTTCTCTTCTTAGGTGAAGTGTCCGTGGCTTATCAATGAGCAGTAAATCTCATCCCTCATTTATGCTTTTAGTATTTTCCACAACATTGATAGGCACGTTATGGGCCATGATAATGAGCTGTTCCATCTGCCATATATGGCAGTAGCGGAGATCACTCTGGAATAAGCCTACAAGTCAGACCAGAAGAGCCGTTCCTTTTGTTGAAGTATATCATTACTCTATCACTAATCCTATGTTCATATTACTAACAGTGTCTCTCTTGTAAATACTCTTTCCTGTAAATATAACTATTTACCTCACATATCAAGGTTTGTCTTATTATTACTACTACTTGTGTTCACTAACCAGAATACATCAGATAATAATAATAATAATAATAGCCGACGTGTTTGATAAACCAATGACAGGAATAAAATCAAACCCTCCCAGAAAGGTTATAATCGGCAATTGAGTTCTAACTTAGTAAATTTGGCATTATTAGCCCAGTCGACTGTTGTAGAAGAATACATCGACTGCATCTCAGCAGAGAGTTACCCCCCCCACTAAACGAGTATCATGGATATCACAATAAACTTGCCAATTAATTCTTACCAAAAACAATAATAAATCACAAATCGTGTTTTTGTGTCAATTAAAAAAAATTGTATTAATCCTAATAATAAAAAAAAATATTCTCATTTTCATTTTAATATGTATTTATTTTGAAGGTCGAAGATTCCATTTTATGGGGGCGTGTTTGATTGTTTGGGATGGGGGACTTTGTAATGAGTATCAGCCGTTTACAAATTGTCAGCAAATATTTATAAGCTCGCCCGTCAGTAGCAGCATTAGATTGGTCTATCAGAGATAACTAAAGCATATATGAACAATAAAAAGCTACAGTCTAGTGCTAGTATGTGTTCCAGTCTTGTTACTGAGAAAGCGAGCCTTTTTGCATCGTGCGACTGAAAACAAGATGGCTACTCGAATTCCAGCAATCATTATCAACGAAATATCCATTTATATCCAAAAAAGATCAGTATCTTCACTTGTTAAACAATTTCAATTCCCACTGGTATTTGTTGATCTGGATTTTATTATGGTTCAATATTCTATTTATCATTACTTTTTTGTATTTTGTATAAATCTTAATCTTGAAACTAAAAACATTTTAAATAAATCAACACCTCTCATGGCTGTATCTAATTGAATTGAGAAAATGATTTCATTATTCAATTGATTTATTTGGAGGTGAATAGAAATTAAATTTGGTTGAGCGGTGTTTCGAATAAAGAAAATTGAGAAGCCCTTATTTAGAACAATTATTTTGTTATATTTCTAAGTCTAATGAATTTTAAAGTGTCTTTTGATTTGAACCTTTCTTACTTTTGAAAGATTGTGTAGCGACAGTATTTCAGTTAGGTACACAGTTGTGCCGGTTATGGAATTCTGAATTAAAGCCCTTTTGTAAAGACTCCACCCCTTAACCTGAAATATTGTAGTATGCTTATAAAAGAACGGTTACAGAAATAAACAATGTAGGCGTTCAACTTCTACTGTCTAACACGAAAATATACTTTGGCGAATTAGCGATTCAGGGAAACGAAAGAATTCTTCTCTCTTTATTTTAACAGTAGAACGATCAAATGGATTGTTTGTGAATTCTCAATAAGGAGATACAAAAATATACAACCCTCTCTACAGAGGTATGTGAGACATAACAAGGTTCTTCTCTTTAAATAGCTCTCATAGAGTGCGTGTCGTAACTCAGAGGGTAAAAAGTGGTTTGTTTCTGAGAGTTTGGCAAAGCCCTTTTGATATTATTGTCACCACTCTGCTGGCAAAAGAAATTCCCTATAGATACATTTTGTGTAAAAATGGTCTTAAAAACATGCATTATGGAGAAATCAATAGTCGTTAGTGTCTGAATCTAAGAAACTTCGGACATCTCCCGTGGTGAACATTTAGCAAGCGAGACTACTTGATTATTTCTAGAAAGTTCGATTCTCACTGACTATATCTTAATTTTCGCTTTGTAAATAAGAATTAGTAAATAAGAGTTCAGGTAAAGTTCCTATCATGCCGAAACAATTCTTTTGTTTGTATTTGTATCCTGAAAATTCCACGTGAAAATATATTATCTGCTGCAAGCAGTAAAGTGTTCTTTACTTGAATTTTTGAATTAAAAAAGTCGGAAAAATTATATAGGTATGTAAAATTTGGACTCTGAATTCTACCACGTTGAAATTTATTGTCTTATCATAAGACCACACTTAGTACATTTTGGTATGTAAAGCATGAGTCTCAAACTCAATGTTTCAAAATGGCCATTGCGTTCTAAATGAGAGTTACAGTTGGACAAATGTGAGATAAGCAGGGCATGATCTGCAATAAGCCTGATAGGCACCTATTAGTTTATTTTCATCAAAATAATTATTAGTGAATTTGTATAATATTTAGGGGAACAAAGGTTCCTTAATTTCATTTTTACTTTTGGTAAACATCTTTTTTCTATTTTCATTTTTGATAAACTCCGTTTTTTTTTATTTTATATTTCCTGAATGTATTGCAATAAATCATATTGTAACTATTAAAACAGAGGACGAGAAGTAAATTTTAAAATTTTATTTCAATTAACGAAATAACAGATATAATTTCTATTCATTTAAGTATCATCCGTCATTTTTATGATTTTTTTATTAGTGTGTTCTGCCTGTTATTTTTGTTACACCTTTCCCCTAACAATATTAATCAACAGATCAACAATAGAAATCGACAGCTCCGCCCCTTTTAACGTGATGAAAATTTCCGCATGTCCCGGTGAGTTGATTTTTTATTATCTCAGCCTCCTCTACACCAAAAGCCAGTGTAGATTTCACAAACGTTCCAATTAAGAATGTTTTTCAAATGTATATAGAATTGGATTAATTCTATTTTTTAACTTTTGATCTTGCGGTGAAAGCAACTAAAATATTAAAATAAATACAACTTGTATCTGAGGCGACGGACCAGTTACCAAGTTTTAGGAAGATATTAGTGATTAAAATTATTCTTTTTCAAGCCACTTGTTTAGTACCCCCGAACAAAAGTTTAAAACAATTACTTAATGATAGATAATATTTTGATCAGCATGCACAACTCGAGAAAAATGAAAACTTTATTAATACTGATTGAAGAAATATTCGGACATAAGGCAAAATTATAGAATTACAAACTTAGAGGATGTTATCTTGTTTTGTTTTTTTTTAAATTAGCAGTAAATAACCTAATAAGAGATAAGGAGCAAACAATTTCCCTCATAGTATTAATTATTGATTCTAAGTTTTTCGTGAATGAGTTCTATGTTTTTCCCTTAATATAAGATAATTCCATTTTTTTTCTATTGCATGGTTTTGAAAAAAACATATAACATTAATTTAAATTATCTATTCTAGGTGGAAGAAAAACGAAAAACAAAGTAATCCAAAAGTGATGAATTTATTATGAAGAAATTTTAGTAAACGTTCATCAAGACTTTAAGATTGTGAAACGATTGTCGAGAGAACAATGATGGATGTTTTAATTAAATACATAAAAGATCATATGACCATTCAATCATTTAATCAGCGTTCTTTTTGAAAAAACAACAATTACGTGACTGACACAGGCAATGATATTTAAATGTATGAAACTTCAATGCAATACAACGGCTTAAAAAGAAGATTTTTTATGATATATTTTTTTCCAAATTTTGATTTTTTTTCTTAATAATATTGTAATCTCCTGGCAAATTTACAACATAATAAATAAATATTGATTTTAACATTTTTTTATTAATCAGGTCTTCATTTGAAAGGGATATGTTGTATCATTGCGCAAAGGAAATTTCTCCATGAAATAAAGCTTTTTCATTTTGCAACCATTTAAAGTGGGTAGTACTTTCCAACCCAGCAGTTTTGGTAAGTGACAAAAGGTCAGTTTAATGTGGTGACCTCAAAGGAAGTGAACTTCCATCGGAATCTAGAATAGTTCATCTATTTCAGTATTTCTCTTTTGAGGTGACACTGGTGATAAAACCTTTAGACTAGGTGGCAGATTTGCCTGGAGGGCAGGTGCTACCCGGGGAGGCAGATGCTGCCTGTATCAGGCAGATTAGTTCTCCACCAACAAAGAGTCCTAGGCGTATTTAATTGACTCCCAACGAGACTCAAGTGTTACACACTGTTGACTTAAATTAGTTTAGTTTCTTTGTTTAATGGTATATCAAAATTCGTGGGTTATCTAATACCAAGGCTATCCTTGTTGAAGAACAGTAGTGGTAGTATTCAATTCATGGCTGAGGAATTAGGAGGTTCATGGCTTCTTCATGAGAATTTGTCCGAAGGTGAACGCAATAGCATCACTGGAATTCGAACTCGCAAACTAAGATCTCGCTGTCTGGCAGGCTGGTAACTGCGTCACTGGAACCCCCGGTTTAATGTGGGGTGCCACGGATGAAGCAAGCTTCCGGTGGATTGGTATAAAAAATTACTGGGGCTCTGTTGGCATCACTGGTCCGAGGTGAGTCAATGACCGAATAATTAACCATCCTAACCCCTCTCTGTCCAGAGAGTCGGTGCCGCCTGCCGGGAAAATCCTCTGAAATTAAGATGTTTAATTTTTCACACACCCAGCGCGAATTTTCATAAATTAATGATTTTATGACTCAAATCAAAGTTCGACGTATACAAGGTATTGACTTGTACTTGAGTATTTACGACAAGTAAGAATAGCTATCAATTCCGTCTGACAATGTTAAAAGAAAACAGAGGCTTGTGTTCTAAACGCATTTACTCTTTTCAGCATTGATGAAAAACCTCAATCGAATAAGAATATGTGCGACACAATCGAACAAACAACTGTAGACACATAAGTAAAAAAAAGTTTACGTGCGCGTGCACACACACACACACACACACACACACACACACACACACACACACACACACACACACACACACACACAGAGTAACGGGATCAAAAAATCAATTTTCATTATCACGAGTAAATACTGTGCAACCTTTCTGACAAGTTTGTAGATATCCGTCTTAGTGTTATTCAATAGAAATCAAAGAAAATCTATTATTAGTCTATTATGTTCTTTCAAGGCGGATATTGTGTCGGAGACCCGCTGAGAAAATGGGTGCCAATTGTTTTGAAAAAAGAAATACGCAAAGCGTTTTAAAGCATTATACATCTCCCTCTCTCTCCCCCTCTCTCTCTTCATGTGTGTGTGTGTGCTCGTGCGAGTGTGCCTGAGCTATTTTTCTTTTCTGTCTTCATACTTGCTTCCATTTCCTTCCCTCTATCGTGCCCCATTTCTCTTTCCACTTAAACACACTCTTATTATAGTGACACAAAAATTACTTTTTAATATGACTACACTTAGAAATCAATTCACTTGACTGGCCTCAATACGTATTTTACCAAAAATCCTTAGTATTTTGGACTGTTTAATTTGCAAAAAACAATAAATAATAACTGTCTTTTTCTGTGTACGCATGTGTGTGTGTTTGAGTCTGTGTGTATAAATTTTTACTTTTCGATCGAACTTGAAATATGTAAGAATTATTTGTATCAACTATGAATATTTGCCACCATATAACTAAAAGCAATTCACTGGTATCAAGAATATTTAATTGAAGCTCTCATTTTTTTACAAATGATTACTTGAAACCATGTAATTCCTTGCAAAACATAATGCGTGATTTTGACCGTAAATAACCCATCAAATGTTGATATACCGTAAAACCAACCAACCAACCAACCAGCCTAAGTTTTTAATTTTTTCTATTTCTTCTATTTTTAATTTCTTTCAATCTATTTTCAATCAATTCTATATTGAAAGTCTACGACCAAAATTCACCTCTCCTTTTTTTTAATATACCTTAATTTCTGTCGCATTGAAAATGTCACTTCCATATCTGATGATTATTTTGAAGTCCCGTAATTATCTGTTCATTCGTTTTGCTTAATGTTCGCAACATTTTCTAAAAGATTTTCTGTGACACTATAAATTCATTTTTATTTGATTATTTTTTTACAAAACTATAATTTTTTTCACTATTTTCTTGCGCAATTCATCTCCATTTTAATTTGAAATGATTTCAATATTTGTTAACATTTAATTTGCCGACCATTGCAGGTGGCGCCACAGTTCTTCCTGTCATGTTCATTTCCTGAAGGCGCATTTGAGCACAAAGGAATGAAGATGGCGTTCTTGAGTTGCACACAAACGAAGGAATTTAATTGAACACAATCTGCTTAAGAGTATAACGTTTTATTGTCTTGAATATCACCTTATCTGTTATTATATATCTGTCACGTACTAATGATTTTTTTTTTCATTTTGAAATTTCACAAACAGGATTATATATTTTTTAGTCTTGTAGGTTTAAAACTTTAAAGAAAAACAACCTCGAATTCCTATGTGCATCAGTAAAATGTTCTTATCCTCTGCACCTCATCTCATGGTGTGCTTACAACTTAAATAAGACATTCAAATAATTACTACTTCGACGATATTACCAAAAAATAACATAAGCCGATCTCTTTACATACTTGTAAAATATAATTTGTTATATAAGTACAAACATATAATATTCATCATCATCATCATCATGTCGTGCCGCCAGCACGGATATCCCTTACCCTCTCTCGCGACTCCTCCCTATCGTTCATCGCTTCTGGCAGGTCCTCTGGGCTACATCCCGTATCCTCACAGTGCTGCTGTATGTAGGTTCGAGCTGGTCGCCCTGCTTTTGCTCGGCCATGTGAGGGGTTCCATAGGAGAACATCACTTATGAGCTCGTCCCTATATATACATATATATATATATATATATATATATATATATATATATATATATATATTCTGTCAATTAAAGAAAATGAAATTAATTGACTAGTTGTATATAAAAGAAAAATGTAATTGATATCAAAACATTGAGCAATGTAATCTCTACTAGAACATATTACGCTTCTATTCAGAATTTCATATGTTTTAATGTATATATTTAATGCCTGAAAATTGCCTCATAGTATGAAACTGTGTAGAAATTTTAGTAGTTAGTGTTAAAAAATACATAAACTCACGTTGCTGCATGTATTATTTCTCGTATGTATACATCATAGCAAGATACTATTGTTTTATTATTTCACGTGGAATAATTCACATTCAAACAGATATTATTAGGATTTAATTTTTACCAAACTCAGTGGCATTGCGTTTTTATAAACCCGCATTTACATCAATCCGTGTAATATTCTAAGTTGATTCTCTGGGTAAAGGATAATACTAACAAATATATAAATAAAATATGGGAATATAACAACCACAGAAAAAAATGAACATAATTTTTTAGTCTTATAATTTATGAATCCCTTTTCTACAGAAATTATTTACCAGTGCTTAACAGACATCAGGAATGGTCAATATGTTATGCGTCTCATTTAAAATCTTGCCCAGTTTGCCATTCTATAGATTTTTTTCTTTTCAACTCAATATTTTAAAAATAATCAGGCGTATTTTTCCTGCAGGAAGGAGACCACAAAAAATTTCTGCGTTTTGAATTCAATAAATCAGTTAAATACACTGGGATTAATAAAATTCTGCTTGTAAATAGATACAATGTTTGTCCATGAGCATGGACGACAATTAATTAAGTTGAAGTTAAGCTACACAGGGGTTTTGTTTATAGTGGCAAAGTCTTGTAAATAAATATAGTTTTTATCTATTGCAATCAATGACGACCATAAACTAAGTAAGTAAATTAATAACACATGTGATTTGTTTTTAGTTGTAGAGGCTTGAGTGGAGCAGCACAATGAATTGATAACAGAAAAATCATCTCCAAGTGTGCCACAGATTCTCGAAACAGCGCTCAGGTTTTGAATTTAGTCTTTCTTTCTCCTCGACTGGTTGCCCAACAAAGGATAGAGAGCACAATTGCTCTATCTTTTTACCTATTACTGGGAATACATAGACGCATGCTTTTTGAAGAGCACTAGCAAGGAAAGGAAACGCCGACAGCCTTACCTTGTGTTTCAATTTGTCTCTCCTAAGCTATTTTTTCGACACTAATCATTACTCCACCCATTCTGTTTGTATTGCTTGTGAAACGATAAGGAAACTCGTTTTGATTTGTCAGTGATGCATAATTAAAGAGTATATTTTCTTCAAGTTCATCTTTGATATCCTCTTGCGATTTTGCTTACGATGATGTGCCAAATGCCTTAAGAAACTACCTAACTGGCCCTATCATCTAGCTATGATTTGACTTGTTTGTTATCGTAAACACCTGTATATACCAGTTTTACAAAGATGTAACATAAAAGGCAAAGTACAGCAGCTCCTCAGACATAAAACTCAAACTTACACGCTACCAAGAGAAAAGATTATGATACACGAAGAGATACAGGAATATAATAAAACCTTTGATTAGAGCAAGTTTTCAGCTAAAAATCCTACTTTACCTCTCAGGCAACATCTTTGTTTATGATAGCGATTAAAATAGTCTGCGTGTTGGATTCTTAATCAAGTCACTCCGAATATAATACTTCCTATTTTGTTATGTTGTTTTCCAACGTCAGAGATGAACGTTGATGGTATGGAAGCAGAAATTAAAACTTCGTGCAAACAAAGCTTCATTTTCTCCCTTGTCCAGTCGGCTGGAGCTGTAGAATGCACCAACTGCTTCTCTGAAGAGGGGTAAGACACCTCCCAACGAGTGTCCTGGATATGACACTAAACAATCTGATGCTGGGGTTCAAGTGATGCTGGGGCTTTGGGGAAAACGAACCAACCCTTCATTGCCATTGCTCCACACTGACCCGGAGCAGTAGCACCTGATAGGGCCCTATCTATGGGTTAAATAGAACTGCATCCTTATCCTAAACTGAATTGGTTGAATTAGAACTGTTTGACTCACCTGAATAGCTTGATTTACAGATATTGTTGACATATAAACTGTACTTACATTTAAACAGCGTGCTTATGCTAAGCTGAATTGTTGGAAATGGAACTGTTTTTAACATTGAAACTGTACTTACTCTAAACTGAATTGTTTCATATAGAACTGTTTGACATCTAACAGTGTGTGTAAACAAAATCTGTACTTATACTAAACTGAATTAGCTGAATTAGAACTGTTTTGACAATTAAACTGTGTACGCATGCTAAAAAGAATTGTTTGAAATAGAGCTGAATATTTGCATAAAAATGGATTTGTCGTTAAATAACCTACAAAGGTTGATATGTCATAAACCCAACCAACCAAACAACAACCAATCATCTTTTTCCTTATTACCGAAAGCAATTTGGATCAATATATTCAGTAAATAATTTTCTATCTCCATTTGTATTGTTGTTCAGAATGTAGTACTGCCAAGTTATTGCTAAAACGTGCGACTATTTCAAGTTTTTAAATTTCCTCTTACACTGTATATTTCTGTCAGTTATTGCAAAGTGACTTATGATAATCTATCCATAATATTCCTTTCCAGAGACACTGAAATAAAATTGGCATTTTGAATGCGAGTATTTCAGTTTTATGATAGTAACTTTTTATTTATTTAATTCTTTAACAAACTTTGCCGATATATATATACATACATACATACATATATATATATATATATATATATATATATATACATATATATGATTGTGCCTATGTATGGGGACTATTCTATAATGTAGATAAACTTACAATTATTCACAAATGCAATCCTATACACTAGGCTCAAATCCTACCAGGCGATATAGACACCAATATGAATTTAAAATTTAATTTTAAGCTAATAAATAGTTCTCATGCGATTATACCGCACCACACACGTGCGCCAATGCGTTTATACAGAGAGAGAGAGAGAGAGAGAGAGAATTGAAGTGAAAGTGAAAGTAGAAGAAATATCTCACATTAAAAAAAAATAAAGTAAATAAAAGAAAATTCAAATCGAATTTCATCTTGGCCATGAAATATGTATAATTTGGGGAAATTGATTTTCACAATACTATCAATTACAACAACGGTTTCCTCTATGTCCCCATCTGCATTCCCCTTCGTTTACCATCCCAACAGCTTACCCACTTTAATTATTTATTTATTCATGAAGTATAATTTATATGCAAATCAGTCCATTCGATTAATATTTGAAATTAGTTGAGTCGTGGGAGAAAAAAAAGTTTTGTGTGCTTCTAGCTAAAAGGATGGGCCAAAGATTTTTACCCTTTTCTTTTACGTTCAAATTTGAACCAAAAGAAGATCTAAAGTAATTTTTCCAAGTCTTTTATGGCATACGGTTCTTAATTATATTTGGACATTAGTCTTTTCTTTCATAAATTTGAACTTGAACCATGCACTTAATTCATGTCATCTTCTAAACATTGTATTCTATACAATTTATAAATTAAGACACGGATGCGTGTTCTCAAATGTTACGCACTCTCATCGCCTCAAATAAGCAATGGACAATTTCGTTATGAATGGGTGGAAAGAAAAGAAAGGAAAAGAACACGCTACATGCATTAAAGAAAATGAAAGGAAACATAAGAAAGAAACAAGAAAAAAAGAAACAAAAAAAGCTGTTTCGTTTAGTTTGTTTGAATTGCATATCAACTTCAGAGGGTTATTTCATGCCGAAGCCTTCCTTGAAGACGAACTGTAATAGTGTTATTTAACGCATTGCTGAGAGAAAAAAGAGGAATTGATGACGTTATACACCAATATATAAACATGCACTTTAATGAAATGAAAGGAAGAAAGGAACGAGAGAAATAGAAACGAAGAGAAGACAAAACAGGAGAAAGAAACAAAATACATACATATATATATATATGTTGGATAGTCACAACCAACTATACACATATACACATATACATGCGGAAACATAGTCAACACAATAATGATGAAAGAACACGGTTCTTTAGAAAAATATACCTCTCACTTTACTCGAAAGGGTTGCGAAAGGGTTATGTGTGAGAGGTGAGTTGGAGACTGAACGAAACAGCAACATATTGACTCCCAGCTCTTCTGGCTATAGCAGCACTTCTTTCCCATTCTGGTGGGTTGCTCAACCGGGGGTCACTGAGGGCCTCAAGCCATCTGTCTGGGAGCTGGCTCTCTCTACAGCATCTTATGTACAACTGCAACAACTGATTCCAAACTCCAAACTAACTCGAACTTCCTGTGGCACCGGGTTATATAATTATTTGACGTACACCTGTTTCAGTGAGCGTCACATCTGCACCCGATTCAACCCGTCCACAGTCAAGGTTATCCCCTGATATCTTCGACCGGATGCACCTGTTATTTACACTGGTGCATTTCTTATTTGATAGCTCGGCCGGGTCGGAGGTCAATATGTTACGCACACACACACACACACACATATATATATATATATATATATATATATATATATACTACCAATTAATTCTTTTATTTCTAATCCCAAAAGTGTTATTCCTAATGAAACTAGTTAAGCACTATAATGGTTTTATTTATTATACTACTAACAAGTCTTCCTCAGTAAGTTTGATCTTAGTATAACCAGATATCTTTTGAAAAACTGATTTGAAGATGAATTTCTTCTTTATTACTAACCATGAATGAAACGTTTTCCAAAAGTTACATAATACCACGATTGAACTCACATTAGACTATATTTTGTTGAATTGCCTCTTGCTAGATACTACCTGTTTTACCTATGCAGAGGACAACTCCCTCAGAATCACCAGCTGACTGCTCCAAACATTAATGCTCAATTGAACCAATGAAGTGGAAAAAATTGTCAACATCTTCTGCAAGAAGGCTCTGTGAAGCAGAATTGATGTCAAGGAACTTCTTTCGAGGGAGCAAAACAATGTCAAAAGTCTCCAGTGAGCCATGGCACACAAAGACTAGACAATTGAGCCGTGAAATAAAATCCTTTGGAATGACAAATCAAAATACGGAATATCGGGGTCAAATGTTTTATCATAATCATAATTATATTTCCGATGTTTTTCCGTATTTTTATTGCATCTTTATTTGTCTATAATCACTATTTGCACACTATCATTTCAATCTAACACTAATATTGCCCAATTGGCTCTGGCTGTAAAATTCATCGACTTCTCTGCAGAGGGGTAAGATTTCCCGACGAGTATTCTTGATATGACACTAAAATATCTGATAATGAGGCGTCAGTAATGCAAAAGCTTTGGGAAATGCAAAGTACTTCTTCATTGCCATTCCTCCCAGGTCAACTCTGGCCTGGAATGGTATCACGGGTCAATTAGAACTAAACAGTGTACTTATGCTAAACTGAATTGTTTGAAATTAACTGTTTTTACATTTAATTTTGTTTAAACAAAATCTGTGTTCCTAAGCTAAACTAAATTGTTTGTGATACATAGCAATACTTGGAATCATTTAACTTTGTTGACACGTTAAACTAAATTGTTTGATCGCTTAAATGTATGTAAACAAAAAAAAAACAACCTCTATTTAAACCAATGACTAAATATGTGTAAACAAAACAACTGTACTTATGCTAAACTGAATTGTTTTAAATCAAATTTAACGAAGTGCCAAAAAATGAGCTCAGGCTTGTTTAAAAATACTATTTAGAAATCATATATTTGATAAAAGTATGTAAAGGATTCGGCATTAAATGACCTACAATGATCGATATGCCATAAAACCTAATCAAATAAACCAATTCTAACACAAATAATTCATACACATTTATGCTTGACATGGTAAATTTATCGACTGGCAACTAAAGCGTCTCAAAATGGAGAATGCTCAATAGATCCAATTTTTTTGTGACAGCCACGCAATTGTCTTAGTTTATGAGAGGTACCCCACATTTAAATGACCTTGTGTCAAATCAAGTCTCATTAGTGATGGAATAAATGCAACAGTGATATGGCTTCAAGTAATTAGATTTATTTAATGTTAATAATTTATTGCATACAACTACTATAGTTTTAAGTAAAGGTTGAAAGCAATTATAGTTTTGAATACTGAGAAATACAAATAATGTGTAAACTTTTATGTTGTATCAAATATTACTAACAGATACAAATATTGCCCAGACAGCTGAGGCTGTAGAATACACTGACTGCACCTCTGTAGAGGGATAAGATTCCCTCAACGAGTGTCCTGATATGACACTAAACAATCTGACGGTGAGGCTCCAGTAATGCTGGAGGTTTGGGGAATGCGGAGCACCCCTTCATTGCCATCACCCACAGGTCCACTCTTGCCCGGAGTGATAGCATCTGATAGGATCCTATCTATGGGTTAAATAGAACTAACTACGTACTTAAGCTAAACTGAATTGTTTGAATTAGACCTGTTTGACAAAACTAAATAGCATTAAATAGAAATGCTTTGACAATTAAACAGTGTACTTATATTTAAAGTGCGTACTTATGCCAAACTAAATTGTTTGAAATGGAACTGTTTTCGTATGCTAAACTAAGGTTTTTGAAATAGAACTGTTTCGACATTGAAACTACTTATGGAAACTGAATATTTTTAAATAGAACTGTTTTGACATTTCACTGTGTGTAAACAATATTTTTACTTATACTAAAATAAATTGATATAAATAGAACAGTTTGACTAAACTAAATAGCTGACAATTAAACTGTGTACTCATCCAAAACTGAATTGTTTGAAGTAGAACTGATTAATTCTATAAAAATGGATTTGGCATTAAATAGCCTACAAAGGTTGATATGCCATAAACCCAAGCAACCAATCAACCAACTAATACAAATAATTTTTTTGGAAATAATTTTCAAATATTACAACTTGACAAATTGATGGGCTCCCAAAAGTTACAACCTTCAGTGTGGACCGGAAAGCAATGAAAATAAAGTGGTGCCTCGATACTTTCCAGAAATCTGGGACAAGTGCCTTGACACAGAATCTAGTTTAGTGATGCAACTTCTTTTTAGAGTGTGCAGAGGATGCAGTCGGTGTATTCTAAACCCCGTCGATAGAATTAAAGAGAGTGAGAAAGAGATGATTGGTTTGGTTTCTTTGTTTAATGGCATATCAACCTTTGTAGGTTATTTAATGCCAAAGCCATTCTCCGAGAAGAACGGTAGTGGTACTATTTAACCCATATTTAACCCTATTTAATCCATAGCTGGGAGGATAAGGGGGTTCATAACTTTCCATTTCACCACGAGGACACCCCCCGGAGAGAGATGCGTAAAAGAATAAAATAATTAGAAGAAATAAATGAAGAATGATTTTTTTCAGTGGAAATTAACTAATTAATAATAATAATACTCATCATCATCATCATCATCATCATCATGTCGTACTGCTCGCATGGATTTCCCTCTCGCTTGACACCCGTCTCTATCCTCCATCACTTCCGGCAGATCTTCCAGCCTACCTACTGTGTCCGTACAAAACTGTTGTAGATAAGTTCCAGCTGGTTGTCCTACACTTGCGCGTCAGTAAGAATGGGTCCGTGGGAGAACGTCGTTTTTGAGTTCGTTCTTGCTCCTCCAGCAGAGTCCAACATGTCTTGCTCTTCCAATTTGGATGCTCTTCGAGATGTGTGATAAGTGGCCGTACAGTAGCAGTGTTCTGGGATATTGCTTCCGGGATTTATTCAGTATGGCTCATAGCATTTTTGTGCAATTGTTGTCAAGCTTTTTCTCTATACGCTTAAACAACGTCCAAGTGGTGCATCCATATAGTAGTATGAACACGACCAAAGCTTGGAAATATCTTATTTTGTTTTAATTAATCGGATAGGTCTGTCTTAGGAGTGGTCATTTCGGTCTCTCAGATACCACTGGAGAGCAGCACGAGTCCACCTGTTGTTTATTAATCTTCAAGTTTTGGTACTCTACAATCATACCTTTCACTCATTCAGACTTCCAAATTACACCGCTTTAGAAGTTCAATGGCAACTATAATAACAGCATGGATATTTCCATAACTCTCATTTTCGTAACCAGTCTCTATTTTTATTTCTTCGTGGTGGCAAATATTTTGCTTGCGTATGAATTCGCTGGTAAAACGGTACAATATGAATATGGAATAGATAATGTAAAAAGAGAGAAAACTTCTTCTATGTATAGCATTCCTCAAAAACGAAAAAAAAAAAGCAAGAAAAACAACAAGAAAGCAAACAAAGAAACAAAGAAAAAAAGCTATTGTTTTATAAAAGTAGAAATTCCACGGATATTATTCTCGCTACTTCACAACTTCGTAAAATGTTTTTAGTAACTGACAATACATAAAAGTAAACAGGTGAGAAAAGCAAAGGTTTGATTTAGTTTGGTTTGGCTTTATGGCATATCAACCATTGTAGGTCATTTAATGCCAAATCCTTTTAATAAAGATTATAAATACACGATTTCTAAACACATTTTGTTGATGATATTTTTAAACGAGCCTGACCTACAACTTTGCACACAGTTAAATGGTTTCACTTAATTTAAAACAGTTCATTCTAGCGTAAGTACACAGGGTTTTTTTTGTTTACGCATAGTTAAATGTAAAAACTATTCTGTTTCAAACAATTCAATTTAGAATAAGTACAGTTTAAATGTCAACAGTTCAATTTCAGGCAATTCAGTTTTGCATAAGCACTCAGTTTTTTTTTATTTATACACAGTTAAACGATCAAGCAGTTCCATTTCAAACAATTCAACTTTGCATGTCAACAAAGTTAAATGGTTCCACGTATTGCTATGTATCACTAAAAATTCAGTTTAGCATAAGTACACAGTTTTTGTTTACACATAGTCAAATGTAAAAACAGTTATATTTCAAGCAAGTTAGTTTAGCATAAGTACATCGTTTAATTGTCAAACAGTTCTACTTGACCCAATGATAGGACCCTGTCAGGACCCACCAGTCCGGGCAAGAATGGATCTGTGAGCGATGGCAAGGAAGCAGTATTCTACATTCCCCAAAGCTCCAGCATTACTGGAGCCTCACCATCAGATTGTTTAGTCTCGTATCCAGGACACTCGTTGGGAGAGACTTATCCCTCTGCAACCCCAGCCGATTGGGCTAGAGAGAAAATCCAAGAAATAAAAAGAAGAATCTAGCAAGCGAATTTTTCTGCGGAAAACATGTAATTTATTCTTCATTTCTTTCTTGCTAAGTACAACTTCAGTTTTGATAATTTTTCAACGTAGCTCATATATCTATGCAGGATCTGTCGCATTTATCTTTTTGTAGTGAACTCTATCATTCCGTGAATTTAGTCATATAAATTCTTGCAAGGCCGGTATATTAAGTTACGATACTGATTGCTTAGTAAGTGTTATTACAACTTAATTATATGTAGTTCATTTGCAGTCATACACCGAGGAACACGTTGTTTTCACTTCCGGAAACGGTACAGGATGATTTCCATACTCACTGCCTTCAATTAGTTTGTCAGAACTTGTTTGTTCTCAGGTCTTCTTAAATGTCGACTACGGAGATGAAATTCATTTCTGGGAACAGGAAAATTAAAACTCCTCAGACCACGTAACTGAGAATATGTGGAACCCCAGAAAAACTGTTTTTTTTTTCAAATCAAAATCCACTCTGTTTGAGTATACCCAGATAGTAATATGACTGTTTTTTTATAAGAAGACTTTAAAAAAGTTATCACCGTTATGGGAGTCCATTATGATACAATCTCAATTTCTATATGTTCAACATCCCCGACAACACATTCTTGAAATATCTCTCAGTCGTCAAAAAAGGCTGCTATGTTCATGAACGTAACTTTATTAGAAACGTAGAATTTAAAACTCAAAGACTGCCGGGGGAAGACTTAAGTAATGTAGTAATAGGGAGAGTGAACATTCGGAGATTTTAAAATTATAATTAATGAAGAAACTCACACAGAAAATTCGATATTTTTTAAACACCTATTTTTCTGGTTCGCAAATCGAATCAAAAATCAGGCTGATCAATGTTAATTCGTCGCAAACAATTCATAATTCTCACTTTCACCTATTTATTAGATCTGAGGAAAAGTTTCAGTTTTGGCTGTCTTTTCAAAAGTTCGTCATGTTTACAGCCGGTCAGAACGAGGTTCAGTCTTCAGGTTTCGTAAAACTGCCTTGTGCCATCAAAAACTGTGCCAGGGATAAAACTTGAACTCTGTATGCCTCTGTAACTTTGTGAAATATTCTCCTCCATTGTTTTGAGGGTTGACACAAAATTCTATTTTCTAGAATTTTTCATAATACAGGGGAGTCTCCATGGCATAGTGGCTATCATGCTTGATAGCGACTTCGTAGTAAGCGAGTTCGAACTCCAGCCATGCTTTAACGTTAACTTTCGGACCAATACATGAGGGAAAAGTATGAAACCCCTTATCTCCCCAACTATGTGAAAAATAGTTCCACTATTATTTGGTATTAGTTTTGAATGATCCACGAAGGCTGATATGCCATTAAACAAAGAGACCAAGGAACCAATCTTCAACAAAGACCCATGGAACCATCTAAGAGAGAAATATGAACTGAATTTTTGAACATCTGTTTAAAGTCAACAGTGATCCTCAGTCAGGCTCTTCAACTTAAAAAAAAGGAAAGTGAATGTCCTTTGAGGAAACAAAAATCCCAATATGAAGCTACTGCATGGAGCTAGTAACTGGAAAGTTTCAGCGGATCTAAAGACAGTTTCCAGTTCACATTATTCAAACAGAAAAGCGGCCAGACATTGTAGCGTGGTCCAATTCAAAGAAAAGTGTTCTCCTCATCAAGAGGAGGCATACGAGCGGTAGAAAAACCGGTATAAGACACTGCGTGTCGACTGCGTAGAAAAGGGTTGGATATGCCATGTGATTCTCACTGAGATTGGTTGTCGTGGTTTTCTAGGACACTCAGTCATTTCGTTTCTTTCAAAAATAATAATCACTGGCCGCAGTTTGAAAGTTGCATCGAATCGTCTTCAGACCACAGCGCAATATGCATCAAGTTGGAGTTGGTTGAAAGCGAAGTCTTTGGCATGAATAAATTGCACGTGGAACCACCATTCCCGTAACATCAAGAAACGGTTACTGTAAGGGCGTAATGACATCAATGGCCGAAAGTAAACGCGTTTTTAAAAATCACAAACTGCACTAAAAATGAAGATGAACGTACAATGTAATCTCTGCTTTTAATTGATCTGTCGTATATATACAATTCTTTTAAATACCTTGTCCCGTGGCAAAAGCTGTGTTATCACTCCTGGTTTGCGGTTTATGAGGGCAGGGTATTGCACGTGCTTTCACACGTTGTATGAAGATATATATATATATATATATATATATATATATATATACTTCTGTCTATTCTTCTTGGTGTCAAAGCTCTGTGGTGTGTGAAAAAGACGGAGAGAAAGACAGACTGCTAAATTGACCCATTACTTCTTATGACCATAGCACGATGTGTTATTTTCAAGACTCCGGTTAGCACATCTGTTTCTCGACCGGGGTACTCAACCGGAAGCCGCTTGGGCCGTCGCTCCTAGTGGAGGGGCTCCCAATGACTGCAAGCTGGATCTGATTCATACCCTCACTGACTCAAACTTACTAGTAGGCATCTGCATATATTATTTCATAATGCCCACAACTTACGATGTATCACGTTACTGTTTTTGCTTATTTACACAGGTGCGTTTGACAGGTCGGTCAGGTTCAGCATGCAATACATAAGCCAGCATATGAACTGAATACAACAGGGAGATTAACGATTTTGAATCATAAATGCATTTGATTGGCTAAAAGAAGTCACATGACCAAAAAAGGTGGAAAGTTGTAACTTTTAAGCAGATGCTGAACGACAGACAGATGGCATGTTTTGAAGGAATTAATGTTTAGAAGCCCCTAATGAGAGTCTTCCAACGATATGATGAAGATGTAAGGAGTTTCTCCCTTATATGAAATAATGGTTTGAAAACTACGAAAAAATCAGACCTATTCTAATAAAGAAATCATGAAATAAAAAGAGAACGCATAAAATATGAAAAACATGTTTGTTATCTTCTTTCGTCTCACAGGATCAAGTGACATCATTTTACTTAACACTTTACACTTGTCTACGCCGATCTCATATCTATTAATACACGCCCATGGTTAATTGTTAATGTCTGGAAATCGGTTACCTTGGTTACCGAATTGAATAAATTCTGCCAATAATAAACATAAATGATGCAAAAAATGAAAGGTCGAAAGTAAATTAGAGAGTTTGACGAAGGAAGGAGAAGAGAGATGTTAAATATGTAAGAGATTGGATAAAGAAAAGGAGAGAATTGAAGGAGAGAGAAGACGGGCAAATGTTAAAGAGGGAGAGAAATGAGAGAAAGAAGAAGGAAGAAAGTAGGAGAATGTAAAAGAGGCTATAAAAGAAGGTGAATAAAGAAATCAAGAACGAGCGTTGTAGGGGTGGGATTAAAGGGAACATAGGAGAGTTTTGAAGGAGAAAGAAGATGTGGGAGGGAGGTAAAGAAGTTAAGAGTGGCTGAAAGAAAAATATCTTTTTTTAAATTGAAGGTAGAAAACGAGAGAAGGGATTAGAGGCTGTAAAGAGAGAGAGAGAGAGAGTGAACGAGGAAGAGGACGCAGTAGAGGAAAAGAAGATGGGGTTTTTGTGTGTACACATATATATATATATATATATATATATATATAAAGAAGGAAGTGAAAGATAAAGAAGAGAGAGTCGACGGTGAAAATATAAGGAATAGTGAATGAGATGATGAGTTCGAGTTCTTGAAATTGCAGAAGATAAAGATTGGTAAAAGCATTTATTCCTGAGAAAATATGATTTGCTTTGCATGATGTGTGTATAAGGATTCAAAAATGTTTTTTCCATCCCATTTTAGTTTTATAAAATATTAAATGCCTCCAAGTGATGAAGAATGGAGGAATTAAGTACAGATCTGATTACTCACGGTGTGATATCATACGAGAAAACATCATTGTTGAATATAAAAAAAACCTACCTTATGTTTACTTTGGTTTGGTATGATTTAGTTTACTGTTTAACGGCACATCAACTCATCATGGGCTATTTGATGCCTTCTTTTTATTCATTTGGAAATATTTGACTGTAATCACAACTATCTTCTCAATGTTTAAACACATTTTTCTTCCAAATAATATTTTTTATTTATCTATATTCACTTCCTGCACACAGTAAAAAGGTATCAACCATTCCTATCTTATACAAATATATGACATACAGTTGTATGGTTTCAACTTATTTAAAAACAAATAATTTCTACACAGTTGTGTAGTTTCAAGTATATGTAGTTGATAATAATATTTTATGCCCAATTATATATAATATGAAGTACATATAATACTAATTATCTATGCCCAACAATATATGTTTGAAAATACACCTAACTCTAACAATTTATACAGAGCTATATTGTTTAAAGCAACAATTCTTAGTGGATGATGATCTTTTTATTTGATACAATTATATATTATATTGTTTCAAGTATTCTTATTTCATTCGTATATTATGCATACAGTGGAACAGAATCAAGTATTCTTATCTAATACTAATAATTAGACACGGTAACCCGTCCACCAAAAACCATCAATAATAGACGAAACAACCTATCCCTCAAAAAGCCAGAATTGATCAAACAAAAACAAGAAATTCGCATTGACCAATCTGGAGAAACCCAGATTTACACCAGAGTGAAAAAGAAAACCAAAAAAAATAAATGAAAAAAAAAAAAAAATTAAAACTAACTAATCCAAACTTGATACCGACCCTTCAACATGAAGAATAAAAAAAAAAAATGATTAATGAACAAGACCATACAAACAAACAAAAACAATGTAACACACAAGGATCTACCAAATCTCTAAATAGATTCTGTTTGTAGAAAGAATTGATATTAAAAATGACAAACAATAGTAAACCTCTTTCGAGTAGATTATATATATATATATATATATATATATATATATATATATATATCTGAAAGTAATCGGCATTTACACAATGTATATATATATATATATATATACGTCGTGCCGCTAGTACGGATTTCCCTAACGCTCTTTCTCTCGCCATTCTTCTCTATCGTCCATCGCTTCCGGCAGGTCATATAGACTACATCCTGTGTCCGTACAAACTGTTGTAAACAATTTCTATCTGGTCATCCAACGTCTGAAGGAGTCCATTGGAGAACTTCTCTTATGAGTTCATCCTTACTTTTCCATCAGTGTTCCGCACTTATGCGACAATGTCAAAGAAGTCTCTCTCTCTATCTTGAGATGGAACTTTTAATTTCATGTTTTTAATTATGGCTGCAACAGTTGTTTTTTTTTTGGTGATTATAGGTTAGAAGTATTTGCTCCATCTTCCATTTGCGTATGAAGTCAAATGCTCTGAAGAAATCTATAAATAGGAGTGTTATCTCGGTGTTTTTTGCATGAACACATTCTAAAATTCGATGTAATTTCAGAATTTGTAATGTTGTGGATCGATTTCCTCAAAAAACATTTTGATTCTTCCTGAGAATTTTCTCAATTTCAGGTTCGTTGCAGTTGAGTTGGCTGCCATGGAATACATTTTGTGATTGAAAATAAAAATGATTTGGGATAAAATAACTCCATAAGAGTGAACCTGCCGGATAAAATAATAATAATTTGACAGAATTATATAGTTTAAAGGAACTATTCCTATTTAATTATAAGCATTCATTAACGTGCAGTTATTTAGTATCAATCATCTCTATCTAATACTAGCCCAGTTGGCTAGAGCCGCAGAATACATCCATTGGATCTCTGCAAAGAGGTAAGGCTCCCCTAACAAGTGTCCTGATAAGACTCTAGACAATCTAATTGTGAGACTCCAGCAATTTTGGAGTTTTGAGGAATGCAGAGTACCCCCTTATTGCCATCGCACCCAGGCCAACTCTGGCCTGGAGTGGTTGCACCGGATAGGGTCCTATCTCTGGGTCAAATAGAACTAAACTGTGTACTTATGCTTTACTTAAGTGTTGGAAATAGAACTGTTTTTAACATATAAACTGTGTACTCATGATAAACTGGATTGTTTTAAATAGAACTGTTCATATGTATTAATATGGATTTGGCATTAAATAACCTATAATGGTTGATATGCCATAAAACCAAATAAAACCAAATCAACCCAATCTACCAAATACAAATGAATTGTACTCAGTTATATGATTTGAAGTATTTCTACCTAAAACTCGAAATTTATAACAATTATATATTGTATCATGTTTTCCTATCTAGTAGAAATAGTTACACACTAATAATCGGTTAAAAGTAAATATTCATATTTAATAGTAATCATTTATTTATACAGTTTCAAAAACACAAAATTTCCAAGAAATGTTATATTTTCCTGCAAAAAAAAAAAAAAAAAATAAAATAAAATAAAATAATAATAATAATAATAATCATAATGACTCGCATAAACTCCTGTGGGACTTTAACATACAAACGGATCCCCTAATCCCAGCCAGAAGACCAGACCTCATAATAATCAACAAAAGAAAGAGAATCTGCAAAATTGTTGACTTTGCTCTCCCGGCGGACCACAGAATAAATCTGAAGGAAAGTGAAAAGAAGGATAAGTACCTCGACCTTGCTAGAGATTTAAAAAAGCTGTGGAACATGAAAGTAACGATTGTGCCAATTGTGATTGGTGCGTTAGGCACAGTAACTAAAGGATTATTAAAGGGCCTAGAGGACTTGGAAGTTGGCGGACGGGTAGAGACTATCCAAACGACAGTATTGCTGAGGACGGCCAGAATCCTGAGAGGAGTCCTGGAGACTTGAGAAGACTTGCTGTCACTCAAACTCCAGTGAAAAACCATCAGCTAATACTAATGTGAAAAACTCTAGATGAGTAAATAATGATAAAATGACCCGCATAAACTCCTATGGGACTTTAACATACAAACGGATCACCAAATCCCGGCCAGAAAACCAGACCTCATAATAACAAGAAAAAGAGAATCTGCAAAATTGTCGACTTTCCTGTCCCGGCGGACCACAGAATAAATCTGCAGGAAAGTGAAAAGAAGGATAAGTACCTCGACTTTGCTAGAGATTTAAAAAAGCTGTGGAACATGAAAGTAACAATTGTGCCAATTGTGATTGGTGCGTTAGGCACAGTAACTAAAGGATTATTAAAGGGCCTGGAGGACTTGGAAGTTGGCTGACGGGTAGAGACTATCCAAACGACAGCATTGCTGAGGACGGCCAGAATCCTGAGACGAGTTCTGGAGACTTGAGGGGACTTGCAGCCACTCAAACTCCGGTGAAAAACCATCAGCTATGGAAAAATCTAAAGGAGTAAATAATAATAATAATAATAATAATACTCAGCCAAACGACCAGAAGTGATAATCAACAAGAAAAAGCGAATTGCCGAATTGTGGACTTTGATTTCCCGGCTGAACACTGAGTAAAATTGAAAGGAAGCAAAAAGAAAGATAAGTACCTCGACCTTTTCCAGGGAATTGAAAAAACAGTGGAGCATGAAAGTGACGACGATACCAATTGTATTTGGTACTCTTTATATTGTTACCAAAGTAATAGAACAGGGACTCGAGAACTTGAAATAACAGGATGAGTGGACACTGTCCAAACTACAACATTATTATGATCGACCAGAATACTGAGGAGAGTCCTGGAGACTTGAGGCGTATTGCTGTCTCTAAAACTTCAGTGTGAAACCATCAGTTAACGCTGATGTTAAAAACTCGAAAAGGAGTTTAATGATAATAAGAAAAAGAAAAAGAAAAAGAAAAAGTAAAAGAAGCAGCACAAAACAACGACTTGATGATCAACTGTATTAAAGCGAAAACAGATAATACTCCAAAGAATTACAAGTGTAGGAGATTTAGTACTAGAGACTAAACGATTACCCTTATAAAAAGAGAATGCAGCAAACTAGCCCAACAACAGCACACGACTTGACACGACTGTTTGAACAGTCTCCAAGAGAGATTCTGGTTTGTGCATATACCATGAGGTAGAATAGTCAAATTTCAATTGATTGTCCAATTCCCAATGGATAGGTGATTGAAATTTGACTATTCTACCTCATGGTATATGCACAAACCAGAATCTCTCTTGGAGAATGAGACTCACAGAAATCTCCGGGATTTTAAGATACAAACAGATAGCCTAACCCCGGCCAGAAGGCCAGATTTTGTGATGATTACCCAAAATATAAGTATCTGCCAAATGGTGGAATTCACTGTTCCGACGGACCACAGAGTGAAAAAAAAAAAAGAAGGAAAAGAGATGCAAATACTTGTGAGAGGATTAAAAATATATGGAACATGAAAAGGACGGTGATACAGAGTGTAATTGGTGCACTTTGAACGATCCTCAAACGCTCAGTAAGGTGGGGCTGGAAGTGGTGAACATTTGAGGTAGATCGGAGATTATTCAAGCTACAGCCTTGTTATGATCGGCGAGAACACTGAGAAGATTCCTGGAGACATGTGGAAATTTGTTATCACTCAGACTCCAGTAAAAAGCTAACAGCTAACGATGGTGTGAACAACTGGCGAGAAAAAATGATGATATAAAAGAGTAAAAAATTATTGCTGCAAGTAAATAAAAATCAATACAAATAATTTTATGGTTTCAAGTATTCCTATTTATTATTAAAAAATTTAAAGAGATATAATTAAATCTTTAGACATGAGTTTACAGTTACTTCTACGTTACAACCAGTAACTTTAAACCATAAAATTATGTGTAAATCATTAGTATTAGATAAGAACACAAGAAATTATACAACTGTTTAAAATTATAAATATTAGGTAGGACTATTACTTTAGTTTATTTATTTAACAACATATCAACATATGCTATTTAATGCCAATGTTTGATTAATTTCTAAATGCTAGAATTCTAAGAAAAAATTATCTTAAATACATTCGTTTTTAAAATACTTTTTTATTTGTATGTAATAATTTTTTACGTATAGTTAAAGTTTCACATATACCAATCCAAAATTACGAGTGTTCGAACAAATCTATTTGATATATAGATTGGTCCATAACAGGTGCTGCCATTCGACATAACAGTGGACTTAGGAGTATGGTGATGAGGATATATTCCATATTCCCCGGAATTCAAGGAGTCAACACTAGACAAATTTTGTTGTCATTCTCAAGACAACAATTTTGTAAATGGAGGTTTTCCTCCTCCACAGTGGATGCCCTCAGCATATTCTAAGTCTCTCCTACTGGGAAAGCTGTACGCGTATTTTTGATCTCTTGATTTCTTTTCTTTGACTTTTTTTCTTCCTTGTAAGAGAGCGTCTATGTATCATCTAAGCTAGTAAACCCCGAATCAGCTTTTTTGTTTATCATCGATCTAATGAAACCTTTTTTTAAATTTTCAAATTACTTAAAAAACCGAATCGCCATGTCTAAAATATGATTTTCTATTAAACGTTCTGTAGCACATTCCTTACAGAAGATGTTTCTGGTGTAATGGTTACCGTCGCTCAATATGGACACGGTGACGAGAGTTCAAAACCTGGCCGAAGCTGTTTGCATTTCATATAGCGGTAATACCCCAGGGAAAAGTATCAATCAATTTATTCTCCTTTCAGCTATGAGTAAATTGTAAGGTAGAGTGGTCCACATTAACGAGGTTGGGTAGTACTTGCTAGGGTCTCAACTTTGCATCTAATAGATCTATTTGTAAATTACTCGTATAAAATAGCCATTGGCCTAATGAGTAAAGCGTTCAACAATGGTCTGGGAGACCGAGGTTCAATCTGAGGTCGATTCAAAGCAAAGACTCAAAAATGACACTTGATGCCACCTTGCTTAACACTCATAATTATAAGGTGTGGAACAAGGTTAAAGTGGATTAATCCAGGGAATTAAGTAGCGCCCTACCCATACACCTCGGTGTTGTAGCTATTGAAAAGGGAGCCTTCGTGTCACCCTCGACTACTTACTTAAACAGCGATACCTAATATCATAGAACGTTGTGCAAAATATTCTTAAGTAACTACACGGGAAATCTGATTATAAACTTTCGCAATCCTTTCAACCATAGGCATAAAATAACCCAGTCAGAAGCATTCTAAAATCGTTTATATCATCGCAGAATTATTGGCTTGTAAGGTAATATAACCAACAAGTCTTCAATTTAATTTTCAGTTGCTATTTTAATAAAGGCAAAAAAAAAGGAGAAATACTTGCTTAAAAACAAACAAAAAAATTCATTCAGTTTGCACTAAAGTTATTTTCGTTAATAATTCGTGTGGCAGTGGTGAGGCTGTCGATTGAGGACAAGAAGAGGCAGGATGAACGGAGGCAAATGCCAAGCTAGTTATAAATGATTTGTACTAAGAACAAATGTGAACGAAGAAATTGACATTTCACGACGGCAAATTAGAGATAAGGTTACTGAGAATCGATACGTACATGAAATATCAATTTTAATTGAGCGTATTGACAGTCTTGGAGCTTTGAGAATTCATTTTTGAGAGGAAGAGAGAGAGAGAGAGAGAGAGAGAGAGAGAGAGAGAGAGAGAGAGAGAGAAGTGGGAGAGGGAAACTGAATAAAAGTAGACGTTTATGTTGATTTCGAAAGATTCGTATGAATAAGAATAATCCACAATGAATTTTCAATTAGAAATGATAATATAATTACACATGACATCTATCTATCTATCTATCTGTGTATGTCTCTATCAGTATATCTATAGCTTGTTGAGTTTCATTCTTTTTACTATTTTTTTCAGTTTAATTACAGAGATTTTAATGTCTTCAAGCAAGGTCCCCATTAGCACACGCACATGCCTCCCATCTCACAAACCATCCAAGTAAGACGAGAAAAAATATGTTCGTTACTGCTGTTGAAATACCGTTGATATCATAAACAACCTTTTTCTTGGTCTCTGATACATGGACACATCAGTATTGGCTGACCAACAAAAACTTATATTCACCAGCTTTGTATGGACACTGGTTGTCATTTAGCAGACTGACGAAGTGCGATGGTCAATCAGGATGAATCGCGATTGAGAATGTCAAAGGAAACTGTGCTGCCAGCACTCCTTGATCCTTTACTTACCCCTAAAGCACAACAATATGGGTCATCAAACACTGTTGGTTAGAGCAAGTTTTCAGTATCAAAATTGTTTTTCTTTGCGTTATTGGGTCAATTTCTTAGTCTCTTTTTGTATTCATAAATTTTACGTGTATGACACAGCGTCGATCAATGTGAGTATGGTCAACTTTTTCCGTTTGGTTTGGTTTGGTTTGGTTTTATGGCATATTGTAGCCTATTTAATGCCAAATATTAGATAGTGATATATATATATATATATATATATATATATATATATATATATATATATATATATATAGTATTATTCGGTTCAGTTAAACCAGATGTGGGATTAATTCCTTCAGGACAAGAAAATCATTCAAAAACTGAACATTTAAAAAGTTAAAAAAAACGAGGAGATAACTCTTCACTCCTCTTCCTCCCACCATTGTCTATTCTGATTTTTTCATCCATAAGATCTGAAAAATCCTGTTATATTTTTCTTTGTGTTTTTGGTTTACATCAGAAACACAAAACAGGATGGAAATAAATCTATAATCCTAAAGTAACCGGTCTTTGGCTTTTTCTGAAAGAAAATAAATATATATATATATATATATATATATGATTTGTAAACATTTTGTTGATTACGTTTTTAAATGAGTCTAAGCTCATTCTTTTCCCCACAATTAGATAGTCCTATGTATTGCTATGTATCACTTATAATTCAATTAAATATCAGTTATTTGTTTACACAGTGAAATGATTAAACAGTTCTATTTCTAACAATTGAATTTTGTATAACGTGTTTGTTTGCACTCAGTTTAAAAGTCAAATAGTTCATAGGTAGGACCCTTTAATGTGCTAGCAATCCAAGTCAGAGTGGACCTGTGAGCATAACAATGAAAGAGTACTCCGCATTCCCCAAAATTTCAGTATTACTGGAGCCTCACCATGAAGTTGTTTAATGTCATATCCAAGACACTTGTTGAGGTGGTCTTTCCCCTTTGCAGAGATGCAGTCGGTCTACTTTACAGCCTCGGCTGACTGGGCTTAATTTTTCCGTGTGTAAAAATAAAACGACGCACTTTTGTCTTTATATAAGATGCCATCTTGCTTGACTGTCGGTCAGCATATAGTATATAAGCACCCAACCCCCCACAAAAAATAAATAAATGAATAAAAGAGAGATAGAAAAAATATCAAAAAACAGTGGCGGAAGAAAAGCTGAAAAAGATAAAAATCTGACCATAAGTCTAAATACGATTGAATACGTGGTAACAACCTTTATTCTATATGCGAACGCCGTAAAGTAAAAATATTGTTAACGTAGTGTTGTCGATATTATCAAAAACTCCATCAGTCATCTAAGTGGTTGTGAGAACGGGTCACGTGTAACTCTTACATAGACGGAAATTGAAGTTCGCTCTATCCATAACTAATACAAAAGAAATAATATTTTCAAAGTCTAGGATTTAGAGTCAGAGAGAACTGAACGAAAGTAGCTGCTGTGAGAACTGTAATAGGATGAATCCTAGAGATATGAGACAAGGGAGTTTACTTGCTTCAAAGAATGACCCGCTTGAACGCGAAAGATTCACGAATCTGCACCCTAGCAGACAAGCACCTCTCTTTGTATATTTCTACGGCCCCAGTAATTAAACAAAGAACAGAAATTAACAGTAGAAAGCTCTAGATATTAGACAAGTTGTGCTTTTGTGTCTGTTTTCCTACAACCCTCAAAACACACAGTCATCAATAACAACTTTGCAGTGGCCACTCCCAGTAAATAAGAGACACAAAAGTAATAGTTGTCGGTAACAACACCACATAAATTTTATTACGGAAACCTTTTTAATTATTTTACTCTCATGATTTGATCAAAGTGTATTATGAAACAGAATAAAATGCAGTGATTATTTACAAAACCGATTAACTTAACATATGTAGTTTTGTGGGCATTTCTTTGCTTTTGTGGTATCCTCAAGGTCATCTGCATGCAAAATAGTTGTAGTATGAACTGCAGCATAACTGTCTTTGTTTTTATGTATCACATGAATAATCTTCTTCAGTCTTTTCTTTTTCTTATAATGCTAGGGATTTTATTTGGTATCGTAAGATCACTCGTTATATCATTCATTTTGATGTGATCTATGCGAGAAACCCCCACCATGGCCCTGAAGCAATCATTTTCAAGTAAAGACTTTTATATTATCCTCTTCCTTCAAAGTCCAATATTCTCCAGGGTAAATGCAGCTGAGGATATCAGTGAATAGTATAAACGAACTTTGAAAGCCTTTAAATATCCTCCGAAGGTTAAAAAAAGTTAAAGCTATCTCTCTTCTTACACCAGATGATCTTCTTGGTACCACTGATCCCAGAAATGTAAATCTGTTGACATTTTCGACTATTATGTCATTTAACCTGATTTTACTGTTATCGCAAGAGATTATCCCACGCTTTTTAGTATTTTTTCATATATTTTATCGAGAATATCTTTTTCACTTACTCAGTAGACAGTTTTAGCTAGAGTCTAATCAAGTTCATCTACTACTGGCACCAGTACTACCTATTGCATGGACAGCCGAATAAAGTAACATCCTGCTTGCTTGCTTCGGATTGACAGGAGGAAGATGTGTGTGCACACAGCAGGATTAAGAAAGAGTGGGTTAAATCAGCAAGATCCAACGGCCACTTGGACGCGGGTACAAACTAGATAGAGTTTTTTTTAATGATCCTTTCTTTCCCAAGAGATTATTGGTCTTTATATAAATTTTTCGGCTCAGTTTTCCTCGTGAGCAAGTCAAAAGAATCGCCATTCAGATCGTTTTGTAGCAAGTGAATTGCCAGTTTATTTTTACCGAATAAAAATGTTCAGAAAGTCAAATATGCCAGTCAAATCTTGAATTTTTGACTCGTACTAATCAAATATGTCCTATACACGTCTTTTAAATAAGACAGATGCTATGGACGACCAGTCATTTAAACATCCAAAGAACTAAAATAAAACACCTTTTAATAGCAGCTGCAATCATCTTTCTATTTTTATTTTATGAAAATCTCTCTCTACTCCCTTCTTCACCCCCTCTGTCTCTGTTTCTCTCTCATCTGTCTATCTAGACAGTATCGTCTTAACTCAGTTGTCGCAAATGACCTTCTCGCTCTCTCGAGAAAAGGAGGCTTAAAATACAATAACTGCATAACCTTCATAGGGGTTAGACAAAAAAGCGAGGGCTCTGGAAATGATACGAAACTGAATCTAATAGTGAGGTTTCAGTTCTGGAGATTTAAGGAGAGTGATGTACTCCTTGATTTCCACCACTCTAAAGTCCAGAGTGGCTGTACTTGTTCGGGGTCATCTATGGTTTAAATATACCTGTTTGAGAATTATTCGTACACGACAAGGCTTGGTGCAAAAGAAGCTTCTTAAAAGAACGACACAAAAATATATACATACACGTATAATGGAGGCGATGCGTAAAGTCTTGGCATAAAATAACTCTATACTGGTTGACATGTCGTTGAACTCAATCAATCAATTAAATGAGTGCTTAGTAGGATACTAAACTGCATCCTAAGGTCAACTCTGACCCGAAGTGAGTGTACTTGTCAACGATCCCATCTACTAGTCATATATATCTTTCTGGAATACTGATTACAATAATTTTGATAGACATTATACATTGGCTCTTATAGGCGTCATTGTCGTTAGAAATGGGCTCGGCGTCCCAAATTGTATAAAAGATACTTTTTAGACAGTTTATGACGGATAAACACCGATCAAATTTGCTATGCAAATTGACTAGACCCCGAGAGAAAGTCTTACTATAAAAAGTGTTCCTCTGAGAGAAAGAGAGACCTTCGTTGTAAAGTATACCAAAAAGGTTGTAATTTATTGTTTTTTTAATGGCCTATCAATTATTTAAAGCCAAAGATCACCTTATAAAACAGTAATAGTACTATTTAACCCATAGGTGAAGGGATAAACGGGTTTTATAGCTTTCTCAAAAGAATAGACAAATATGCTAGATCAATTTTTTTTTTGTTTTTATTGGAAATAATTGTGAGATTGGATTTCGAACTCACTACGATGTCGTTGTCCAGGACGTTTGCGAGTATATTACAAGAACTCCTCCATAGGTTGTAGCTTTTACTCCTGATTTATTCCCAGATTCGAACTCCAAACTCATGTGGTCAAAGTTCAAGTTATGAACCTATTCACGCATGTGATACTTGTAATTATTATCGTCGTACGAAATGGACACGGCGAATCGAGTTCAAATCCTGGACGAGTTTGTTTTCATTTCCCATTGAGCCAATACTCTTGGGAAAAGTATGAATCCCATTATTTTCCCTTCAGCTGGGGATAAATAGTAATGCAGACTTGGCTCTTCAGCCATGGTATGGCAACCAGTCTAGGAGAAGGAAAATTCTGAATTCCAACCGATCAAACTTCTTTTAAAATTGAACATGTATCTCATCTTTCTTGAGGGTAAATACATAAACGCACGTATTCATGCTGAAGAGAGAAAAGGTTAGATAAACGTTATCTGATATTACATAATTGACTGCTAATTAAATTTAAAAAAGAAACCAAGTCAGCCTTCTTTAAGTGTGCATATTTCATATTTTTGCAAGGAATAGTAGCAAAGAACTCTTCATTGAGAATATTAGTAAAAAGGTTCATTTGTTTTAACAACATTTGGAATATAACACTTCCCATTAATTATAGCTCGGTAAATATTTACAAACTATATGTTATGAGTATTGGGCAGAAATAACATGGCGGAACCCATCTCTCTCTAGGTCTACTCCTTGTTTCGATTCAGTGTTTTTCTTCTCTTATATTGGTTGCCATACGAACGTTAAGCTCAGTTTCCCCTACTATTTACCAAAAGCTGGGAATTGAATACTTGGATTAATACCTTTCCCCGGATATTTGTCCAATGTAAAATGAAAGCAGCATCATTCAGGATTGAATGAGGTTAACCAAGTCCACATCCGACAACGATAACCGTTACACTACAAGAGTTTCCATATATGGAAAGGGACAGATTTTGAGAGTTGAGATTGAAATAATCAGAAACCTGTTTGTTTATCACATTACAAACCTGTGGCTCATATCATAATTGATTTCGTTGATCTCTGACAATGAATCAGAATGTCAAGATTTTTTAATGATTTGGAAGGTTATTATAAATGTGATCGTTTAATCTTTGCTTTACGACTAGTTTAGTCTATTTATCTAGATAAATGCATGTCTTTACAGAGTTAAAACAATTTATCGATCTAAGGTGAATAAGTTACTTATTCTCTAAACAATATTTAAGACATGCAAAATGTTGCCTCAATCAGCTCACATAGTTTTATCTTCATATCAGAATGTAAAACGAAAAAAAGAAAGATAAAACGGTTTTTGTTTTTGTTTGCGGAGTGATATTGTTTCAATGTTTAGCACAGAGAACTTCCAACCAAACCGTTACTAGGAAACGCGAGTAAAAGAGGAACTCTTTGTTGGCATTCTCTTGTGTTTTATTGTATTTCTTTTCTTCCTCTTCGTATTCGTCCTGACAATATAGTATATTTATGTTTTAGTTGAACAAACCATGACATTCAAGACGACAGGACAACAAACCACAAAAATACGTTAAAGCTTAGGCTTTCATTAAACATCTTCCTAAAATATAGATTCGGAATTTTTTAAGCTGAACTTTAAGAAGAATAAAGCTTTCTCCAATCATATAAAAGGCCAAACCTGATTCGTGCCTCTCTTCGTAGCTCAAATTCTTAAATACTTCCAATTTGTGTCTCCAAAAAGACCAAGTTTTGAATGCTGATTTACTGGGCAGGGGTTGTTGTATTTAGAGACTTAAATGTATAGGTTTAAAAAGTTTTCAATGTGTTAAAATGAAATAAATTATCGTTAATACGTTTCTACAATTTTTAGAATCATAAGAATTGTATGACTTATATGTATATAATTCAATCAAAAAATATATATTCATTAATCTAATCGATCAGTCACCAGCAGGATGTGGCAATATGTCAATTATAAATTGCAGTAATGTCGGTTTGAATTCAGAGTTTCGTTCTCCTAGACTGGTTCTTTGCCAAATATTAATATTTGTTACATTTTTTAGTTTAAAAAAGTTTTTTCTTTCTATCTAACATACTAGGATTTTATAAATTTTTAGAGATGTTGATATAATCAAAAGTTGAAGAATACATACACGATGGGCCTAGTTCAAATCCTAGACGGAGCTATTCGATTGGTACCTTTACCCTTGGTAAATAAACCGGTCAAGTGTAAGTCTGTAAGAAGGAATAACTCTGAATTTAAAACCTGTGGAGTGTTACTTGGAGTACCTGCGACACATTATTACGTTATTCTTATATATCTATATATACATTATGAATAAATTACACTTTTTAAACATCCTCATAAAAATGTAGATGGCCAAATCATCAGATATATCTATCACAAACAAACAGATATCCAACAATACCTCCAATTCAAACGCCACGCTCTAAAAAAAGTATAAAAGCAATCCCTACCCCTCTAGTACGTAGAATACACACAATAATCACGGATAAAAACCTAAAAAAAACCGCCTTAAAGAACTACATACAACCCTACAGGAGAGAGGATAGTCAACAACACTAATAAATAAAGGGTGGGAATTAGCTGAAAAATACCACCAAGAGAATTAAGGGACCCGAAAAAACATAACAATGAGAAACCCCTAGCATACGTCGCAACCTACAACAAAAATAACCCATAACTATTGATAGAAATAATGAAAAATCTAGCAGAACTTAAAAACAAAGACAAAATCAAAGAAATATTAGATTCAACAAAAATAATTAAAAGCCAGAGAAACCCCAAAAATCTTAAAAGAATACTCAATTCTTCTACATATGGAGAAAATGCAACACAAGTAGTTACCAAATGCAATTATAAACGATGCAAAATATGTGATATAATTATAGAAGGTAAATCCTATACCTTTAAAAACCAGGAAACATAGTTCAAAATAAACAAAAACTTAAGCTGGAATTCAAAAAACGTAGTCTACATAATTGAATGCATCGGATGCAAAGAAATATACTTAGGATCAACACAGGCCCTTAATACAAGGACATCACAACGCAGGAATAATATCAAAATAAATGAAAATAGAAAAATAAATGTTTCAAGACACCTATACCAATGTAGTCGAGGTAAATAAAAAATAATGCCAATATTTCAAACTAACGATTACATGCTACTTCAAATAAAGGAAAAGATAATTTAAACCAAATTTGAATAAAATATGAATCATATACATGTCTAACGTAAAGTTGGCGAGATTCATCCCAGCTTGAAGCATCCTACGTGCCTAGCCACACTGAAGAGTTGTGATATAACGAAACAGCCTGTGGATGACAATATATATATATATATATATATATATATATATATATATATATATATATAACTAAACCTTGTGCCTCATATGTTCTCTGACGAAAGCATCAAGTTGGAAACATATATATATATATATATATATATACACAAAAATATATATATATATATATATATATACTTCGAAAAATACTATTTGGAAAAAGTCACCAGTAAATTTCAAACCACACTACCACACTTACACACAAAATATTCCCAAGAATCACACAGAGAAACACACACACACACACACACACACACACACACACACACACACACACACACACACACAGAGGAAAAATAACTGTTAGTGAAATCGAAAACAGCTCCAACACACACACACACACACACACACACACACACAACGACAAAAACATATCAAATATCAAAGAAGGGTTAATCAGACTAAAGTAAACACACTCTAAGGAAAAGAGAGGATGACATTTATATAAACCCATAACCAACTAAAAATCATTCCAATTACAAGTGTGTTCAAGTCTAATTGAGTACCCCATTAAGAAGGCCTTGTGCCATATATGTTCTCTGATGAAAGCAACAAGCTGTAATCATACACGTATGTAAGAACAAAATAAATGAATAAATTCAATAAATACAAACCTCTCCGTGGACCGACCTATTTTAAAATGCATTATAAATAATAATCATAAAATAAACCAAATACTACCTTTAAGTTTCCCATTATCCTGATCATCCGAGCAGTGTTGGTTTTTACCAATATTTTCCTGGTGAACACAAAATTTCCAAACTTCAAGTTGTTAATTTTCTTTATTTCTCTTTCTTTCTTTTTGACAAAATCAATATTAAACTAGCACAACGATAATTTTGCATTGAACACTATTTCACACACACACACACACACACACACACACACACACACACACACACACACACACACGTATATATATATATACATATAAGGAAGCCTTCTGGTCACCGACTTCCGTCGGCCAATTATATATATATATATATATAAATTTGTAAAATCTAGGTAATCTTTTTTATTTAAAAATGCTAGTCGTGTATTTTATTATAAGAAATAATATATAGTAGCGACTTTAATTTTGACCACATCATTGAGACATGTCTCCATGAAATTTTTAATGCATTTAATCATATTTTTTCTTTTATCAGTTGATGAACAGAATGTGAAATTCTTAGGCACTATTTATTCAAACAGAAAACAAATTCCAACAAATTTGTCAAGTAATTAAATTTTCATTGTTTAACTCTAACGCTTATTTCTTTGGTTATTACCGCCAGCGTTTTTATAAATCTAATTTCTTTACAACTTTGTTGTTTTTGCACCATGTTTAACTCTAGTTGTAAGACTTCACCAATTTTCTGTTTTAAGCTAGGTTCTGTCTTGTAAAACATCATCACTGTATTCTTTTAAAAAATATTTTTAAACTGCAATTGATGCCATCAGATTTAGTAGTCTGGTCTAGAGTATTTCAATGGGTTCACGTCAACAAGAATAGAGAAAATTATTCTATTAGATTCGTTGAGAACCATGTGACAAGAAGACCACATTACTAGGACATAATATACGATACTATTTTCCCCGTGACAGTTAATAAAATGTTTCATGAAATAGCGAAACGAGTCGATCGGCTGTTTATTCTGGAATTTTTCAGACAATTAAACCTTCTTTTGTGTCTTTCATATTATGTACAGAATGTTTCAGACTATCCATTCTGCAGGTTTTTTCTGGAGTACGGGTTGGATAGAGAGAGTTTTTCTTCTGGCAGCGTAAAAGAGTTGAAATGGTAGCAAACATAACCCAGTTAAAATATAGAGATGGGCCATATTAAGATCTTTCACACACACACACACACACACACACACACACACACACATATGTATATATATATATAAGTAGAAGGAAAAAGATTTAAGATAATTTTGAAACTGCCAGTTACCACAATTGACATCTTGCTAGCCAACCAAAAACGTCTAATAAAAAGTTAAAGCCAATTCCTTGTTTGTCACTTTTAATAAAATATGCCAACAAGAACATATGCTGGTTCAATACACATTATATATATATATATATATATATATATATATATATATATATATATATATATATATATATATATATATAAAACAAGTTTAAAAAACATGAAAATGACACAATCTTTTGTATAAAACGGTGAGTAAAAATGCTTTGATTAGAGCAGTCTAAAAACTATAATATTTACCTCACAGTCCCTTTTACTAATGCTACTGGCAGTTTTTACGAATTTCCTTTTTCTCATTACTTAAAGTCCGATGACTTTTTAAATCTTTTGTTATATATATATATATATATATATATATATATATATATATATATATGTGTGTGTGTGTGTGTGTGTGCAATCCAAATTATATATTCTATACCCCTGTTTTTACCGAATCCGGGGTATAAAACTTGAAAAGCGCCGGACGAAAGGTCCCTCGTTCATTTTACTATTTTGTTATAGTTCCCCCTCTTTTGTTACCAATGACGTCTTTGTTAGTCTGTATATATAAATTTGCTTGTACCAGAAATTTAATAAAATATTTTAAGGGTCGGTACAGCCCTTAAATCATTGGTAATTCAAATAAAATTATCTACTTTATGTATCTACTTGATAGCTATAAAAATAAAATCTTTCTTCTTCAATATTGCCTCGACAAAAATTTAGCTCCGGGTTATATAGTTCGACGTATTCAGAAAATAAAATGCCGTAATTCTTCTAATGTATTACGTGCATTTTTAAAGGACGAAATCTTTTTTTTCTTGGACTCAATAGAGTCTGTGAAATCCCGTTTATATTGTAAGTGGAGGATATGTTGGTCTTCCCTTAGTTTTTTCGAGCGCCTTCGATTTTCGAAGTATCTAACCAATAACTCAGCTCGGTTAAAGAGTAAGTTATCGAATAGCACCCAGAAATTCTTTTTTTAACATTTCCTTCTATCATTCTTCGACTTCCCGTTTGTATGGAGTCCCAATGTCTGGTCTCTTTTGATGTCTTTCTTTTTACAAACATTCCTTTAGATGAGACTATATCTATATGCGCTGACTTTTTGTATCGTGGTCCATCTACTGTTGCCCTTCCCTTTCCTGAGGAAGTTTTTTTTTATTGATGGGTATTGCCACAAAGTCAGTGTCTTTTAGTTTTAATGAGATCATGTACCGCCAGATTTAGGGCGTTTGTATGGGTTCCCCTCTTGGCCCCATTCTGGCTAATATTTTTGTTGGGTCCCAAGAGAGACGTCTGTTTGATAAGTTTCCTAAGCCCTTCATCTATTTGCGTTATGTGGATGATACTTTTGTTTCCTTTAGATCAAGTAGCGATGCTTTAGCTTTTCTGGATATATTGAATCAGCTACACTCTTCCCTGACATTTACCATGGAGGAAGAAAATAATGGTCAATCGCCATTTTTAGATGTTTTAGTTGAAAGACGTGATTTTTCTTTCCTCACATCGGTCTATAGGAAACCTACATTCACTGGGATATATTTGAATTGGCATTCTTTTGCCTCTAAATCTGGGAAACTTAATCTAATCAGAAGTCTTTTTTTACAGAGCTTTAAACATCTGTAGTGACTGCAAGATTGAGAATGAACTTAAGGTTATCAAGGATATCTTTATTGACAATGGGTACCCCGAGGACGTCATTGATGTTAATATCAGGTATACAGTGACTAGGCTCAAAAATACGAACAAAGTCGTCGGTCCTCCGAAGTGTCCTGAATACTTTAGACTTCCTTGGGTGGGTTCTGCTAGCCAGTCCTTTGCTGATAAGATTGCCGTTTCTGTGTATCGTTGTTATCATGCTGTTAACCTAAGACCAATATTTATTACGAGGCCAGCCTTTAATTCTACAAATAAAGACAAGTTGCCTATATTTAAACAAAGTAATTCAATATATAAATTAGTATGCCGATGTAGTTCGACATATATAGGCAGGACTTGTCAACGCCTCGAAGTGAGAGTTAGACAGCATATACCCAGATTTCTCTTGTCAGGCCGATTAACATCCGGGCACTCTCAGGCAATAGATTCGGCTATTGGTGAGCATTTGCTCACTATAAATAGCTGCATAACTAGTTATGAAGATGATTGTTTCTCTGTCCTGCATAGAGCTAGAGACAAATCCCATTTCAAAGTCTTGGAGGCAATTTATATTTCTCTGAATCGCCCCTCTCTATGCAGGCAGTTAAACAATCACATCTCAAATATTTTTGGGGAACTGCTTGAGACTGGGGTGTCTTAATTTTTTTTCTTCACCCCGTCCTTGCAATCCAAATTATATATTCTATACCCCCATTTTTACCGATTTCCGGTGTATAAAACTTGAAAAACACCGGACGAAAGGGCCCTCGTTCATTTTACTATTTTATTATAGTTCCCCCCTCTTTTGTTACCACATTGTAACCACATTGTATATATAAATTTAATTGTACCAGAATCAACACGAGGTTAACGAAGGCATGGACAGCAATCAATAGGCTATCGATTATATGGAGATCAGACCTAACCGATAAAATGAAACGCAGTTTCTTCCAGGCAGCGGTCGCATCGATACTGCTATATGGATGCACTACATGGACTCTAACAAAACGGCTGGAGAAGAAGCTAGACAGCATTTACACAAGAATGCTGCGAGCAATCTTGAACAAGTCCTGGCGGCAACACCCCACAAGACACCAACTGTACGGCCACCTGCCTCCTATCACGAAAACTATCCAAGTTAGACGAACCAGACATGCAGGACACTGCTGGAGAAGCAGGGACGAACTCATAAGTGATGTATTCTTATGGACCCCCACATATGGCCGAACAAAAGCAGGACGACCAGCTCGAACATACATTCAGCAACTATGTGAGGATATGGGATGTAGTTCAGAAGACCTGCCGGAGGCGATGAGCAATAGGGAAAAGTGGCGAGAGAGCGTCAGGGATATCCGTGCTACCAGCACGACATGATGATGATGATGATGATACACACACACACACACACACACACACACACACATATATATATATATATATATCGTGATATTTTAACAACGGAATAAAACCAGATAAAAACTCACAATGCAGAATGTAATTTAATCGTCTGGTAATCTTGTATCAAAGCAGACTTCATACATGAAACTCAGTTATAAATGTTTCATTTACTTTATTTTATAGTTGAAATATTGTAGTATTGCTCTGCATATGTGTTCTTAGAACACTATGTTTTACAAGAACATTGGCATTGAGTTCAATTCTCATTTAGTGTTTCATTCATTCGGCTTTGTGCCACATCTAAACTAAACAAAGTAAATAACCATATGGTTTCAAGTAATTAAAAATAATGCTTAGTTCATAATTATAGCTTCAAGTAATTATTCTAAATGCAAATAAATGGCATACAGTTAAATAGTTTTATGTATTCCTTTCCAATACAAATAACATTCAAACAGATCTATTTTACCAATTGGTGGTACTTTAACAAATACTACAGTGTAGAGTGGATCTGATAGTAATGGGAACAAAACGTACTCGACAATCCCCAGAATTCCAGAATTGAACCTCACCATCAGATGCAATTTTTGCCGGAGCCTTACATATCTGTAGAAGATGCTGTCGGCGTATTATAAGCCCTGCCAATAGGGCTGGGAGACAGGTAAGTAAAAATTCAATAAATAAATAAATACATGGATAAAGATAAGATCTACTGATCAAACATAAATTCACCTGACTTAACCCTATGAGGTAAAGTGAAGTCTACGGTCAAACGCACTTCAATCATTTGCTTGAGCTGTCAAATACTTGTTTTAAAACATCCAATATCTAGTATAATAAACAAACCAATAAAAAAGTGGTTGAGTCAGCAGATTTGATAAAAAGACGAAACTGTTAGATTATAAAAGGGTTAAAGTGTGAAGGAAATAGCAAAAAATATGTACAAGTTGAGAGAGAGGGAGAAAAGAAGGGAAAATGAGAAGAGATTTTGGAGGAGAGGATAAAAGAAAGTATAGAATATCGTGGTGGGAGAGAAAAGGGGTTCAATTTGTTGGGGAGAGGCTTCATCTAGAAACGTCCCACTTGGAATAAGATAGTAGGGTTCAAACTGACATGGCTGCCGGGCTGCCGAGGATCTCGAAATCCAGAATTCTCATGAGATGTCGCCCTTGTCAAAGTCAGATACGTTGGTCACAAGATGTGGCCAAGATTTGACAGCAATAAATATTTTAAGGAATTTTTTTCGACCTAAGACATACAGAGATTTTCACTGACACATTTACATTCTGAGATCCTTTAGATACGCATACGCTCATACATATATACACACGCATAAGCATTCACATGTATGCAAATGAACACAGAGGCAAAACATAAACATACACACATTTATATATGCAGATGTTTTCACAACTATTAACACGCAATCTCTCGTATGCACACATACACACTCATGAACATATAAATGTACACATGCAAATTCCATCAGAGATTTATTCATTAATCTTCATATATAAGTATTTTTGCTAGATTTGGCTATAACCAATACCCTGCTAGTTTAAAACTTGCTATGTAAACTCTCTTGAACACAAGAGGTATGAGGGAAAAAACAAGAACATTCAAGCTTAAATTAGTCAAGAATGTCTGATTCGTCCAGAATGCAAATAAGGTCTAATCAGCAGGAACATTCCTTTTCAGGAAAATGGTGATTAATCCAGGAAATAAATTATACAAAAAATCTACGATAAGCCAAATGGGAGTACATATCAACATTTTTGTTACTTTGATAATACAGAGTAGTAACAACTAAGAAACATAAATGGGAAGAAAAACAACTATATATTTCAAGTGGCAAACAGACGAAATCTCACTCCAGAAGACCCGGACAGGGCTAAGAAAAGGAAACTTGAAGAGAGAAACTTAATCTCTTTTAAAAGAAGCTCAAATCAACGCCATTAGGAACAACTTTGTTTAAGTGAAAATAGATAAGACCCAGCAGACCAGCAAATGTAGGTAATGTTGCAATATAAACGAGACGATTACTCGCATAATAAGCGAATGCAGCAAACTAGCGCAACAACAGTGCAAGACAAAAGATGACTTGGTAGGGAAGATGATCCACTGGGAACTATGCAAAAAATTAACATTTGACCATACTATCTAATGGTATATTTAGAAATCAGAATTCATCCTGGAGAATGAGACACACACATTTTTCTGGGATTTCGAGATACAAACAGATCACATAATCCCGGCCAGAAGAGCAGACCTGTTGATAAATACCAGGAAATCTACTGAATAGAAGACATTGCTCCTCCTGCAAACCAAAATGAGAAAATCAAAGAAAATGCAAACAGAGACAGGTACTTAGACGTTGCCAGAGAAATGATAAAGCGATGGAACATGAAGCTCACAGTAATTGGTGTGCATGGAATGATCCTCAAAGGCTTGCAATGGTGGCTTGACGAGTTGGAAATCGGTGGACGAGCTGAGACCATTCAAATTACAGCATTGTTATGATCGGCCAGAATACTGAAAAGAGTCCTGAAGACATAAGTTGACTTGCTGACATTCAGTCTCTAATGAAATATTATCAGCTAAAGTTGGTTTTAAAAACTGGCATGTACAATAATACTAATAATCCTCAGTTAACAATTATAGCTACAAGTAAATAGTAATCAACACAAATAAGTTTATGTTTTAATCTAGTGTAAATGTTTTTCAAATAGATCTTTATACCTTTAGACGGGATGCTAACAGCTACTACGACTTTACTACTAGTTACTTTAAACCATATAAGGAGTGTTCCGGCAGATTAGATCTTACTTGCATTCTTAACGATTTGGACATTCTTGGCCAAATTTAGGCAAACGCTGGAGTGAAAAAAAATTGCCAGAAATGATAATAGTAAAACTCATATAGAATAAAAATAATGAGGAAATGAACAATGGAGAAATTGAAATTCAAGAGAAACTGAATTTTCTTTTAATAGCGGCATGAAAGAATATCATAAGAACTGTGACAATACACCGCCAGCTGATCCCCACTATCTCAACCAACCAAACTACTCATGGCCATTAGAATCGACAAGTGGTTTTTCTCGTCTCCGGCCCAGAGTATTTCACATTTCTTTATCAACACACAAAATACACAACCGAGGGTGTGGAAGAAAAGAAGAACAAACACTCGGGCTTGGGTTAGCTCCAAGCGCAAGAGTGGGGAAGTCTGTGATACATTTGTGCAGCTCTCCGTGCATTTGCAGGCTATCACGGGCATGTATTTGCGCGAAGCTTCCACAAAGCAACTAAGAATGCTGACTCATCTTCTCGCCTTGGTCTACCCGGCATCTGGAGGTCAACAGATCCTAACTGCCACTTTTCTGACCTCTGTTGATTGGTCTCCTCTCTGCCCGACTCTCATCTCCTGACTGACCTGTTCTGTCAACTGGTCTCTTCTGCCCACTTCTGCTGACTGCCTTGTTCTCTCTTCTCTGGGACCTCCCTTCCCTCGTCTTCTTCCGGTCTCGTGGGAGATCTTACGCACAAGCTCTTTGTGTGGGTTTCGCGCCAAAACAGATAAAGGGATCGTCTGACAGGCACTCACACACACCCACAGAACGAATGCCCAACATCATGTCACAGAAATAATTATATCAAAGGTAAAATTGCTAATGCACAGAAGAACAAAATGTATTTGTTATGTGTTGACATAGTCGTAATTTGTATTTTTGGAACGGCCTCATGATAAGCCTGGAAAATAAATTGTATAGACTGGCGATTAGAAGAAGAATCAAAACATTCAAAACATGGCACTGTTAAAATCCTTTAGATAAATCAGAACAGTTCTACGGAGAATTGGAGACTTGATGTCAATCAGACTTCAGTGAGAAACTGTTTGTTAGAGTCGGTTTGAAAAAAATCGCAAGGAGTAAAATGATGAAGCGAGAATTGATAATACTTAACAGAATAGTAAGTGCCGGAGATGCGAATGCTGCTTGGTTTGGTTTGGTTTGTTGGGTTTTATGGCATATCAACCTTTGTAGGTTATTTAACACCAAATCCATTTTTATGTAAATAATCAGTTCTATTTAAAACAATTCACTTTAGCATGAGTACACAGTTCAATTATCAAAAACATTTCTATTTCAAACTATTCAAGCAGTTATATATAACAATTCAGTTTAGTGTAAGTACAGTTTCAATGTCAAAAACAGTTAAATTTAAAACATGTAAGTACAGTTTAATTGTAAAAAAAAAAACATTTCTATTTCGAGCTATTCAGTTTAGGCAAGCAATTCTACTTCAGCTAATTCAGTTTAGTAAAAGTACAGATTTTTTTTACACACAGTTACATGTCAGAACAGTTCTATGTTAAAAAATTTATTTTGGTTTAAATACAGTTTCAATGTCAAAAAAACAGTCCTAACCGGTAGATAGAGCCCTATCAGGTGCTACCACGCCAGGCCAGAGTGGACCTGGGAGCAATGACAATGAAGACGTGTTCCGTATTCCCCAAGGCCCCAGCATTACTGGGACCTCACCATCAGACTGTTTAGCGTCATATCTAGGACACTCGTTGGGTGGGGGGTCTTACCTCTCTGTAGAGGTTCAGTCAGTGTATTCTACAGCCCCAGCCGACTGGGCAAGTGAATGCTGTAAACTAGTACAAAAAGTGTAATGTAATTAGGGACACTAGTTCATTGTTTTAGTAGTAACTTGTTTTCACGCTAGGCTTAGAGCTCAACCAGAAGACAATAGAAAAGGAAGGGCATATAGGAGAAAGAGATTCGAGGCAGTCAAAGAGAGAGAGAGAGAGAGAGAGAGAGAGAGAGAGAGAGGCTATAAGGGAGAAACAAATAGAAATGTGAACGGGATGTTCACCAAATTATCACAGTAAAGTCGTTTATTATAACTAGAATATTGTTATTTTTCTTCAGCACCCTGTAGAAAGCGCATGTTTCTCGGAAAGAAGGAAAAAAGAATTTGCCAGCATTAAGGATAGCGTAAATTATTCTGTACAAGGAGTAATTTAAAAAGATCAATGAAAGATTAATTACAGAATTTCAGTGATAGCACTGGTAACATAAACACAAAGAGAAAATCAAAAATGATTAAAAACAAAAACAAAAAAAAAAACTGAGAAGAAAAATAATGGATACTGCAAGTGACAAACTGGTGAGATAGTACACGAGAAGTCTTTGATATGGCTAAGAAAGAGAAACTTCAAAGAGAGAAACTGAATCTATTCTAATAGTAGCACAAACAACGCCATAAGGATCAGTAATATAAAATGGAAATTTGATAATACATAACAGAATAGCAAATTTAGGTGATATGGAGACAGAGTTGAAACGGTTAATCTCATAATGACCAAATGCAGCAAACTAGCACAAAAGGAATACAAGACTAAGTACGATTGTGTGGGAAAGATGATCGATTGAAAATTGTGCAAGAGATTAGAATTTGACCATACAACCAAATGGTATCAGCAAAGATCAGAATACGACCAAACAAATGAAATGCACAATCTCTTTGAGATTTTGCGATAAAACAGATCACCAAATCCTAGCCAGAAAACCTGAACAAAAGTTAATCAACAAAAAAAAAAGAACTTGTCATCAAGTGGATTTTGCCGTTTCGGCAGACCACAGTAAAAATAGAAGAAAGCCAAAAATAGAAACAATTACTCGAACCTTGTTAGAAAATTGAAAAACCTATGAAATATGAGGGTGACAGTGATACAAAAGAGAATTTGAAAAATTGTGGACTTTATTGTTTCGTCTGATCATAGAGTAAAATAAAAAGAAAGTTAAAAGAAGGACAAATAACTCTACCTTGGTATGGAATTGAAAAAACTGTAGAACATGAAAGTGACATTTATACCAATTATAATTGGTGCTCTTGGTACAGTCACCAAAGGATTAATAAAAGGACTGAAGCACTTGGAAATAAGAAGACAAGCAGAGACCATCACAACTATTACATTTTTGAGATCGGCTAGAAAACTGAGAAGAGTCCTAGGGACATGAGGAGACTTGCTGTCACTTAAACTTCAGTGAAAGACCATCGGCTAACGTTGATGTGAAAGACTCTGAAGGAGTTAATAATAATAAGGAATGAATAACAAAAATTGATTTAAAAAGTTGCTGAATTAAATGATTCCATTTATCAGGTTAAAATGTGTCTTAGAAATAAATAGATATACAAATGAATAAAAAATAAATATAAATTTTAAATTCAAACAATGGAAAATTATATTTGATATGAAAGTAGAAATACAAAAACACAAATAAACTTCGAGACAGAATTTAAAGTGTAACTTCCAATTTTCTTATCCTCTGGAAAACGTTTTGTTAATTGGTTCTGGTTTTATTCGCTAAAATTGTATTAATCTTATCTAATGGTTTTCAAACTGAAATAAACTAGATTTTTAGTTGTAAAAAAAACCAAAATAAAAAGAAAAATGTAAAGAAGCCAACGAAACAATCAGTTTCTCTCTTTTCATTGTATCCTAGTCATAAAAAGCATGATGGTGAAAAGTGGACAAGAGAACAGATGAAAACAAGTACAGATAAATATATATATATATATATATATATATATATATATATATATAACAGCAACCATAACAAAAAAAATCAACAACAACACCTGCATTCTTCATTGACTGGTCGATCAGCAGTGGGGAATAATATTGGTACTGTTTGAAGGGAGAGACAAGGGAGATACTGTTGCTGAGAATCTGGAAAATGCGCGGAACTTGTCCAATAAAACGCACAACAACGTCGATTGGACAGTACACACTTGAGTGGACTTGAGTTGCGGAAAACATGCAACGGGAAATCAGAAGCGAAGGAAAGCGACCACCTGCATCACACAACATCACACACACGAAACCCGCGAAAAGGAAACAACACGGCTTCAGCAACGGCACCATGCACAAAATACTCTGAAAAAATAATTTAGTCCGAGAATATCTCCAGATTTCCATCGCTTTGTAGGCTGGGATAAGAGTAAGGTGACTTGGAAAAAAAGTGGTAGTATAGGAATGGCACTAAAGTATATTTAATAATGAGGATCAAGTTCTGGAAATTTGGGGACAGTGGTGTGGCTCTTCAATGCATGTACTTCCAGGTCGACGTTGATTCGGAGTTGTAGTACCTATTATAGAACCATCTATGGGTTAATTAGATCTTTTTAAAAATTATTCACATTCGACATGACTGAATGCATTAAAAACTCTAAACAAACAACAACACATTAAAAATCTAAATATGAATGTACAATAAACGTGATTCCCTAACTTCTTGGCATAAAATAACCCTAAACGGACTTACATACCATTAAAATGAATCAATGAAATATTCCGGAATGCCATTCTTGTAGCGATATATTTTTAACAAAAAACGTCTGTAGTGTGAAGGAGAGGTAACTTGGTGGTAATAGTTATAAGGAAATAGACGGAGCTACCCGACTTCAAATCTTGGATGAGATTTTTACATTTCAATTCATGCTAACTCTCTTGGTAAAGGCATGATTCAAGTACTTTTATTCAGAAAACCTTACTTTCTACAGAATCCGATGAACCATCACTTGTGTGGTTTGGATGAGGCTCTTGGGTCTACAACACATATTCATGTCCGCAGAAACATTTTCTATGGCAGTATTATGAAGTGCAATAAAGTCCCGCTTCTTTCCATACGTGTAAATTTTAAAACAAATGTCCTATGCTGTCATAGAGGCGTATGGTTGAGATGTTTATCTCCTCCAGAAATTGAATCGTTGACGTGAATTCAAATCTGGACAAGGCTGTTAGCGTTTTATTTCATGGTAATGCTTTTGGGAAAGGTATGTATCTAACTCCACTCTAACTATAAATAAAATAGTGGGATAGAATGGGTTCTTTAGCTGTCTGATAAACACTGGTCTTGCAGAAGGAAAACCTGGATTTCAAACCAGATGTAATCCGCAAAAAAGCGACCTTGTATAGATTTCTGCCCGAGTGAAAGAATTGTGTAAATACATACTGACATGAATGTTTATAATATCAATTATTTATTAGAAATAATGTATGACGCTTGTGTATTTTATACTCGCTTCTTTTTTATTATAACTTGATGTTTTATTTACTTTATATTCACTTAATAAACATATTTTATGACCATACTATCCAGAGAATAAATTATATAATAGTGATTCTCTTGATGATCGTTTTGAGGGTTTTACTTCAATTAGGTTTAACAGGTGTAGCTACTTGTAGTTTTAATTCAGAGTTTTCTTTCCTTTTTCAAATAAAATTTGACCCTAGCCACAAATGGATTATACAAAAGATCACCCCCCACCACAAATGATAATGAAACATGAAGTGTTGCACATTGGGAGTGAAATGACGACAACTCTTGTTTATAAAAAATATAAACTCTTTTTATTAACGAAAGTCGTGACGAATTGGCCAGGAACAGGTATCATTTACACCACGTTAAGATACATCACTAGAGCTTAACTTCTTTGTGTTTCATTCATGTGCGCTTGATATACAGGGCCGGTTTCTAAACCCAGGGGTCACCGTCCCCGGCTAGCGACCAAAACGACGTGACGTGTCTGCTCTGCTGACTGCTATCCTCCGCTGACTGCTGGGGTCGAAAACTTCTGTCATATATTTTTCTGGCACGCGCACACATTTCCTTCCGGTACTCCACCGAGAAAATTCTTCTTACTATATTCTTCAGGCATTTCCTCTGACCCTTGTTTACTTTAAGACACAGCTGCACGTCTTGCTTTTGAAATCCACTCTAACTGGCGTGTCAAAGGTCAATATGAAACAGAAAGTTATGACCAAAATTGCAAAGAGATTCAAGAACTGTAAATTCAATTTATTTTCCAGATAACAGCACTGCCGATATTCACAAGAATACTGAGATGAGACCTGGAGAGTTTTGCAGGCTTGCTATCCCTCAGACCTCAGTAAAAACCAAGTTATTAAAGTAAAGTTGGCGACCGTAGTCAAGTGTAACCCAAAGGTTTCCTTTTCAATTGCTACTGCTGCGAGGTGTAGGGAACGGCACGTCTCATTTCCTTTATTTACCTCATTTTACCCTTGATACGTACCTTATAATGCTGAGTGTTAAGCAAGGAGATATCACTTACCATTTTTTGAGTCTTTGGTATAACTCGACCTGGGATTGGACCCCGGTCTCCCAAGCCATTGACGAACACTCTTCCCAATAGGCCAATGAGCCGGTATTAATATCAGGAAAACTCGTAAGGAGTTAAACAATATACAAATAATAACTATGCAGATTTATTCTATTCAATATTCTGCTACTATATGGCTGCTTTTAAATTCTTGTAACTTTTTCACTATGTTACCGTCGTTCCTTGCCTTATGCATCTACTTTTTCTTTAATCTTTCAGGCAGCCATGGACACAACAACAAAGCGGTAAAAAATAAGCAAACATGTCGGTAACGCTGCCATTGTCTGAACAAAAAGGAATTAAAGAAGAAATAATTCCACTTAATCTGTTTTCACTTAACAATTTGGTTTGCTTTCTTTAGTTTAATTTTTTTTTCTCTTCATTAATTTAAATATCGTTCCTTTTATATTCTTAATTCATTACTCTTTTGTGTTTCTTTATATTATATTCATTATTTTCTTTCTTTCTTTCTTTCTTTCTTTCTTTCTTTCTTCTCGTTGCTTCGACCTTCATTATTTATTTCTCTATTTCATTTGAGGTAATTTTTTCCTTTAATCTTCCTGTTATTTTTTGTTTTCATTCCTTAATCCTCCTTTCTATATTTTTCTATTTCTTTATTTCTTTCTTTGAAAATTCTTTATTTTTCCGTTTTGATTTCTTTAACATCACTCTTTCTTTCTTTCTTTCTTTCTTTCTTTCTTTCTTTCTTTCTTTCTTTCTTGTATCGTTGTTTCTTTCTTTTTTTATTTTTTTTTCTATTTCTGCAACTTTCTTTCTACAACCTCATTTCCAAATTTACTTTATACACTCCTTTTTTCTTTTTTCTTTTTGTTGCTTTTATTTTGCAATCAGATATTACATATCCCAGTGTCAATGCACCGAACATCCTTTCGCTCATGTATTAACAATGGCCAGTTTTTCAGGTGCCCCATTGTTGTTGCTTGCTCATCTGGTGATTTCACTCTTATTTGTATATGCATGTATATCCTCTTGTACATACAGGCACAAACACAAAACACACACACACACACACACACACACACACACACACACACACACACACACACACACACACACACACATATATATATATATATATATATATATATATATATAGTGAACTACGTGATTTTTTCCTCATTTCTTTGTTTATCCGTCCTAAACTGCTAAGATAACCGTGTTATGTATGTCCATTCCGCTTTGATTCTACTCAAGCCTCGTTACTTCGTTTAAGGATCTCAATGTTCATCTGTATCAGTAGAAACTAATATAAAAATGTCGGGAAAAATAAAGATATAATCAACAATGAAAAATACATTTGGAACAGCTTAAACAAACCTCTATATATTTTTCGTCTTGTACTATTTTGTATTAATGGTTTAATATTCTTTGAAATGTTAAAAGTTGTTAACTGCATATTGTATAAATAATACCTTTACAAAATAAAAATGCGATTTAAACGCCTGATTTTGCTTGGTTATTTGAATATGTCTTGGCGCCAACACCCCCACAAGGCACGAATTATACGTCCACCTGCCTCCCATCACGAAAACTATCCAAGTCAGACGAACCAGACATGCAGGACACTGCCGGAGAAGCAAGGACGAGCTCATAAGTGATGTACTCCTATGGACCCCCACATATGGCTGGGAAAAAGCAGGACGACCAGCTCGAACATACACAAAACAGCTATGTGAGGATCCGTGATGTAGCTCTGAAGACCTGCCAGAGGCGATGGACGATAGCGAGAAGTGGCGAGATAGGGTCTGGGATATCCGTGCCTGCGGCACGACATGATGATGATGATGATTTGTTTTAATGGCATATCAACTCTTCTGTGTAATATAAAGCCAAATCCTCTTCACACACACACACACACACACACACAATTATATATATTATAAGTGAATTGCTTGAGGTAACTTCATTTTTTAATGTGTGATAGCTCATTTGTTTGGATGCAGTAAAATAGATTCAAGCATTGCTTACACTAATGATTCTATTTGATATTAATCATTAGTTTGCATACAGTTAAAAGGTTTCAAGTATTACTGTCTAGCACTAATGAGTCTATCTAACATTACCAATTAGTTTGCACGAAGTTTAAATTGTTTCTAGTATTGCTACCTCAGTGCAATTGACCCTCAGCCACCGCTTTCTAGTACTTTTAAGATAAAATTGGGTTGGGTATTTGTTTGCAACTAGAGGAAATGGAAGAATACATTTAGGACAAACATATTGGTGCCACAGCTTGACATAACCAACCGCTTGATTCGATCTGACCTTTGAGATCTCAACTGATTTCAATATTAAAAAATCATAATTTTTTTGTGCAAACATAAGATCCAGAAGCTATAATTTTTCTATCTGTACTTTTGCATGCTAGCTTTTAAATTTCAAGATACTTCGTCGATGACAATATTTGACTTGCTTCGATATATTTGAAAGATCAAAACCCAAATGAATTTAATATTTCTTTTCCTTCAAAGAATATTAAACATACAAATTTGTGGACAATTAGAAGCATAGGGAAATCATAAACTTTTTAAAAATCTAATTTCGATCCTACCTAAACCGTATAAGTAAATGTATAAATAAATAAATATATTTTCAGTAATTATGGGATTATCTATACTTACTCAACTAACTATAGGAAATGGAATTTATTTTCATAATCTACTCATCCTTGAGGCATTTCTTTTGAATGAAAATTGAGCATTCTTTTTATTTTTTGAAAACATTTTATTTCAACATCGTATATTTTTCGTTTACGTTAGTGGTTTTTTTTGGGGGGTGGGGGTTATAGCATATCAACCTTTGTACGTTATTTAATTCCAAGTCCATTTTTATACAAATGAACAGTTCTACTTGAAACAATTCAGTTTAGCATAAGTATACAGTATAATTGTCAAAGAAATTTCCATTTCAAGTTATTTAGTTGAGTCAAATACTTCTATTTCAAACAATGCAGTTTAGTATAAGTATAGGTTTTTTGTTTACTCACAGTTAAATGTCAAAACAGTTCTATTTCAAACAATTCAGTCTGGCGTAAGTAGTTTCAATGTCGAAAACAGTTTTATTTCCAACAATTCAGTTAAGCATAACAAGATATTTGTATTTAAAACAATTCAGTTTAGCATATATATACAATTCAAATGTCCTAACAGTTATATTTCAAGCAATTCAGTTTAACAAAAGTACGCAGTTTAAGTGTCAAAAAATCCTCTTTCAGACGGACTGTTTCGTTGTATCACAACTCTTCAATGTGGCTAGACTCGCGAGTCGCTCCAAGCCGGGATTGAAAGGCTGATGACTTACGCTTAAGCCAAGCCTGTGACTCATGTTAGTGTTAACACAAATCTACTCTTTCTACTACTACTACTACTACTACTACTACTACTACTACTACTACTACTGTTAGAAAAATATCTCATCGAGGCTTATTTCATTTAGGATACAGACGCATTACCGTCTCCGACGGCTTAGTTACTCATTTAGACAAATACTTTTTAAACACATAATATATATTAAACTTACAATTACTGCCATTCTTCATTCATGAATCTTAACACCAACAATCAAAAGATATCTTCTCTTTGACTAATATCATCACAGTTGTGAGAAAAGATTTTCTAAATTCTATTACTTTTTACAAAATTTAAAGAAATGAAAATTATGAATTAGTAGATCAGATTTTATTCGTTCAGTTTTTCTTTTTTCACGACAAATTTATTGGTGACTACCAACGTAAGAAAATAAATAAATGCTCAGGTCAGTAATTTCCTTATTAGTGACCTTAAAGTGAGAACATAAATTAAGCCTCATTCACTAATTACATTATTAGTGACCTTAACGTGAGAACATAAATTAAATATTGATAGTTAAGATTATTACCAAAAATATTTACCCGATTGAAGAACACAAACAAATAATCTCAAAATAAGTAATAATATCTCCAAATAAATAATTAGTTAGTCACTGCGAAAACAAATAAATAGTCAAACAAATCATTTAAAAAATTCTGCCTACTGCTTCAAATTCTTAATAACATTCTAACGTGTAAACAAAAATGAATTGTCAAACAAATTATTGTCGATTCCAAACTTAGAACACTTCAACAACATCATATTACAGAAATACATTGACTAACTTCAACAAAGTTTTCGACCAGCGACGCAGGGACACGTCTTTACATATATCAAAATATCCTCAACAAAGTATTGCACAACAAACTGGTCACACAAATTATTAAAGACTCAAATGCGAACACCTAAACTATTTAGTTTTTTTCAGCCGCAAATATTAAAAATTTCTTCGAAAAAACTTGAACAAACCTTTCTGCAAAAATCTTCGATGTAAAACTCAACAAATATTTTGGTCAGACAATTAATCCTATTTACCAACCCCTCCGCTCGGGCAGGATATGACAAAAGGTCAATTTTTAAGCGGAGTTTAACAGGTTTGAATTCAGAGTTTTCCTTCTCCTAGACTAGTTGCCTCTCCAAGGCTGAAGAACCCAGTCTGTCCTACTATTTATCCATAGCTGGAGGGAGAATAATTGGATTCACACCAAGGGTATTAGTGCTTTGTAAAATGCAATCATTCTCGTCCAGGATTTGAACTAGAGTCGCCGAGTCCATTTCCTACGACGATAACCACTACACCACGGGCACATCCACGGTCAGGAAATTAATAATTGGTCCCAAATAACATTGGATCTACTGACCAGCTAACGTTCTAACTTCACTTGAAAATTTTCTACGAAAACATCCGGCAAACTTGAGCAAACCATAAAATAAAACTAGACACCATGACTTCGCTCAACTCTCGTTGAAATGAAGAATCTACGTTTATCTCTGAAAGAAAAAATATTACAGAGAACCGGAAAAACAAAAGCAAAAAAGCATCAGTACAAACCAACAAAAATTTCCTGAAAGTAATTCCTTCGTTTTGAAAGAATTCATCAAAAAAAAATTCGGCAAAAGCACTACTACTACTTTTCTTTTACGTTTAAAAGAAAGTTTCTCCTATGTGAATCTCTGCTACTAAAATCCATATTTTTTCATAAATCAGTAACCAAAAAACAAAATTTCCACACAGACTTCTCTGCGCACATGAACATGAAACATTCTTCTTAATAAATCAGGAAAACTCCGCAAAACTACTAGAAAATCATTGGACTGTCGTAAACAGTTGTAAATAAAATATGACAAAATTTATTGAGGCGTTTATGATTATAATTAATCATAATTAATGAAAAATCGTGATGACTTGCTAACGGTTTAAAAAAAAAGATTCGACAATATTCAATTGCATCATCTCACTGACGCACTTATATATTTCTTCGAATAAAAAGTTTACAAGAACTATAATGCATCTGAAAACTCGATTTAATCTTAAAAAATCGACTCTGAATCTAAGATTTTGCCTTACAATAAGTTCTTTCTGAACCAATTGAATCTCCAGTAGTCAAACCCGACCGAGTCCCTGAGAAAATAAAACCAAGATTTTATCCAAAAATAGAAGAGTCAAATAATTCAGTACTAATCTAGATTCACAATTCTGGTAATTGACAACAAATAGCCAAAAAGCTGCCTATTTTTAGTAGAACTACTGTATCACCGCTGGTTATTTCAACACAACTACGACAGAAACAAACAAACCAAAAAAACCCTTAAACCTGTCCATGACGAAAATTAATCTCACCTACATGCAAAAAAATTGAACCTGATCATATCATCATGGAACTTTCATTAGAGAATGCAAATAAGAAAAAAGAAAAAAATATATAAAAACAGACTGATAGGCAAATTTTACTAACCTACTCACTGCAAGTAGTATATACATTTTCTTTCATAATTTTTATAGTTCTATCATATTTGATAAACATTGAACACTTTCTGGTTTGTTTCGATAAATAGCAGTATCGATCCAGAGGGGAAAAATTCATGGGAACTCAGCTGATTTCCACATAAAAAAATGAATTTCCGTGCGAAAAATAGGCTCTGTATTTTTGCATTTATCGACCAATCAGAGCATTCACGCTAGTTTTTAAATGTCGAGATCCTTTGCCGAAGACAATATCTGATTTGCCGCGAAAATTTGAAGGATCAATACACAAAAGAATTTAAGATATCCTTTCTCTCCAATAATATTAACGATATAAGATTTTAGCCGATCGGAAGCATAGAGTAATCATCTATCTAATTGTATAAATAAATAAAGGAAGAAATAAATATTTCTACCGTAAATATGGGATATTCTTATCACTTAAAGTATTCGATCAATTTTCTTCATCTTCATTGTTATATTAACAACATTTCGGCTGATGTGTCCTTCAGCATTCTTCTGGTTTATTAAGTCGAACTCGAAAGCCCATAAAGAACTTCGAAAAAAAAAACTTTATTCAGTTGGAGACTCTTATAAAAGAATATACAGCCAGGATATAGGATAGAATTTAGAATAGAAAATGTACCTAGAGAAGCCGATAAAGACAAATAATTGATGAAATAGAACTGCTAAATCTAGAAAGAATTAGAAATAGCGGAGAAAAGGAAACTTACAAGTACTCGAGATACTAGAAGTGGACTCAATCAAACTAGTGAAGATGAAAGAAAAAATAAAAAAGAGTACCTCAGACGAACGAAAAAGTAATAAACACCTGGGCAGTCACCTTTGTTAGATACTCAGAATAATTCTTAAAATGGGCAAGGGAAGAACCGCAACAAATCAACCTAAGTACAAGAAAATTGATTTTGATATATAAGGCTTTATATCCGAGAGATAACTTGGGCACACAATTTGTGTCAAGAAAAGAAGAAAGAAGAGGATTCGCCAGCACTGAAGATAGCGCCAATGCATCAATATGACGACTCAAAGACTACATAAAAAAAGAAAAAAAGACTAATTACAGTGACCAGAAACAACACGGGTAACATAAAAATCAACAGAACAGCAATAGCTAGGAAGCAAAAATTGTAAGAAAAATCGCTGTATGGATATTTCTATAGATAAACTAACAAAATCCAACACAAGGGGAATTGTACATGGCTAAGAAAGGGAGAAGTTTATAGAGAAACTGAAGCGCTTCTAATGGCAGCACAAATCAATAACATGCAGACTATTTATGTTAAGGATGAAATAGGACGCAGCAGAATACCAAGTATAGATTAGATTGGTTGGTTTGTTGGTTGGTTTTACGGCGTATAAACCCTTTTCCGGCCATTTAACACCAAGTTAAATTTCAAACAATTCAGTTTAGTATGAGTATAATTTTTTTATAAACAGTTAAATGTCAAAACAGTTCTATTTCAAAGAATGCATTTGAGCATCAGTAGACAGTTTAGTTCAATTGCACCCACGTATAAGACCGAATCCGATGTTACCACAACGAGCCATAGTAGACCTGGGAGCGAGATCAATGAAAGGTTACTCCGCATTCCCTAAAGCTCCAGCATTATTGGAACCTCAGCATCAGATTGTTTAGTGTCATATACAGGACACTCGTTGGGGGTGTCACACCCCTTTGCAGAGATACAGTCAGTGTATTCTTCAGCCCCAGCAAACTCAGCCTGTAGATTAGGTGGTGAAAGAGATTAATCGATTCGTTTCCTAATAAGCGAATGCAAGAAATTGGCACAAAAAGAATATAAGAGTAAGAAACAACTGGGTGAGGAAGGTGATTCACTGATACTTGTGCTAGTAATTGAAATTTGCCCATATGAACAAATGGTATATACACAAACCAGAATCTCTCCAGTAGAATCACACGAAAAAAATCCATTTGGATTTTGGGATACAAACAGACATTTTTTTTTAAAAAAAGAGTACCTGCTGAAAAGTAGACTTTGCTGTCCCAGCAGTCCACAAATTAAAATAAAAGAAAGCAAAAAATGAGATGAGTACCTGGACCTTCCCAGAGAAATAAAAAGCAACAGAACATGAAGGTGACGGTGATATCAACTGTAATTGATGCGTTCAGAACAATCTCCAAAGGTTTACTGAATGAATTGGAAGACATAGAAATTAGAAGACAGATGGAAACCATCCTGACTATAGCGTTATCATGATCAGCCAGAATACTAAAAAGAATCCTAGAGACTTGAGAAGACTTGTTGTCAATCAAACTCTAGATGAAAAGCCTCTGCTAACACTAGAGTGAAAGCTCCTAAAGAAGTAAAACAATAATAATAATATTAAACGGCATAAGAACCAATCATATCCAAGCCAGAGTAGATATGACGCAAGAAAATAGCAAATGTGGGGTATGTGGTCATATAAACGAAACGATCAATCACATACATGAATGAAGCAAATTAACACAGAAAGAATATAAGACTAGCCACGACTGGGTGGGCAAGGTGATCCACTAGGAGTTGTGGAAGAAATTTAAATGTCCCCTTAAAAATGAATGGTATATACACAACCCAGTATCTGTCCTGAAGAATGACACACATAAACACCGATGGGATCTTTACATAAAAACAGATGACCTAATCTCGGCCAGAAGGCCATGCAGCAAAAAAAGAGAACTTGCAAAATTGTGGACTTTGCCGTACCGGCTTACCACAGAATAAAGTTGAAAGAAAGTGAAAAGTAGGATAAGTATCTGGAACTTGCTAGGGAATTGAAAAAAACTGTGGAACATGAAAGTGACAATTTTACCAATCGAGATTGGTGCTTTTAGTACAGTCACCAGAGGATTATTAAAGGGACGGGAGGACTTGGAAAAAAGAGGACAAGTGTAGAAAGTCCAGAATACTGAGAATAGTCCTGGAGACTTCAGGAGACTTGCTGTCACTCAAACTCCTGTGAAAGACCATCAGTTGGAGTTGATGTGAAAACTCTCAAGGAGTAAATAATAATAATAATAATAATCTGAGACTAATTTCCAGGAAAACTTCTCTGCTAGACCACGAAATTTTATTTAGTTTAAATGTAGTACTTTATCACGTATAGTAAGAAGTGTCTGAACACTGGTTTAAAGAAGTAGGAACTAAAATAGAGTGGGAAGTTAAACTCATTAACAAGATGATAGTCTTGGACTTTAACTAAGTTAAAACTTTATGGGAAAGGAAGTTTTTTTTTGTGTGTGGCCCACTTTTATGTACACGCATCATAGCTGTTCTTGGTCACATCTGTGTCAGGTGAAGAGATCAAAAACAACCCCTGGGTCTGGTATAGCCACATTATACCACCCATGAAAAAAATGTCAAATCATAATATTACACAACGTCGGACCCAGGCAAAAGGCCTGGGTGTCATGATCGGCAGGTGCTCTCCTGATAGCCAACATGGGAGAACCGATCGTCACCCTACGAATGTTGGCTGCTCTTTTTTCCGATACACAAACCACAATGGACAGAGACCTAAACGCAGAACATGGAGTAGGGAAGAGAATCAACTTGTGCTAGAATGCTATTTTAGGAGCAACCCTTCACAAAGAGGATACCGGAAAAAAATGATGGAGATCTGGCAAGAACGTTCAACATTTCAGACAACTAGACAAAGGTTAGCCGATCAAGTTAGGACAATAATGAAGAAGAGTTGGTTTTCTGACCTAGAATTACTAGAAATCCATCAAAAAACACTGAAACAAAACACTAACACAGTACCAGACACACCAAGTGGTGTCAAACAAAAACAATCCAACAAAAAAAAAAACCCCGCAAACCTCGGCAAATGAAAACACTACACTCCAAAACGATACACTACCAAACAACCAAGAAGAAATACTATTACAAGAACAAAAAATAAACCTAGAAAATATAAAGAGAATGATGAATAGTGAAAAGACTACTCTACCTTCATTACGAAATATAGAATGGAAAACCCTTAAGATAGAAACTAATAAAATAAATCACATACTACCTTACATACCGACGAATAATATAACCAAGTTAAATAAACTATTCTATGTAGGAGCAAAATTAGTTTGTGAAAATATTGGGATCCCTTCAAAAAGCACGAAGAAACAATCAAAACCGGGATGGGAAATTCGACTGGAAACGCAAATACAAAAACTACGGAAACAAGCCCGAATGATAAGAAAGAGAGGGACTGAAATAAGCAGAAAGAAGGAACATGCAACAGGGGGAAAAATAACAGTTCAACTTGAGGAAATATACCAGAAGGTACTGGCCAAAGAAGGAAGATTAAAGAGATATCGACAAAGGGTAAAATAATACAGACAAAACAGGATATTCCAAAACAACGAAAGAAAATTCTATCGACAATTGGGAAGGAGTGACACGAAAACATACCAACAACCAGATATAAAAGAAACCGAACGATTTTGGACTAAAATATGGCAACCAAAGAAACATAACGAAAATGCTGAATGGATAAACGATATCACAAGAGAACTAGACGGACTTGAAGAAGGCCCCGAAATGGAAATACACATCGACCTACTTGGAACAACACTAAAAGGAATATCAAACGGGAAAGCGCCGGGCTATGATGGAATACATGGCTTCTGGTTCAAGAAATTCACCTCTATTCACGACAGACTAGCACTAGAAAGGAACAAATGCTTACAAGACGCGCAAGTACCTGAATGGATGACCAAAGGAAAGACTACATTAATCCAAAAGGACCCTAGCAAAGGAACTGCTCCAAACAATTACAGACCCATAACCTGCCTACCAATGATGTGGAAAATATTAACAGCACAAATAGGGGAAAAATATACTACTCACTAACATGCCGCAGATTGTTCCCTGACGAACAGAAAGGATGTCGCAAAGGATCCAGAGGCACAGCGGAATTACTCTACATAGATCAGCACATCCTAAATGAGAGCAAGACAAGACGGAAAAATCTAGCTACGGTCTGGATTGACTACAAAAAGGCATATGATATGGTCCCACAAAGCTGGATAGTACACTGTCTCAAAATGTACAAAATATCACATGTAGTCATAAACTTCATCGAACAGACCATGAAAATCTGGACAGTGGACCTAACAGCAGGAGGAAGAAGCATAGCTGAAACAAAGATCCAAAGAGGGATTTTACTAGGAGATGCACTATCGCCCTTACTATTCATAATAGCCATGATGCCACTGAACCACATTCTCAGAAAATGCGCAGCCGGATACAAACTCAGCAGATCGCAAGAGAAGATCGACCACCTAATGTACATGGATAACATTAAATTATTTGCGAAAAATGAAAGAGAACTGGAAATTCTCATACACGCCGTTAGAATATACAGTCAGTACATAGGAATGAAATTTGGCATAGAAAAATGTGCCATGCTCGTCATGAAAAGTGACAAACGACATATGACTGACGGAATGGAACTATCAAATCACGACATAATTAGAACGCTCGAAGAAAAAGGAAACCTACAAATACTTGGGCATCTTGGAGGCTAAAACCATCAAATAAGTGCAGATGAAAGACACAATCCGAAAAGAATATCTCAGGAGAACGCGAAAACTACTCGAGGCAAAAAATTCCAGCAGAAACCTCATCAAAGGAATAAATACTTGTCAGATACTCGGGACCCTTTCTCAAGTGGACCAGAGAGGAACTAAAACAAATGGACCGAAGAACAAGAGAACTAATGACAATGCATAAGGCATTACACACCAGAGACGACGTTGACAGACTATATGTATCTAGAAAAGAGGGAGGGAGAGGACTTGCCAGCATTGAAGACAGCGTTGACGCTTCCATACAACGGCTCGAAGACTACATAGAAAAACACGAACGAGGACTAATTACAACCATCAGAAACGATACCGACGACACGATAGACGAAATAGTGACAACGACTAGGAAATAATAATGGGAAGGAAAACAACTCTATGGTCGCTTTAAACGTCTAATAAACAACATCTCACAACGAAAATCCTGGAGATGGCCAAGAAAAGGAAACTTTAAGAGAGAAACGGAATCCCTCCAAATTGCAGCACAGGACAACGCCATAAGAACCAATCATATCAAAGCGGGGATAGATAAGACGCAACAAAACAGTATATGTAGGCTATGCGGTGACAGAGACGAAACGATCAATCACATAAAAAGCGAATGCAGCAAATTAGCGCAGAGAGAGAGTACAAGGCGAGACACAACTGGGTCGGCAAGGTGGTCCACTGGGAAATGTGCAAGAAAATTTCAATTCGACCATACAAACAATGGTATATATACAACCCGGCACCTGTCCTAGAAAATGCCACGCATAAACTCCTATGGGACTTTAACATACAAACGGATCCCCTAATCCCGGCCAGAAGACCAGACATCATAATAATCAACAAAGAAAAAAAAATTGTAAAATTTTCGACTTTGCTCTCCCGGCCGGACCACTGAATAAATCTGAAGGAAAGTGAAAAGAAAGATAAGTATCTCGACCTTGCTAGAGAATTGAAAAAGCTGTGGAACATGAAAGTAACGATTGTGCCAATTGTGATCGGTGCGTTAGGCACAATAACTAAAGGATTATTAAAAGGCCTGGAAGACTTGGAAATAGGCGGACGGACAGAGACTATCCAAACGACAGCATTGCTAAGAACGGCCAGAATCCTGAGACGAGTCCTGGAGACTTGAGGAAACTTGCTGTCACTCAAACTCCAGTGAAAAACCATCAGTTAACACTGATGTGAAAAACTCTAAAGGAGTAAATAATTATAATAATAATAATTTGTAAACAACTCCTGTTTTATGCTCCTATTGTCAATAGAAAAAGATTCTCGCGCATTGAATAATAAATTATCTAACTATTTACAAAACTTATACGGTTTTAAGTTACTAATAAAGTTAACAATCATTTTAAACAGGTAAAAACATCATACTTCGTTTTAATATCAATATTTCAGAGTCAATTATTTCACGCAGGTAAACTCTTTATATTGAATTACACAATCACTGTTTTAAGAATCAGTGTTTATCTGTAGTTCGAATTCATTTTAGGCGAACTGTGTACTCATGCTGAACTGAACTGTTTTAAATAGAACGGATTATTTACATAAAAATGGATTTGGCATTAAATAACCTACAAAGATTGATATACCATAAAACTCAACAAACCCAACCCTCATTTTAGGCGGGTAAAAACTTCATATTTAATCCTACTGATACAATATTTTAAGAGACAATGTATTATCATTGTTTAAAACCCTTTTATTGATGTTTTTTCAAAATCCTTTTAATAATTATCTCAAAGAGATCTATTTGACCCTTAGACGTATCCCTAACAGGTACTAACATCTCAGCACAAAAAGTAGAGGCAATGAAGTGGTCCTTAACTGGAGCCTCAAACTCTGATTTGATTTAGTTTCATACTCAAGACAAAATATCATATTACCTCAAAAATATATATGGCGGTGCCCATGGTGTTATGGTTATCGTCGCTAGAAATGAACTCAGTTATTCACGTTCAACCCCAAGATGAGGTTGTTTGAATTTCATGTAGCGCTAATAAACCTGGGAAATATATAAATCTCTCTATTCTCCCTCTAATTATGGGTAAATAGTTAGGCAGACTAGACAATTTAACGTTAGTATGACAACCGATCTTGGAAAAGAAAACCTCTGAAAAAAACCCTGCTTAATATTGACCTTGTTGTCACATCCTGCAAAGGTTATAGGTGAATAACTCTAGACGAAAAGCATCTGCTAACACCAAACAAATATGAAAATACGTTTTGTGTCACCAATTTGTAACAAATGCCATGTATATTACAAGGAACATCAGGATTTAGCCATTCATGAAAAAAGATAGTTACTGATACTGATGTGAATTCTGGGTTGCCATTTGACTTTAGGTCTTATTCTGTTACACAGACGACCATCTAAGAAAGAAATATAATAAACGAAACTTAATGACAAGAAAAATGATTTTTTTCTTTACTGAAACAAACAGCTGTTGAAAATGACTAGCTAGGTTTCGTTGTAGGTGGTCTATATTTATTATCAACTGGTATTTAAGAGGTAATGGCAAATGTCTCTATTGGCATTACAATAATAATCTTGTCATTTTTTTCTTTCGGTCCAGAGAAACCACGTTATGCTGTGACACTTAATCTCTCGGGTTATATATATAAATATATATATATACATATATATATATATATATATATATAGAGAGAGAGAGAGAGAGGGAGAGAGATAGATAGATAGATAGAGAGAGAGAGAGAGAGAGGGAGAGAGAGAGAGATTACAAGGGTATTAATGAAATAACAAGATCAGCATGATTAATCGTTTGATAAAAGACCATCATATTAAAATAGATCGTTTAAAAGACTGCCCTTTTAAAGCATAATAGTAAAAAATAACTTTGATCGCAACTAAACTTTCTTACGGGACGCAATCTCCTGTTTATTATGTCGGACATGATCTTTACTATAGTTGCAATCAACTTTTTAAAATTAATATATATATATATATATTTGTGGTTGTGTGTCTCTTTATATCATTATTAAAAAAACAGAAAGAAGTTGGATAGTATTATTCTTCTTCTTCTTCTTCTTCTTCTTATTATTATTATTATTATTATTATTATTATTAATAGTAATATTACTGGCAGCACATCTTTTATTCTGGGCACTGTTTCGTTTGCTGCTGGTAGCACTGCAGTCTAATTTTTGAACTCACGTCATAGATTTTAATTCTTTGACAAACGATACCGCACTGATTTTAAAAATTAATATATATATATATATATATATATATATATATATATATAAAGAAAGAGATGGAGATTATCCAAATGTAGAAAAGATCTATTTGAATCATTATGCAATGCAAAAGAAGCTAAGATATCATCAAGATTGTTAAACTGACGGTATAGTTATCGATGGAAGAAGAAAATCAGAATATGTTGCCTTCATTAGACGTTTTAGTAGTGAACAATTTCATATCTTTCGTCTCCAGCATATACAGAAAACTCGTTTGTAGAGGTTTATATCTAAGGTGTGGTTTATTTTCCCCAAACCCCTGGAAGATTAACTTAAAACCTTTACTCATCGTGCAATAATAACATGCTTAGAGTGAAAATTGAATGATTAACTCAATATCATCGACATTTTCCTTGCAAATGGCCTCCCCAAAAGTATGATTCTCCATTTCTCGATATTGTTGTCAGTTCTTTGCTGATAAGATTTCTTCGTCTGTTATATTCTGCTCTAATTTTACGACAGTCTGTCCGATCTTTGCTAATTGAAGTGTGTTTCCTTCCGGCCGTAAGGGTATTTTACTTTCCCTCCAATAAGACTTGGTTAATTATAGCTTCAAATATACATGCAATGCCGACTCTGGTGGTAAAACTATCCCACAATTAAAGTTGAAGATTACCCAACTATTCTGTGTTCTTTTCGTAGACATGCCCTAATAAGATCTTTCAGACATATACAGACACATGAGTCCGCCATTGGTAAACACTTGTTTAATACAAATGCATGTCGAGTCAACTTTTCAGAAGAGTTCTTCTCCGTTCTTCTCAGGACTCGAAATAAGCACCTTCTCAACATCTTGGAAGTTGTTGTGATTAATGCACACCGTCTGACACAGTTTAGACAGAGTGAATTAAAACAAAAATTTTGAAATATTCGGGGAATCATTGACTTGATCTGGATAAGAATTATTTCTATGCCCTCTCAATTTTAAGATCCTTAAAAAAATAAAGACAACAACATTTCCTTCATTTTACCGACGACAGACTTAAGAGAATTGTTCGTCGAAATTTGCATAAGTTTTAAATTTTTTTCAATCAATTTTGATCCTTATTAAAACCATGTTTTCTATTTTACGACTTATCTGTACAAGATATCTATTTTTATATATGTGGAGTTGGTACAAACACCTCTTTATCAATATCCTTAATAAAACTAAATTGCGGTCCCTGCAGTATAAGATCAAGTCTCCTGTGTCTTGTTCCTTCGGACATATTAATTCTCGTTATAAATCTAAGAGCATCTCTAAGAAAAAGATTTCTTAATATTTAATTGAATAATACATGAACTCCTCAATTATGCTGATTCAGTAAAAATTCTGTAAAAATCATATACCGAAATATTTCGAGCAATGTCTGGTCTACTTTATACTTTTTTCATAGATTTTCTTTTTCTTTATATTTTACCGACGGTGATATTTTTCCTCAAAACAAAAGCATTTATGAAAATAAAATTTATTTAGATTTATTGATTAAAAGAAAAAATGGTTCAAGGACACCTTCAGTTAATTATATCCTGAATTTGTCTAATTATAATTTATCAGATACTGATAAATTAATCTTATCTAGGGGTGTAGATTTTTTATCACCTCTAAGAAAATTGATAAGGCTGAAACTATCAGCGAATATGAGTGTTTTATTCCCAATTGAAAAAATGAACAAACAAAAAAGCAACAACATTTACCGACTTCTAGAGAGAATTTAGATTATCTTAAAGTTCGTCTGAAAAATTTAGCCCACATATTTGTTAATTCACCAATCAATTTTAATGTGTTCTGGAAAAAAAACTATCTTTTTACCCTCTAAAATGATCAGCGAATTAGTATACTCTAGCCCACAACGTAACATATTTTCAGACGCCGGTGTTTTTTGTATGCCTTGTAAGAATTGTAAACTAGAATATATTGGTGAAACATCTCGGAAAATTCACGGTCGCTTGAAAGAACACAAAAGAAACATAAGAATTGGTAACTTAAAAAATGCACTATTTCAACACATTTCTTAATCTAATCACAATTTCGATTTCACTTCTGCAAAGATGCTCATTTACATTCATGATAAAAGACTAAGACGAATTTTCGAAGTCGCTGCTATTTCACTCTGTAATTCCCTAAATACTCATCCTGGCTTTTATAATATTTCTCCTTATTTGAGTAAATCCATTTTAAATACCTACAATATATTCTATCTTTAGTTAATACATTCCACTTATATCATAATTTTATGCTTTCTCTTTTTGTCTTTCTTTTTCTTCCCTTTTTGATTCGAAATCCTTCTTGATAAACAAACGGAACATAAATTCAACACAATATTTCTAATAAGCTAAGTGACGTAATTTAAAACAACAAACGCTGATCCACTAATTAAACGGCCAACTTTTTCTTGTTCTACAAACTTTCTCTATATTTTTGTACTTTGCACTTTTAAACATCCATCGTTGACTTAACATCATTAATAGCATCCAACATAGTCCTAATGATGGTTCATTAGAACCGAAACGCTATAGTGTCGACTTTGCTTCTCAACAAATCTTACCTTCTACTTGGATTACCTTGTTATCAATTTTTCTTTATATATTGTCGGATTCCGCTCCATTATTTACTTCCATATATATCTCTAAATGCACACATATATATATGTGGTGGGTATTTTTATAACTATTTCTATAACTCTGGTAGCGGGAAAAAAACAGATACTGTAATTTGTAAATAAAAATTTATATTACAAACCGATATCTAGAAAAAAATTATATATGTAAAAAAATAAAACATCCGTACTGTTTGAAAATAATCAATAATAATAATAAATAATACTGCATTGCCAAGCCAAAAGGAAAAACACAGACAGAATTACCTTAGCTTATGCATAAAAGTGCTTAATACACTAAGTAGATATAAACTAAAATATCTAAAAAAGCCAGAAACAACCTACCCAAGTTTTACCCAAAGGATCTTCAGGATAATTCAGACCAATGAATTTTAGCCCACATGACCCTTTTTTTTTAGATCACATACACACACACACACATATATATATATATATATATATATAATGTGGATCATTATTAATCATGTGCAACATAGATGTAGGTCACATAAAGTTATCATTCAATTTGAAATTGTTACGTAATAGATTATTTAGTTCTATTATTGACATATAATACCGCATTCAAATTAAGTCCTGAACCGTTTAACACGAGTAAAAACACATGTCAATCACTCTTATTGACATCCATTGAATCTCAGACCCCGGCTTTAATTGGGTTGCTTCAATCAAAAGTCCAGAACGATTGTAGAGTTAGAAATAAGTGATTTTGTGAGAAATCCTCAACGTGAGAAGTTGATCGCTCCATCTTACTCACTGAATCCCCGTTTAGGCCGCAGCGGGTAAAGTCGCAATTAGATAATTAAGATTTAATGAAATTGTGGTCGCGTCAGCATTTATCATCTAAGAAGAGAGAAACTTAGAACAACGAGAGAAAAGCAACAGTTGACTAGGAACGAGACCAAATATAGTGACCCAAAAGATGGCGACCAACTGACGATAGGAAAAATGAAATGAAAAGAAGACATGGGGGCTGCATAGACCAAGATCAGCTTAGAAAGAGATATTTACTATAAACCCAAAGTGACTGCGAATTTTATTCTTATTGCTTTTACAAAGATTTCGATCAGATATAATGTTTTTCTTCGTGACTCAGTTTCTTATTTATGAGATCATGGAAACACTTGACGATGTGATATATTCTCAATCACTGATATTGATAACTATCTATTCATGAATATAGCGAACTTCTTTATTTAGACACACACAGAGACACACGCACACATCTATCTATCTATCTATCTCCAGCAAAAACGTATATTATGGTGAGATATTTTTTAAAAAGCAATATAATTTGATAACCATAAAATTGTAAAAAAAATAAGAAATTCTCAGTCCAGTTTCAAACTGAATGATAATCAAGTAAAATCAGGATCCGTCCCGAATATGCTGTTTCATCATTCCCATTATAAAGGAGATAACTCATGATTGCTAATTAGAAACGTTCACTTCTTCCTAAGTTGAAATATCAGTATCAAAATTGTAAGTTTTTACAACATTGTCCAAGTGGTTATGTAGTCATGTTAAATTATTCCTGAAATTCTCAGAGTATATATATATATATATATATATATGTGTGTGTGTGTGTGTGTGTGTGTGTGTGTGTGTGTGTGTGTGTGTGTAATAACAAAATTTCTCAGCCATTATTGGGAGATCTGTTCGTTCATAATTATAATCTATATTTATAATATGGGTATTTTTACAAAGGAAGTTGGACCCATTTGAATAGTATGTCAACTCTACCCAAATAGCCATATTATACTCCCAGTTTTACACTTAAGACGGATGATATCCACCCACCTTAGGAATACCCATCATGAAACACAGAGTCGCCACAATGTAACTTGGGGTCCATTCTGTAAAGGTGTTTTTTTTTAAACAGTCTCTCCATTTTTGACACGGGACAATATTTTTAAAACAGATTATTTTCTACAGCTTATTGTAAGCTGTAGCTAGTCTGGTGTTATATGTATATATATATATATATATTGTATTATATACCTTATAAAATCGAAAATGTGTAAATTTGGTCCATTTTACTTTATACATAACTTATGATGCATGCTTATGTTTTTATCAATTTTTCCGTTTGTCTTTAAATAACACTATGTAACGCAAATATTGTCCCTGAATAGTATATATATTATTTCAACGAAACTATATTTTATGCTTTGGGTAATTAAAATTTTAGATGAACCTATGTTTTCTGTAAATAACAATCAAATTTGCACATTTTCATTCATAGATGAGTTTGCCAAGTAAATTCACATTCATAGGTGCATTTTATTCACATTTTTCGAGCATATCACACACACACACACACACACACACACACACACACACACACACACACACACACACACACACACATATATATATATATATATATATATATATATATATATATATATATTAGTTCCTTCCCCTTGGAGGTTTATTAGAACATTACACTTAATTTCGTTTGTTTCACAGAACAAAGCAATTGCCAGTGAAATTTGTAGATGAATCATGCACGGTATTTGTTCACGCATAAATTAATTTAGTTTAATCATACAAATTATCGGCATAACGGAGATGACTATTACATGTTAATTGGAATACTTTACTCAGTTCTTAATAGATGCATCAATATTATCACTGACCTCTGTTATAAGAGGAACACAATGAATTCCCTTGTGGTCAATTAGATACTATCTGCCCTGATATTAGGGCTTTGAATATACTGACTGTAACGCCTGTAAGACCCCCTCAAAATGAAGTGCCTTGCTGTAGCACTAAACTAGATCCAATGGTGAGGCTCCACTTCTGACGATCTAGGTCAGTGGGGTAGCCTTTCATTGTCATTAACCCTATGTCCACTCAAACTGATTGTACCAGTTAAGACCATATCTATGTCAAAAATATACATCATTTTAGAAATTATTCGATACCCTAGTGTGTAAAAACACCTTTAAACCAATTACTACAAAATATGTATATAGGAACGTTCAGGGAACGTGTTCCATAATATTTTGGCTTAAGATAACCCTAGATAGTTTGACATACCATTAATATCAATCGCTTAATCAACCATCTTGAAAGTTAGAAAATATTTTCCCTCTAAATATTTTAGATTCCGCAAAAATTTATGCAAATTTGAGAAAATATTATCTCTCTAAATAAAAAAAAATGTTTCTAAATCTTTTGGATTCTATTAAAAACACATTATGATTTTTTAAAAAACAGATCAACCTGACCAATATAACAGGTTCTATCTCTCTGGGTCGGAGTGAAAATGCGAGTAATTGCACGCCTCACCAGCATTCCACAATATGATATTTAATAAAACTTATATTATATCAACACAACCGATAAATAAATAATATGTAAATAGAATAATACTGAATTAATAAATAAAATATTAATAAAGTAATGAAGTATACTGTTAATAGAATTATAAATTTCCATTTAACATAATTTACCGTGAGCTCAGAGATCGAAAGAAGTAATAAAACTAGAAATATTCTTTGATTGAACTTGGCAATTATTTTTTTTATTTTGTTTATCATTTTATCCATAATTCCCTCTCCGAATGAATTCGTTCTCATGGCTGAGTGTTTTTCCAATATTTTTCATATATATTTTCTTTTTTGTTTTTTGTTTTTTGACCAAACATCCCTGTCTTCTCGCCAGTCACTCCTGCCTACTCATCATTCTTTCCCACCATCGCCTTTACATTCTTCTTCACATTATTATTATTATTATTATTATTATTATTATTATTATTATTATTATTATTATTATCTGATTACACCTCTACTATACCTCATCTTTGTCCTCCACTTCCTCCCCCTCCTCCTCTGCCTTGGAACGTCATTCCTTATTGCTGCCATTCCCATTGCTGTTATTGAGGGAAGAGTTGCAGATGTTGCCTTCATCCAAGGTTGGTCCCTTGATATCTCGTAGCCATAACATCAGCTGTGACAGAGATTGCAAGAGAACAAAATAACCATGTTCCCATTGCTGCTGTCGTCTCCCAGAAGCCGATCAAACAACAGCAACATTTTTTTAAATGATTAAAGATACCAAAAAAAAAAAAAAAGGAGGAGGAAAATGAGAAAATAAAATAAAGAGAATCGGTAAAGAAGAAAGGAAAGAAGGCAAACGAAAACGAGGGTTGGTTGATAAATAAGGCTGTCTACTGCGTGAATAATGGAGGGGTTCCTATGGCATAGTGACTAACGTCCTGGTCTACGATATCATAGTAAGCGAGTTCGAACTCCACTTGTTCATTTTAAGGAAAGACATGAACCCTTTTCCTCCCAGCAAAGGACACCATTACTGTTTTTCTACGAGTATCTCACTGGCTTTGAATCACCAAGGAGGTTTTATGTGACATTAAACTAAGAAACTAAATCATACAAAGCTTAATGGGTGGAGGTTGGGGTTACCAATTTAAAATAATTTTTAAAAAAATTGTACTTTAACCAACCCTCATTTAAGGGAAATAAAGTAAAGTTAGAAATTCAAAGAGCTGGAACTGTCCAGACTGTGACGTCCTGGTGTATTTTGAGGAGTGTAGGAGACTGGAGCTGACTTTCAATCACTCAGTTTCTTGCTATATGCAAACTATTTCTTGAGGGGACATGTAAGTACATGAAAAATAACCCTCAAACAAGGATTTTGATTAGTGACTTTCAGTATAAGCTAGGGATTCCCGTGGCGTAGTGGCTAATGTGCTAGACTGTGACATCGTAGTAACCGAGTTCGAACTGCAGTGACGCAATTACATTCACTTTCGGACATTTACTCTTGGAAAAGGCACGTCAGCTATTTATTAGATAGTACCTCAACTGATATAGGTTTAAATACCCAATAAAGGTTGATATGCCTTTAAAACAAATGAGTACTGGCCCAATCAACTGGGGCTACAGAATACACCGACTGCATCTCTGCAGAGAGGTAAGACACCCTCAAAGGGTGTCCTGGATATGACATTAAACTTCTGACGGTGAGGCAGCGGTAATACTGGAGCTTTGGGGAATACGGAGTACACCTTTAAGGCCATCGCTCCCAGGTCCTTTGTGGCACAGAGTGGTAGCACCTGATAGGTTCCTATCAATGGGTCAAATATAAGTAAACTGTGTTCTTATGCACAACCGAAATGTTTGAAATAGAACTGTTATTATGTATTAAATGGGTTTTGCGTTAAATAGCCTATAATAGTTGATATGCAATAAAACCAACGAAGCAAAATGATTAATAGTTAACAGAATTATTCGTATTGGTTGGAAATACTTGAAACTAATTAACTGCGTGAAAAATAGTTCATTTAAAAATTTTATCAACAAAATTTGTTTACAATTGAATATATATATATATATATATATATATATATATATATATATATATATATATATACAAAATTTGGCATTGAATAACCTACAATGGTTGATATACCATAAAGCCCAACCAACCAAATCAAACTAATAAGTACCGTCGGGTGTACGATCCTATCCTATCCTATCCACTCGGGCAGGATATGACACAAGGTCAATTTTTAAGTGGAGTTTAACAGGTTTGAATTCAGAGTTTTCCTTCTCTGAGACTAGTTGCCTCACCAAGGCTGCAGAACCCAGTTTGCCCTACTATTTACCCATAGCTGGAGGGAGAATAATTGGATTCCTGTGGCGTAGTGGCTAATGTGCTAGACTGTGACATCGTAGAAACCGAGTTCGAACTGCAGTGATTCGTACCTTTCCTACATACCTTTCCTAAGGGTATTAGTGCTATGTGAAATACAATCAGTTTCGTCCAGGATTTGAACTCGTGTCGCCGTGTCCATTTCCTACGACGATAACCATTACATCACGGGCACCTCCGTCAGGTGTACAATACTTCAGTGATTTACATAATATTGTTTTCATTCAAGTCTATAAAAGCAATTAGAAAAGCTGGGAATATGTCTTATTGTTATTATTACTAATATGCGTTATTGTTATTGTTATTATTATGTGTTATGAAATCGTTGCTGACAAACGGATTATTTGCATAATTCATTTCAGATAAATAAACTGATATATAGAAAAAAACTAATTAAAAGAACATTGTACTCTTTTTTTTTTACTTCATGTTAAATTATAGTGTTCCTAAAAGTAATTCATCTTTTAGTGTCCTGGATTTTGATCCACATTCAATTTCCTCTCATTATTTTCATCTTTTTACCAAGGTGTTTCACCATTATTGCTAATTAAACAATTAATTTTTCATTGTCAACATCATTTTTAATTTTCATATTTTCTTCGTCTTTCTGAGAATTGTCTCCTCACCTCTGTTTTGCGCTTTTTCTGCTTCATTTAGTTAATATTATAAATGTCTTCTACATTTTATCCGCTTCGATTGATTGATAGATTTTAAAGGCACGTTAAACCCGGTAGGGTTAGTTTTTATCAAAAGCTTAGGGAAGCGCGTTAATTTTTTTCATTTATATCTACATTTTGTGTTGCCGGCATTAAATGACCCTTTGAGGTTGATATGCCGTAAAACGAACCAAAAACAAAAACATTTTGTGTTGTTTCTTGAGAATTTTTTTTGTAGAATGTTCTATCGAATACGAGCAATATTTGACCAATAGATGGGATTTTAGGGGGTAATACTACTCCAGGTCTACGTGGACCTGGGATTAATGCCAATAAAGGAGTACTCCCATTTCCCCAGAACTTCAGAAATGGAACTATTGTTTGGTTCAGTTACTGATACAAAGAATATGGTCAATATGTTTGCACGACACGAAATGTAGTACCAGCGCTTAGCCATGTTTTTTCAGTTTCGAATCCTGTTTATGGCTGTACCGTGGGTTTTGAGGGTCGAATCCTGAGTCTGACTGTGCGGTGGTTTAGTGTCTGATCAAGGCCACCGCGCTTGAGGTCTTACTTCCCTCCTATAAATAGTTCATATACGAACAATTTTAAAAAAGATATTAAAACTCTTAACAAAAAAATAATAAAGAAGAAAATGTAATGTATGGGATCAATTTCATGAGAGAAAAGGGGGAATTTTGCTTTTTTTACTGCTTCCGACCAGGTTAGAATAGGTTTTCTTCGATCACTCGTTCACTAAGTATACTTGCAGATTTTTATCCATTCATAAAAAGAAAAGAATCCGCTACTTGAAATAAGATAATCGATTGATAAATAAAGTATCCACTTGCGAGGAATAGCCAGTAGAATACATAGTCACATAAGGGAACAGGAATTTCGAAGTATATACAGTATTACTGATAAATAAATTCACCTTTAAAACATTTCTTACGTGATTTTTTAATCCAAAGATACCAGGGTTTTATACGAAAAACTCCAGATATAATCATGGATTATCCATTATTTAACTCTACAGCATTCAAAATCAGTGACAAAAAATAAATTTGCTAAACGCATGTACAACTATTATGAATATATAACTAGATATTCATATTTTTGGTTACAAAAGTACAGTGCCGTAGAGATGTGTAATAAATAACTGGGGATGATATTCTTTAGATTGTGTAATGCTTCACGAGGAATAAAATCGTGAGCTTTTAATTTCTAAGAATATGAATATTTTGTGAAAGATTGTTTAGAGTGTACTTATTTATGGGTGATTCTGTAAAGTTCTCTTTAAACGCGCTCCGCCTCAGTTCACAGTATGACAGTATTGAATGCTATCATTCGGTAGTGACGATCCGAGTTTTACATAAATTTGGGTTATGCGTCAAACGAAAGTCATAGTTTTATTAAAGCAATTTATGACAACTGTTATATGGATGTGCAAATGTTGCATATTGACCTCCGACCCGGCCGGGCTGTCAAAATAGGAAATGCACCTGTATAAATAACTGGTGCATCCGGTCGAGGAATATCAGGATATTATAACCTTGACCGTGGACAGGTGGAATGAGTGCGAAATTGTGACGCCCACAAGAAGAAGGTGGAGGTTGAACTATTATATAACTCAGTGCACAGGAAATTCAATCAGTTTGGGATCAGACGAGTTGGAGAGAAGATGCTGGATTGAAGAACATGTCCCAGAGAAGCTGGGCACCCAGGCCCCCGGTTGAGGGCCCAGGAGAACGGGAAAGAAACGCGGTTATGGCCAATAGAGTGGGGGTCAATATATTGCAGTTCTGTTCGGTCTCCAACTCCCTCTCACACACAACCCTTTCAAATAAAGTGAGAGGTATATTTTTCTAAGAACTGTGTCGCTAGTCTTTATTGGGTCGTCGTTATGATTCTGCATACAGGTTTGGTTTGGTTTCTTTGTTTAATGGCATATCAACTATTTTTAGGTTATTTAATGCCAAAGTCATTCTCCTAGAAGAACAGTAGTGGTACTATTTAACCCATAGCTGGGAGGGTAAGGGGGTTCATACCTTTCCCCAGGTTATTTGCCCGAAAGTGAACGTAATAGCGCGACTGGAGTACGAACTCGCGTATTACGATTCCGCAGTTCATCGCTTTAACCATTACACCACGAGGACACCCCCTCTGCATACAGATGTGCATACGTATGTATATGTATTACGTGGCTATACGACACGAAATCCCCGTCAATAAGTTTGAAATGGTATAACTACAATAAAATGAATTCAGTTGATGAAAAAATACAAGTTGCTTTAGAGAATCAGGTTAATAATTTTTATGGATGCAAAATGAATCATTCGCATATAATTTTTGTCATAGGGAATGACTATAAATTCAATAATTCATTATAAAAACACTAGAGTGTTCAAGGTATCAATAAATAAAATAAAGTTGAAACAGAAGAACTTTATTTTACATTACGACAACGCAGGGTCAAGCTACAGTAAAAAAACAAACAAACTGTATAATAGTTAGAGAGCGAGGTGTTTCAAGCTTTATTTTCACACTTGCTTCACATATTCCATAGAACTCTATCTAGCATTATTTACCTCTCCCATAGTGATGGGATGTAACACAAGATCGGTTTCATTTGAGGTGTTCCGTGAGAAGCAAGAATCTATCAATCTATATCTCTATGTATCTATCTTGAGGATATAGAAATATTCAATTGTGTCGTCTTTTCTCTTCAGGGGCACCGGGAAATCAACTCAGCCTTTACATCTTTAAGGCTCGGAGGTAGTTCTAACTTCAGAGTTAAGAGGCCACCTGGAACACGAGTCATTAACATTGTTACATGAGATATCCAATATGAATGCCTGGTGGACAAACATTTGCTACGTGCGAGTGGGTTAAAAGTCAGAAATTCTCTTGACGGCGGAAATGAAAATGTACTGAACGTTTTGACAAACGTTTCACAAAATAATGTTTTTACGTTAAATTGTATAATGTAAAAGGGAAATAGATTCACTTTATTTGAATACCAGTTCTATTATACTCTCTACTTTAAAAGTTTATTTTTATATGATTGGGGACCTAATTTTCCAATCAATCTTCGATGATGAACTGTATATCAAAAATGAGAAAATGGAGAAAAATATGATATTAACTAAATGAACTGGAAGCAGAAAATATTACAATAAAAAAATGTTGTCGATGAAAGCAGAATGGAAAAAAAAATGAAAGAAAGTAATACTGAAAATTAAGAAGAGTGTATCAACATACGAAAGATACAAAGTAAAACGTTATCCTAATAGACTAAGAAAGTGAAACATAAGAAACTTAAAAATGGAAGAAATAATAAAATATTCGAAACAGCTATTGACTATATTGTTGATGGACAAAGCACGTGGTACAATAGTCAGTGAGCTAAGCGAGCGGACCGTTGTTTGTGAGTTCGATACTTTCTGCGTATTCGGTAATTCTAGTCTTGTGCCAAACTAAGCTTATTAAATAACAACAACAACAAAAGCGACAGCATCGAAATAACTGACACTCTAGTCGTACTACTTCAAATAAACTCCTTAAAACAAACTATTTGTTAATATTCTATAAACAGTTCAATGAATATTATCATATTTGATTTGAATGAGGAAAAGATGGGTGTTTCCTCAACGTTGATAGTTCTTAATAAACACTAATAATAATCGGAAAGTCATTTTGCTGAATAATAATGATAATGATAATAATAATTCTCGGAGATTTTAAGATACAAACGGATCACCTAATCTCGACCACACGTAGTGATAGTCAATAAAAAGAGAACTTGCCGAATAGTGGACTTTGCTGTCCCGGATGACCACAAAGTAAAACTAAAAAAAAAAAAAAAAAGAAGAAGAAGTACTTGCACCTTGCTGGGGCACTGAAAAAAACTGTCGAACCTGAAAGTGACGATGATAATGATTGTAATTGGTGCTCTTGGTAAAATCACCAAAGGACTGGTACAAGGACTAGAGGACTTAGAATAAGAGGACGAGTGGAGACCATCCAAATTACGGCATGTTGGGATCGGTCAGAATACTGAGAAGAGTCCTGGAGACTTGAAGAGACTTGGTGTCACTCATACTCTTGTGAAAACCATCATCTAATGACGGTATGGAAAACTCTCAAAAGATTACCTTAATAACAATAATAGGGATTAAAAAAGTGTATGTCTGGAGAACGAGAAAATTACTCGTAAACAAGCTATAAAGCAGAAAGCTCATCAAAAAGATGAACGCCTGGGCAGCCCCCCACTCTTTGTAAGATACTAGGGATCATTCTTAAAGTGGACGAGAGAAAAACTTCAACAAATGGACAAAAGAACAAGAAAACTCATGACGATACATGAGGTCTTCATCCAAGAGATGACATGGGCTGTATGTGCCAAGAAAAGAAGGAGGAATATTGACGATACATCGATAAAACGATTCGAAAACTATATGAAAAAGAACAAAGAAAGAGTAATAATAGCGACTTGTAACAACACCAACAACAAAGGCATCAACAGAACAACAATAACTAGAAAACAAAAATAGGAAGAAAAGCAATTGTGTGAATATTTCAAGCGGCAAACAAGTTAAATATCATACGAGAAAACATGGACATGGCTAACAAAAGGATACCTTCAGAGAGAAACTTAATCGTTACTTATATCAGCACAAAACAACACCATAAGGAAAAACTACGTTAAAGCAAAAATAGACAAGACGCAAAAAAAAATAGCAAATGGAAGTTATGGAGTGATGTAATCAATAATATAAGAAGCGAATGCTGCAAATTAGCGTAAAGGGAGTATAAGACTAAACACGATTGGGTGGTGAATGTGATCCACAAGGAATTGTACAAGAAATTAAAATTTGACCATACAAAAAAGTGGTATATGCACAACTCTGAATCCATTCTGTAGAATGAGACGCACAAATTTCTTTGGGATTTTTAGTAGCAAATCTCTGCCAGACGACCCGCCCTAGTGATATTAAAAAACAAACAAACAAAAAAATATACTGCATAGTGGACTTTACCATCTTGGCAGACCACAAAGTAAAATTAAAAGAAGGTGAAACGAGGGATAGATATCTGTACCTTCTTAGAAAGCTAATTTGGTTACTGAACGTAAAGGTGGCAGTGATACCAGTTGTAGTTGGTGCACTTGGAACGATCCCCAAAGGATTGGTAAAGGGACAGGAAGACTTAGAAATCAGAGTACAAGAAGAGACCATTCAGATCACATCATTAATAAGATCGGTCAGAATACCAAGAAAAGTCCTGGAGACTTGAGGAGAATTGCTTTTACTTAGACTCCAGTGAAAAAAACATCAGCTAACATTGATGGGAAAAGCTCTCAAAGGAGTAAAATAATAATAATTGCCCTCCTAAAGCTAGAGTAACAAATCTCATTTTAGTATTTAGTCATACCTTGAGGTAAAGAGATGGATTTACTTCACATAAGTATTTGAACCGTTGAAATACCTACGCTGGTGAATTGTTTATAGTGGTTTAGTATATCGTAGAACCAGTAGTTCCTTTGTAATATGCTGATAACTGAAGAAAAGTGTAACTACATTATCTTCTGAAGATCTCTCCTCAGGTTCAGAATTCGGAGTTTTTCCTCCTTTTTACCAGACCAGGGCTACAGAGCCCTGTTTGATTTGCAAATCGAGGATTTGAACTTAACTATCAGTGTCCAATTTAATCAACAATAAACATTCGGACACCCAGATCTCCAGGGCTCATAACGTCAAAGCGAAACAAAAAAAAGCAACAAAAATTGTCTTTGTGTAAAAAGAGTAAACCGCATCCTAAGAGAATGAATTATTCTAGTTCAAAGGGAATTTGTAAACAAACACATTGAATCGAGACTAATGCACTGGGAATTGTGCAAACGACTTGGGTAGGACAAAGTCAATAAATGACATAAACACATACAGATGTGGGACATGAAAAATGTATGCAATACCTTTGAGATCAAAACTGATCACTTTATCTAGCACAGAAAAACACATTTCTTTATATTATTGTTCTGTACACACTGCGAATCTCTATATTCAACTTAGTTGATACACTCTAAAGGTAACTGGGTACGAAAAAAAATGCACTTTAAGAATACCGGAGAGTACTGTAGCCAAAGCGTCGTCAGTATATATAACAAGTGGAGTAGAGCAGTCCGCACTGTGTAGAAAACAATAACATCGCCTCGTCTCAGAAACATAGACTACATTTCTTATTTCTATAAAACAAGAAGATTGCTGTTGATGAAGCTGTAACAGCAAATCCAATAAGGAATATCAATATATATATATATATATATATATATTGTTTTAGGTCCAACAAGAGGAAAGTAAATATCTAAAAAAGAATAGGTCTGCAAATGATGTGAATTTTAAGATTTATGTCTACAGGGGATTTTGAATGGTTAAGTAATGTTTCAGTTGTTGCTTTTATTGTAAATATCATTTTTATTGGATGTGGTCATTTTTGATTTCAGGATTTGTGTCTGTGAAAGTCCTATCGTAGTTGATAGTATGTGAAGACATTTGGTAGAACCGGTCATCAATGATGTGTTGGAAATGGAGGCACCTCAAGACGGGAGAGTTGCGATAATTGTATTGCTGCATAAGAAAGTGTCAAAGTCGAATTGCGGGAATTTTAAGATATAGCCTTGCTGTCCAATGTGGGAAAAGACTTATTTTTTAAAAAATTATTTTGAATTGATTAATTGTTGCGATTGTCTATAACATTATTCCTGGATCACAATGTGGCTTTCGCTCCAATCGTGGAACAGGAGATGTGATTTTCTGTGCTCGGCAACCACAGGAAAAATTCAGAGAAGAGAACCTTTCCATTTTGCCCCTGTTTCATTGACTTATCAAAAGCGTTTCATACTGAGAATAGATCAACTCTTTAGAAGGTTTTGTTGGCGTTGAGTTGTCCCGAGAAAGTTTTGGGTTTGATTCGATCTCTTCATGACGGGATGTACGTTAGAGTTGGTTTTCGACGAAATACCTGTTGATAATGGGATCAAACAGAGTGACATTTCTGCACCCGTGCTGTTAACCATCTTCTCAGAGTAGTTTTTCTTGTGGCTTTCTTTTAGAATCTTGATGGTATCAATATCAGATATCGAACGTCTAATAAAGCATACAATATCTGCAGATTGTTGACACACACAAAGATCTCCTCTTCTATGATGATGGAGCTACTTAATGCAGATGATTGTGACATTATCATACATTCTGAAGCTGAAGCGTTTTATGTACCGTTTTGCATACGCGTTTTAGGCCTTTGTTCAAGAAATCGATCAGAAAAAAGACCGTTGTTATGAAATATCCAGTACCCGAATTGCCCTACAGAGAACCAGATATATACGTTGAAGGGACAAAGCTAGACGTGGTGCACTCTTTTGTATATCTTGGTAGCACACTTGCTGAGAGATGTAGTTTGGACAGCTAGATCTCTTTGCGTCTTGAAAAAGCTTCTGGATCCTTTTTGTGCCTTGAAAAACGTGTTTGGTCCCAGCATGACATCAAACACAAAACAAAGGTCATGGTCAGTAAAATGATTTGACATCCCTTTTCAATGTAAATGAAACGTGGACGCTATATAAGCATCAATCAACGCTTCCATGAACGATGCCTGTGACAAATACTTTGTATTGGATGGGAATCCCATATCCCAGATAAGGAGGTATTAAAGAGAGGTGGGCATCGAATCAATGGTAGTGAAGAGTTGTCTTCGTTTTGCTGTTCATGTCGTTCGAATGGATTGCCGTCGCCAGCTAAGGCAACTATTTTACCCTGAAATAGGCGAAGGGAAGAGAAAGGCCTTAAAACCAAAGAAAAGATTTAAGGACTTTGTAAAAATTTGCCGAAGACAATTCAGCATATCGGTGGATTAATGGGAAAAATAGCACTGATACAGTCAGTAGCACAAACTGATTCATATGGGCATAGAATCCTTTGAGAACAGCTTTGTTCAGAATGCCGCTTACTAACGATCAGTTAGTAAGGCGGAACAAGGACTAGCACCAGCTCTATAAAGTCACCACGTCAACTGAGATATATGTGGAAAACTCTACCTTCCATTTGTGGGTCTTAAAAGCCACAAGCGCAAACATATCCAGCTTTCTGCTTCGCATCATGGTATTCAGGTGAGTCAAAGCGATCGATAATACCCAGTCTGTGTTAAAATTTGCCGCAATTTGGCTGTTTTGAAAAGTCATTTCTGGGTGCATATAACCTTAAAAAGGCGAGTCAAGAGAAAGGAATCGAAAAACTCAATAGGTGGTCACACTCGAAACCAAGAAGACAGACTTTATAAATATATATAAGTATGATATTCATAAACGTGCATGTGTATACAAGTGTGCATATGCATACATGCACGTTTACCCATGTCCGTACACACAAATTTTCAAAAGTGTTGATTTGATTTTTGTTCTTTTTTCAGTCCATTTGTCTGTTTGTCTGTCTGTTACCTTCTGTGCATGCACACGGACACACAAATTAACACCCACGCATACATATACTAATATGTTTTAAGGGTATTGGATGGGCTTAATGTGCATAAAAACATTGCCCCATACACATATGTATTTTCAGACAATCAATGTATATATATATTTGCACGTTTGTGTGTGACTGTGGTTAGGCTATGTTTAATGTTGGTTTAGATTTGTCTATGATATTCTATCTTTCATTTGGAGTTATGAGTCGTTATCAGTTTGGTATACTTATATTATTTTAAGTATCTCTTACGATATTCATAAAGATGTTTTGATACATTTTTCTATTTTCTTGTAATTTGATGTTGCTTTTATGCAAAGAAACTATATTGTTCAGAGCCAGTTGACAATCAACTTAGATTTGGTACCTTTGATGATAAAGACTTCATTTTTTAACTTGCTTCTTAAATTTCTATTAAATATGGATGTTGTTTGAGGGTTTTCAAAGGTATAGGATATACCTTTTATGATATTGTTACGAATTCCACATCTTTTATTTTTCATTTTGGGATTCCGGACATAGTGTTCCACAAATTTAGATGAAGTGAGGGTGTTTTTTAATTTTTTTTTTTTTTTTTTTTGCTGTGGTTTGCTCTCAGTGATTTTTGTTGTGTCTCGTATGTTTTTAATACTGTCATTGCTTGTAAGTTGATCTAGGTTCCTTGATATTTTCGCGAACAGCTCCGGATTATTATTGTTGTACCTTATGGCATATGCTGAGAGTTGTCCGTTAGTTTATTGAGCGGGGTTCGTAATACTTTTAATGGTCATTTTTCTGTTAATTTGAATCCCTTATCTATTAGTGTTGTGGGATATCCTCTTTAGTAAAGGGTTACGTGTAATTCCTCAACGGGGTTTTATTTGAGGTTTTTGTTAGTTTCAAGGACAATTAACTCTAATGGAACATTCACAAATGCAAATCCTGGAACTGAAAAAGACCACATCCTATCAAAACAATCCTTACTATAAAAAGAACCGAAACGTAACTCTTCGAAATCTCTTGAAGAAGATGCAAAGTCTGAAACTCGTGCAGAGTACAAGTATATGAAATTATAAAACCATTAATAGCAAAATTGAAATCCTTTGAAGACTTATTCCTATATATATATATATATATATATATATATATATATATATATATATATTTATATGTAAAGCGGGATATATATATATATATATATATATATACACGCTCCCCTCCCGGAGTTTAAAACTCTGGAGAAGGAATTAACGGCAGCCACCCGCGTAAGGCAAAGCTCTTGTTACAAACTGAGAACTCCGGTATCCGATAGCGTAAAATATATACAAACGAATGTTAATACAAAATGCGTTAACATTTCTGAACTGACGTAAGGGCACAAGAATGGCTGAGTCATCTGTTATCGGTCTGACGTAAAGTTAGCCAGGCTTTGTTCCCAGCTTGAAGCGTCTTGCGTGTGTAGCCACTCTGAAGAGTTGTAATACAACGAAACAGTCTTCACGTGTATGACTATATGTATATATATATATATATAGTTTTACGCCATTTTAGTCTACGTCAACTTCCTCTTTACACCGGTATTTGTCTCTGCCTCCCACCAGACAGGACTTGACTCAAGGTCAATGACCCGAAGGTCGATTAAAGTGGGGATTAGGGGAGGGGAGATTGGGCACGGGCCGAGGCTCGAGCCTGGCTGGACTATGATGCAGCTCGCCCACCCGAAAAGGGCCCAGCCTTACAGCCTCAAGTCTGCCTTTATGCCATTTTTCTAGATTTTTCCGTTCAGTAATAGTCATTACATCCTATCTTGCGTTACCAAGCATTGTCACTTATGTCAATATTAATGGACATGAAGTGAATAAAATGTTTCTTGAAGATATATCTAAAATAACCAAAAAAACTTAAAGGAAGCTAAAATAATTTAGAATACAGCAAAAATAGGTTAAGAAATGTATTTACATTAAAAAGAAACACGTATATATAAAACAAAACTGTAAGCAAATCATTTCATCGTTCTATTGTCTTAGTTTCAATCATCATTCTTTATAAATTATGACTAAAACAATCTTCTTCGTGTCTTTTACGTTAATTGTTTGTCGTTATACCTTTTGAGAGGCTTTTAAAGAGACAATAATAACATCATTTTACAAACTTGTATTTATTATGGTTTCAAAAAGATGGCTAAAATGTATTTGTAACGATTTTAGCCATTTATTCTAGCAAGTTTTACAGCTATTTTTTAAAGGTATTTTAAAGCATTTACGTTAGAAATTTGTTTACGTCACGGCTTTTGATACAAATTAATGCTATAGACTTGAGTATGATTATATATATATATATATATATATATATATATATATATATATATATATATATATTTATATATATAATCATCCCAAGTCTATAGCATTAATTATCCATTAATTAATTATCCATTGGATCTGAAGAAGTCCTGTATAAATTTTTTCTTCATGTTTTTGGTTCACACCAGAAACTGAAAATACAGGATGGAAATAAATTTATAATCCTGAATTAACCGGTCTTCGGTTTTTTTCTTAAATATATATATATATATATATATATATATATATATATATATATATATATATATATATATATTGGACCCCCTTGCCCTCGACATCTGAGACTATTATGTTTGCTATATTCCTAACGTCAATGAATATACACTGAGTGACTTTACCAGAGTTTATGCATTGACAAGCAGAATAACATTCTTGAAATAACAATAAAAATCTTGTAACTAAATTACTCCTATGTAAAAAAATACATACATACATATGTACATATATATATACATATATATGTTATTTAGTTCATTTTTTCAAAAGAGAGTATCAAACATATCCATTAATTTTCTATGAGTAATAACAGCAGGACATTATAATGGTACGGTTTTTATATATGCATATCACAAAGCCCAGATGACACATTGTAACGATATATATGCTAGCTCAATTGCATTAAGATTTACTAATTTAAAGAATATTAAATTTTGAAATTGAATTTGCAACACACTAAATAATATTATTTTGTTTACATTCATGCATACCCTTGGGATTATAATCTTTGGAAGTACTTCTCCTTAATAATTCATCTGAAATTAATAGCAATACAAAATTTGTAGCTTTATATCAAGTTGTATATCAGTCCAAGAAGGTGCTCATAAAATTTAATTTGTATTACAAGCAAAAATCGCGGTGCTGTTACGAATATTTCGTCAAGACAATCAATATGTATCTTGTGAATATAGCCACAAAATGAGTATAGGATTTTTACAAACTCAATTACATTAAAATCAAATAATGTAATGAGTGTTGTAGAATCTTTAGCCTTGGTTTGGCAACAAGTATAGGGCACGGAAAATTTTGTTTTCAAACTAGCTTTTCTCTGCCTAAATATTGACCTTGTGGCAGATCTTGATCATCGGAAGCACCCTTATATATTCAAGTGTTATCGGTCAGCAAAATGGAGAAAAAGAAACCTTTTATCTGCTCAAAAGCTGAAAATGTTTTTATAAAGAGGCAATAAATAAAAAAAAATGATGTCAGCAACAAAAAATAACAGGAAACAACAAAAATGTGAATAGATCTTTTTAAGAATTCTAAAGTTGCGAGGATCAATGAAAATTAGTCGATTGAAAAAGAAGTTAAAGAAGAAACTGAAATGACTTACGTCATGAAAAGATACAAACACAATCACGTGATAGGAAAGAACAGGAATATGTAGAAACAAAGGACTAGATGTAAATGAATGAAATAAAATGCCCGGTAAACGAAATCCAGAAATGTTAAGACTGAAATAAAGCAGCTCAATTATATTTTAAAATGCATAGATACAGCGTAAGGCTTATCGTTCTGGGAAATGGTAGAAATCTTAGACGTAGCTGATTGTGTTTCAATTTAGGGTTATGGCTTTGAGAAAGTCATCAATCAATCTGCTTTCTCCATAGCTATGGACAAACAGTGAGGCAGATAAGGATTTTAGTTTTGTTATAACAGCCACTCTTAAAGAAGGAAAACATAAATCTAAACCACCTGTACTCTACTTAAAACTTGACCCGGTTTGATAGGAATATTTGAAATCAAATAAATGTGTGAAAACAAATGAGCTCTAACAAATCGTTTAAAAATTGTTACCGACGAACTATTCACTTGCAAAGTATATATATATATATATATATATATAAACAGGATTTAGTATTAAATAATCAACAACAGTTGATATCCAACAAAACCCCAACCAACCAACGTTTCACATGTTTAACTGAAGTATTGTATCCTCATACGTCGAGATCGATGGGAGTGTCCATTATACATATTCATATGTATAATCCGAGGAAAGGTTGTGTAAGAATTAGACTAAAAGGTAAGAATCCAAGGAGAATATGAACATCCAATGGAGTGCTCAATATCAACGGCTATCGAAAACATAATCAATCTCATATAAAAATATATCGAAATTCTCGTGCAGAGCAAAATTAAATATATATATATATATATATATATATATGTGTGTGTGTGTGTATGTGTGTGTGTGTGTGTGTGTGTGTGTGTCAGAGATAAAGACCCGTAGATAAATAGATATATAAAGAGGTTAGATATAGGGATGATTTTTCTCGAGGAGTGGACATGTTATAGAAAAAAAAAACTCACAATACCGGCGCCATTTATAATTTTTCATTTTCCATCGGCATTTTCACGAACCTTTTTACAATTTGCCCTCTTTTATGTGGGCATCTATTTTGTGGCTTACACACATATCGACTCTGGTTTTACACTTTTTCCTTTGATTTCTTATATCAATATTTTTACCATTGCCGATTATGTGCGCTGAACTTGAGCTCACAGCCATTGTTATACACTGAACATATTCCGAAAGTCGTGACGCTGTGCATTGAGTAATAAATAGACAATCAATTAGGCATTGTTCTCAATTCAACACGTAGGTACACACCTTCGGGTCACCCGTATCTTGTGACTACTGTACGAAAATAGATGGTTCATAGACACACGGGCACACAGACACGTGAACACCAATAGAGACATGCGCATAGTGTATGTAAAACCACATGCTGAGGCTTACACAGATTCTGATTCATATAAAAGTTTTAAAAATAGTTTTAAAATATTGCCTACATTTTCCTCAATATATACGCAATAATTGTGTATATCTATTCCTTAATGCAGATATATTTGCCTAACCATATGCAACATGCATTCAAATGTACATTAATATTCAAAGGCATACGTATAAATGGAGTTATTCCTTTAAAATAAAAATGCTATTCGTATTGGCATTTTATATTCCTTACTGTGCAAATTCCATAGTTTAATTAGAATCAAGCATCGATAACTAAAGATTAATAAGTCCTTTTATTACTTTATTTATGATATATATATATATATATATATATATATATATATATATATATATATATATATATATATATATATATATATATATATATATATATATTATAAAGTGGGAAAGAGGATAAATCAATTATTTACAACTGGTTTAGTCGTTATATTTCGTTCTGTATTCACGGAAGAACATCTTCAGACTTCTTTCCTTGAATAAATACCGAAATATTACAACTAAACCCATTGTAATTGTTTTAGTTATCCACTTTTCCTCTTAATTTTATCATCTTGTCAGATTCAACAAAATTCATCATTTTTCCATATACATAAAAATATATATATAGTTACATACACGTAAAAACAAATTAATCCAAAAATTATTTTCAAAATAGAGAAACAACTGGAAAGAATAATTTACACATTTATAAAAGTAAACAAATAAAAATTATTTATGGTAAAAGAACAATCCTCCCACTTAGACATGATTGATGGATTTAATGTTATTTTATACCAATAGGCTACGTAATCACATTCTTTATCCGTCCACATTTATATTTTTCAGAGTGGTTGTGTGTTAAGAGAAATTTTTTCATTACAGTCTCATCAGATTTGAATAATGATAAAACAGATGTATTTGAACCATAGGTGGGACCTTAACAGCTACTACACTGCCGTCCAGAGTGGACTGAATAGAAATAGCAACGAAGTGCTTTACAAAACTCCACAGATCTCCATGTCATGCCTTGAATACCCCTTTTATGTTTTGGTGGGGGGGGGTTAAACGCTTTGCAGAGGGTAGAGTCAGTGTATGCTAAATCTCGTGAACAGAGTGGTCCGTCACTAAATCTTTCTTCTCCCATGGTTAAATCGAAATATTTAAGTGAATGTTTCCCATAAAGGTTATAGTATACACATTTTTTAGCGTTAAAATGACCAACTCCAAAGACATACATAATAACATTCTAGAAATTTCGGATCAAAACTGCATTAACATTAAAGTTACATTTTTATATTTTTCAACCAATCAGCTAAAAACATAGAATAAGAACATTCTAGAATTTTTTTTATCAAAACCGCATTAACATTGAAGTTACATTTTTATATTTTTTCAACCAATCAGCTAAAAGTACAAAATAAGAACAATCTAGAACATCCGGCTCAGAAACTAATTAACAGAAAAATATTCAGGCTCCAAAACAAATAAGTAAATAAACGAATCTGATTGTTCAAGAAATGTCTGCGCGCTTGAATTTTAGAACCCGCAATAAAACTATTTTTGATCCACTTAAGTGACCCCAAAAAGTAAAAATAACGAAGAATTTAATCAACCAGGTCATTCATTCCTTCCACTACGAAAAAGACTTTCTACTACGAGTGGTCATGAATGGACAGCAGAGAGCCACGCCATGAGACTCAAAGGGAAAAGGCATGCAATCTTCTTTTACCAATGCGACACTTTGTTGCCAAAGATCATAAGAAAACGCACATGCCGACTTAAGAAAATAAAGACCTATACTTACGGTCCATCAATTATATATACACACACACATACCCCTGTGTGTAAGTAAAGTCAAATTTCCATCTTCTTTACTTCGGCCAACTATGGACCCATTTATTTGATAGACTTTATTAAAATGCACACACACACACACACACACACACACACACACACACACACACACACACAGAGTCGAACAAACCTATTTTCATTCAACTGGCCACAACTGTATTTTCTACAAAAAACCGCTCGTATATAACATGTACATTGTATTTCTAATTATTTTTTATCCTTTTGTTATGATTATTAAATTGTTTGTTCCTTAATGTTCATTGTTGTCATATTCCATTTATTTACGTGCTTGCAAAATTTGTGTTGTATTTGTGGTCGAAAGTAATACCCGTAAAATACGGACGGGAACTCACTCACACTTACTCACTACAAATCGGAGAGTAACATATCCACTAAACAATTACATGTACCCACTACAATGTACATTTAGTTTATCGACAGTCGGGTTGGAAGTTGTTGTTTACTCAGCTTTTAGCTTAGATGTGGTACGAGGCCGCAAAAACGAGGCACCCAATGAAACTCGAACTCACTCGTGAAGGTTAGCTAGTCGAGATTGCTTATCATTATAACACCCAAGACGCCCTAGTTGGGTAGGAAGTATTGTTTTGTAGAGAGTATGAATAACGTCTGATTTAAAATTCGAGAGAAAAATTAAAACAGTAAAGGAAATATTGCTCAAATTTTTAATCAAACTAAAATTTCACTTTTAGTCCCATTTAACATAAAACCGAATTTAATCATTTTGCAACATGATATATGTTAGACAATACAGGTATATAAGTAAAAGCCAGATGGAAAATAAGAGCAAAGAAAATGTTGCTAATTTAAACATATGGTGAAGATTATCTTTTCTTTTTTAAAATAAGAAATGTAAACATTTTCAAACTAATAAATACCCACGCGGTGTTGTCGTTTTATTCTATTTTATTTTATTTCAAATTTCATCTAAAAAAATTATTTGTTTACTTGTTCATTTTTAGTTGGATTTTTTTTGTTAGCTGTTTCATAGCTCGAGAGAAATAATATTAAAAAATGAAAACATTGTTAAAGAAAATTTTAACCCCATATAATATCTTATACATGACACATGTTCCACGACAATTTTTTTTCTTTTTCTACACTCTCCTCCCTCCTCATATACCCTTCTTATTTTTCTGTCTTTCAATCCTCGCTTCCGTTCTTTCTCCTGTGCCTTTCTTTGTCTCTTCGCTTCTTTTTTCTCTAACATCTAATGCATTTTTTTATATGGACATCTTTTATTATAATGGACTTTATGTCTCTGTCAGTCTGTAACTACATAGGATTAACACTCCTCTATTTCTAAACAGTCAGCGAAGAGCACATAGAGTAGAATTTTCTGGAAAAACAGGATCCAAGACACACTTGCTCTCAAAATAAAAATTGTAAGGCGTCAAAATAAATTAAATGTAGTCACGTGCCGGTGTTTTCAACTACGTCCACGCGTTTTGAATTCGTCCGGTGCAAAGATAAATCTTGCGCTAGGTGCCGCTAACGTTTATGGAGAACCCCTATATTTTTCCGTTTTTGACAGTCTCACTCTCTCGCTCACCGATTGAGAGCTTTCGCATTCATTCTCCATTCTCCCCGGCGAGTGATCCACAGCTCCAGACAACTCGTGACAACTTGGCAGAAACCATCAGCAAAACATGGGAGAACAGCAATGGAAAACACGTTAGTCCTAATGAAATTAGAACAATTACAATCTTTCAATGTACTAAAATTTTCTTGGACTTCATTGTCGTCTCACACATGCAGACACACAGGTTTAGTCAGTGGGCAGACGCATAATTCCCTGCTAGGTACTTTTTAGTTCAAACACGTACATACACACATATATATGATTAGGACTAATCCACCTTTTTCTCTTCTTGTTTTAATGAGGAACACACGTACACACAGACATGTTCGAACAACACACACTTGCATATTTGCATTATACACATCTACAACACACACAAATACATATCAAATATATTTGCACATTTGTTACTTTGTATTAACTTTTACCATTTTTTTTGTTATATAAATATTATCTGTTTTACATTCTCGTCGTCGTGAAATTATTTTGTCTCCGTTGTTCATATTCTTTCTGTTGTTATTCAAGGAATGACACTCGACGTTTTGTTTCAAACAAAACCTCGGGAGAACTAAGCCGCCTTTGTCCACAACTACGACACCAGGGACGTCTCAAAACCCTACGTTATTTACGTCACATTCTCCTTGATATTATTTTTAATTGAGTTTAGTTTGGTTTGGTTTCACGGCATATCAACCATTATAGGTTATTTAATGGCAAATCTTGTTTATACTAATATATTAGATATATATAATTTGTAAACACGTTTTCTTAATGACATTTTAAACAAGCCTACGCTCATTCTTTGCTCACAGTTAAATAGGTTCGAATATTTCCAACACGAATAATTCTATTTACGATTAATCATTTGTACACAGTTAAAGGAATATACACATATGGTTTGTAAGTGAATAGGTTATATGAAATTTTATTTTTCTATGAGTTAGAACATATTTGTTTGCTCATTATTTTCGCTGTTGTTTCAGCACAGAATTATTGCTATATAGCGCTAATAATTCTATCCAATTTTTCTTATTTGTTTGCAGTCTGTGAAGTAGTTACAAGTACTGCTATTTAACATTAATTATTCTATTCAGCACTATGCATTCATTTGCACACAGTAAAATAGTTCTAAGTATTGCTATGTAATACCAATAATTCAATTTAGACACACATATTCAAGTATTGCTATTTCGCACTAATTATTCTATTTAACGTTACTCGTTCGTTTTTACATAGTTAGAAGGCTTCAAGTATTGCTATGTATCACTAACAAGTAAATTAAACATCAGTTATTTTTTTACACACTGTTAAGTGATCAAACAGTATTTTTCTAACAATTCAATTTAGCATAAGTCATTTGTTTACTCTCAGTTCAAATGTCAAACATTTCTTGTTGAACCTTAGTTATGACCCATTCAGGTATTACTACTCCGGGCCAGATTGTACTGAGAGCAATGGCAATGAATGGGCTCTCCCTGTTCTCCAAATCTATAATACAGGAGCCTCACCATCAGGTGGTTTAATATCATAACCTGAATACTCGTTGGGGGTTCTTACCCATCTGCAGAAGTGCAGTCAGAAAATAATGACTGTACTTCTTTCTTTCTTCAGCCCCTGCAAACTAGACCAATTTTT
>OY757914.1:49479916-49507416 GCA_963585895.1 Sepioteuthis lessoniana
TTAAATTATTGTAAAAATTAAATTAAAACTTACGTCTTCTCATTATTTTGTTGCTGTCTCAACCGGAGACCGGAAGTAATCTTTGATGGGTGAAGGCTCCTTCTCTCCCCTTCAATCCTGTGACCACCCCCATTCTGGCAGCATTTATTATCTCCATGTTGGATCTGAAGAAGTCCTGTTAATTTTTGGCGGGAGTTATTGATTCATATCCACCCTCTTAGCAGGACGGAAAAAAATTTATAATCCTAATATGAACGAATTTTGTTTTTTTCTTGAAGGAATATTTGCTCTGTGATATCATTTACATTTAGCTCTTTACTAGGAATATTTAAATATCCGAATTTCGAATAATTGAATTGTCCTGACGGAATCGTTCCCTACCCTGGATTTACTAAATTGAAGAATACCTATATATATATATATATATATAATTGACCTTGTGTCATACCCTTTGCATGTTGGCGATCTTGGGTGAATACAAATAAGATAATGAAATAGTTTAAATATCTATTTATCAAAAATAAAGTTGCATTTTTTTTTGTAAACATGTTGTATGTTTGAAATATTTGTTTATATTAGTTGACGTTGTATGTAAATGCTTGGAAGAATAGGAATAATCCAACCTTGAAACATTAAATTAAATTAGGGAACGGTACATCGTTAAATATGGGTTTAAAATTCCATTCCTTTCTTGAGTTTAGTCGGTTCCTCCATTTGAAAAGCTCCTGAACCCAAGGGACAACCTATTTATCGTTCCGACTTTGGACAATCAATAGTCAAATTCCATTTATAAATCTTTTTTATTTGTATTTTTACTGTCCATCCTCTACATGCTTCACATTATCCATTCAACCTTTCATCTGAATGCTCTTTTAATCTCTTAGAATGCACAGAGTAAAAGGTCAGATCAGAATGACACTTGGAACCGTTTGAAGAACTTTAGCAAAGATGCAGGTGGCTTGCTGGCTCCTGGCCTACAGTGGAATATGTCTACTATCTACATTCTATGCGTCTTTTAAATGCCAACAAATGGAAAAGGGAAACACACAACCTGAATCATCCTTTAAGTTTGTGACATTGCTTTTACGTTGACTCGATCGCTATATCTTCATCTGCCGTTTACTTTTACGGTTTTTTTCTGGCTGCTTTTCTATCATGTCTTCCCTGTGTTTATTAAGTGATTTTTTTTCATATCTATCTATCTATCTATCTATCTATCTATTTGACAAGTAGTTCCTGTGGAGTTGTAGCTACACTGCCACATCATAGTAAGGGTGTTCAGACTCCAGGCGCTATATTATGTTCACTTTCGGAACATTGGAGTAGCGCCCTCCCCTACACCTTGGTGTAGTAGCTATCGAAAAGGGAGCCTTCGGGTCACCCTCGACTATGGTCGCTAACTTTTATATAGGTTAAATACTACCACAACTTTTCTCCTGTAAGGATGTCTTTGGCATTAAATTACCCAAGAATTTTGATATTTTATTTAACTAAGAAACCAAATCTATCTATCTATCTATCTATCTATCTATCTATCTATCTCCATTCTTTATCAATCTATTCAAAATGTTTTTTCGATTAAGATACGATGTAAATACAATACCACGTTTGACGCATTGATGGATAACATATCTTGTAATACCAATGAGATTAACTCAAACTTTTCGGGATACATGAGGGTTTTCCCAGAGAAACGGACGTGAAGATTTCAAAATACCCGACTGTGCGTGTGAGAAATAAAAAAAAAATCATACAACTGCTCATTCCTCCCTACCCTGTCATTAAGTCAAGGAAATATACATACAGTTACTTCATCGAATACACAGACACACACAAACATATATATAAATACATCTGTTTACATGTGTTAATACCCGCTCAAGATCTGCGTATGTTATAAGTAAAAACATCTGGATCACATTTGGAAAATAGTTGCCGGCTGAAATTAAATATACGCAGTCCAATTTTCAGTTAATCTTTGTTTTGTAAAATCAAGGAAAAGACATTCTCAGTGTAACGTATATTTCTTTTGCATAAGTACTGCAAATTTTACAACTAAAAAAAACGTTGTTTCCATGCAATTGTGGGCTAACAGCTCATAGTAGTGTTCGCTTGACACTAAAATTTCGTCTGGTATTGACTCTAACTCAAATATAATACGGATTTCACCCAAGTTATAATGTTATATGGTGATGACTTACTCAACTCTTATGCAAGATTGACGCCTAAATCCATAAGAGATCTTTAGTATCTTTGTTCAGTAGCATATCAATCTTCGTGGGTTATTTAATGATAAAGCCATCTTGGTTGAAGAACGTCAGGGATAATATAAACCATTTGTTGAGAGTATAAGAGGGTGCATATCTTTACAAAGGGTATTACACCGAAAGTAAACCATTAACATGACTAGAATCCGAAATCACTTACTCCAAGGCCGCAGTCCAATATTTTAGCAATTAAGTCACGGTTATATTCATCAATAAATTTAATTCAACTCAAATACAATGTTGATTAACTTAAATCTAATGGGGAGTTTACCCTAATATATTTAGTAAGAGAGCGACTTACTGAACAGCTATAGGAACTTTACTAACTCAATTTTGATATGGGGTTGACTCTAATTCAACTTAAATTGTGTGATCTCCGTGGTGGAGTGGCTAGTGAGCTGGACTATGACATCGGAGTGAGCAAGTTCGAAACTACCTCATCCAATAGCTATAGGTTTGGCATTTGATAACCCATGGAATATGATATGTAATTATATAAAGAAACCAAATCATGAACTCAAATTCGGTGTTCACCCAATCTATTTCTGGGTGGACTCCAGTTTAACTTAAATCTCATATTGATTTTACTAACTTAACTCTAATATGTAATAAATTGCTGTCTGCTCGGTTGTTTGCGTTTATGGCATGCCGGTACATTTTGTTAATGCCGAAGTCAGTTTTTCAAGCAATTATATGGTTTCTAATAACTTTATGATAATGATTTGTGAATAATCATAGCTTCAAGTAACTTTTCCTAATATAAAAAAAAATGTAAATAATGACATGGTTTAAAGTAACTATTCTTATTACATAATAATCATTTGTTTATATACATGTATATGGTTGAAATTATTCCTATCTTATAGGAATAATTTTTAAAAATTGCGTATTGATGGATCCTACAATATACTTGCACGCTGGATCAGATTGAATCTGAGAGTAATTGCAATTAAGGAGTGACTTCATACTCACCAGTGATCGAGGATTGGTGCCCTACCATTTAAAGCAGTTTCGTGTCATACCAAAGTACTCATTGTGGGGAGTCGTCTTAACCTTGAACAGTGCGCTATTTGCTTTTGAATAAATCATTGAGCGTCGGATGAAAAATACGTTTGATGAATTATTGTTAGATATGTTTTATTCGAACACTCTTACTGACAAAGAACAATTTTCTTAAGTCATTTTTTCGGCTTACCCATTTCCCCCTGATTTTTAATCAATAAATACATGTTAACTAAATCTATGTTATGTCAAGAAGCCTTGATTCTCTTGTTTGAAAAATTTGGTTTATCAAATTGCGTGTAAGGTCTAAAGGAAAAGATCAATTATGCAAATTAGATACACCGTTTTACCAGAAAGATTTCTTGTCGATTTTCTTCTTTTTTTTTTCTCTCAATTTACTTTATTGAATATTACTCAAGGTAGACTCCGGTCTGAGCTCATGTACACAGACTGCACCGAAGCTGGAGAGCTAACAAATAGCAAGCATAAGTAAATCGAAAGAAATGATCGCACGTGACTTATGTCAGTACAAGTTCAAATAAATATATTTTGGAGACTCTACATGGGCAATATATATGTATGCATCCAGTGATAAAGGCCCACCCAATATCTTCAAAGGTATCAGCTTCGTCGGCAGGGTTTAAAATACACTGACTGTATGCCCCACAGAATGGAAAGACTACCTGAAAAGAAGTCCAGGGTTTAATGTTGACAAGACTCTAGTCCTTGAACTCTAAGAAGAGTGGAGAAGCCTTTCATTGCCATTACTTTCAGGTCCATTCTGACCTGGAGTAGTAGAAGCTGTTAGGGTTATATTTCTAGATCAAATTGATTATTTGTATTAGATTGGAATACTTCATTTCTTATAATCGAATGCAAAACATTAAGGAAACTACACTAAAAATCTTCATATAAACATATAATGATCACAACTCCCTACCACCTGGGCCCAAAATAACCCCTGACGCTTTGATGTTAATCAAGCAATCAATCACATATTATCAAAAAAGAAGGTGTATTTACCTAGAAATGAACTAACGATGAAATATTAATTTACTTCAAAAGAGATCCATTGGCATTCATCTCATTCGACCTACTTTTTCATTGTTCAAAGTACCTCTAAAAACTTATCTTCATATGATGTGAAGCTGCTCAGTCATATTTCCCCTAATTCCATCTATGTCCTCAAATCTTAACGGTGAAATAAATTTTCTGTTATCGAAATACCGAAAGGTCATGCGGAGATTAATCTTGTAGGTATAGGGGGTACTGCGCTCTCAACAACCCATGTTTCACGGAAAAATGCCAGTCAAAACGTATCGAGAATGCAAGTTAAAATATACAGAGAATTAGCTCTGATTCATCTACATTTCGGTCAGCAGTCTAGACTTCATCGCTTTTATAAGTTGTTGAAGTCTTCACCCGTTTTTATTTGGATTTTAAAGTTTAAAACAAAAGTAACATATTTCCACGTATAGTGTTGTCACGTTACAAATACGATGTGTGTTCAAGACTGAATATGTATTCATAAAGACAGAAAAATCATCTCGGCATAAAACACATTTGTTCCAGTCAACTTTTCATTAGTCGAAGCACATTTGAAACTTCTCTTTTGATGTGAAACTACATATCTCTTCTTGAATTCTCAGAGTCTTCAGCTTAAGGAACAAGAAGTTATACGATGCAGGCTCTAGTATGTAATAAATGTTTTGCACTCACACGATCCTAAGTTTAGGTCTTGACTCTCAAGTTAAAAATGGAAGGCATTCGAGGGATATTATATTCCATTGTTAATCCAAAATAATATCCAAGTGTCAAAATAAATATTATCAAAAGAAAATGTATTCTATCTTCATTTGAATTCAAAAGATGCTTAATTTTTCAAATATTAAATGACTTTTTCGTCATTCTCTGAAAAGAAAAAAAATTCTACCTTTCGTGTTAGAACTTAAAACAAAAGTTTTAAATGTAAAATTTACATAATACATGTTCACAAATGAGCATCTTTTAAAAGAAATTGATTATGTATAGACGTCTACGTTTATGCTTAGACGTCGAACACATCTATGATTAGATAAATGGCACGGTCGATAGGGCCTAGAAAAAGCTGCCTGTATCTCTTAGAGAATTGTTATAGACCCTGTCATCTTGTAGAAAAAAGTGTACAAGTTTTGAGATTGAATTGTGTACAGTGGTGAGGTTCCAATTCTGAAGCTCTGTGGAGTGTGGATTCGCAACTTCATTGACATTACTCTCAAATATTATATGATCTGGAGAATTAGTATCTTTTAGTGTCCGATTGGTAAAGTAGGTCTGTTTGAGATGAGTAGTGTTAATTAGCTTTTTAATTATTGTGAAGATAGATTTTTGAATCATGTATAATTGTAGAGCATAAATGTTAAATTGACTTTGGCAAATCATAACCACGGAAGATTTGGCATGCCCTAAAATCAACCAACCAAAAAGCAACCAAACAAGCAAGCAGCCAACAAAACAAGCAACGTTAAATAAATTACTCTCCATAGTTTGTCGTAGAGCGGTAGTCAGCATCTAGATACGCATAACAAAACTTGTACACTGTTATATTTCTCAGGGGATAAACCATTAACGTGGCCTTGATCTAGATAAAAAATGCTCAGTATAAGCGCAATTTATACTAAAGGATTGTTTAGTTATGTATGGCGTTCAGTATTTCCCACTGGCTCAAGCGATTGCTGATTTAACACAAAAAAAACCTACGATTTTGAATGTTAAATTTTTATATAGTCAAATTTGTTTTGCGTAGAAGATTAGCTCAACTGATACTTCCTATCTGTTGATTTTTTCACGATCCAGACTAAACTGAATATATATATATATATATATATATATATATATATATATAAGATGTCTTTTAAACAAATATTTTGATCAAAGCTGTATTTAGAAAGGTAGGAATTACCAACAAATGAAAACAAGAAATCAAAGAAAGTTGGAGAGTGCTAGGATTCGGGATTATGAAGTACACAAGACTTGCAAAATTCTGCGATTTTGATAAAATTCTGCTTCACAAAATATCGAGACTGCTGTAATGTAAACGAATTGTCTATGCCTGGAATGTCACGCAGGGTAACGGTTATCATCGTTGGAAGTTGACTTAATTATACGAGTTCAAATACTGAAGGAGTCTGTTTGTATTTCACCTGGCACTAATATTCTATCCTCCCTCTTGCTATGAGTAAATACTTGAGCAAACTGGGCTCTTAAACTTTAGCCATGCACCGGTCTAGGAGAGGGCAAATTCTGAATTCAAACCATAGCTACAAATGGATGGGATCCACTAGCAATGCTCAAGACAAGCTACATGAGTAGCGATCTCTCCATGACCAAACCAGTTACAAGATGAGTCTTTTTATCTTTAGAATGATGTCAAGGCGTCTTGGTACCAATACTTCATTGAATAAGTTGTTCCGTTGTACGCAAAGTTTCATTTAAATTTTAGATAATAAATTTTACCATTAGAAGTACTCAAAAATTCAGTCTCGCTAATTTTCCATTGTACTTCACACACACGCACACGTGTGTGTGAGTGCGTGTCAATTCAGAATCACACACACACACACACACACACACACGTGAATTTCACGCATTAACTGACAAGCGAGCTACATTAAATCCTTTGGTTAACGTAGGTTAACCGAATATTACAATTAATAGCTTAATTTTTACTATCATTCAAGCTCTGATGGCTGCGGCTACAGAATACGCAGAGTATTTAACGTCCTCCCTGTAAGTACCCTAGTATGACACAAAATCATCTGATAATGAGGTTCCTGTCCTGAAGCTTTGGGGAATATGGATTACCCATTTCCTTGCCATTACATTTAGTTCCTCTCTGATTCAGAGTGGTAGTATATGTCTCATGTAGGGGTCAAATAGAACTGTTTTATCATTAACTATGCATTAAATTATTTAACTGTATGCAAACAAATGATTAATGTCAAATTGAATAATAATAATTATAATAATAATAATAATAATTAGGAGGTGCCCGTGGTGTAATGGTTATCGTCGTTGGAAATGGACACGGTGACACGGCGTTTCACATAGCACTAATACCCTTGGGAAAGGTATGAATCCAATTATTCTCCCTCCAGCTATGGGTAAATAGTCTAGGAGAAGGAAAACTCTGAATTCAAACCTGTTAAACCCCGCTTAAAAATTGACCTTGTGTCATATCCTGCCCGAGTGGAGGGGTTGGTAAATATGAATGTCAAATTGAATAATGAAAATTATATAGGAATTAAATTATTAAATTGAATCATTAAAATTATATAGTGATGCTTGAGACTATTTACCTGTGAGCACGCAAATGAATAGCATGTTGAATATAATTTTTAGTGTCAGTAGCAATGATTGAAACCATTACATTAAAGTGGATCTGATTGTGAGACTTCTAGTCAAAGAGCTTTGAGGATACTGAGTATCCTTTCATAACCATTATTGTTAGCTCCATTCTGTCCTTGAGTGGTTGTACCCCTTAATGTCACATCGATGGGTCAAACAGACGTATTCAATCTTTTACCTGGGATTATGATTATTATTTCTCGTACTTGAAAGTTTTCTCACATCAGCGTTAGCTAATGGTTTTAGCCAGATTCTGAGTAGCTGCAAGCCTCCTCAGGTCTCCAGTACTCGTGTCAGTATTCTGACCGATCTCAACAATGCGGTAGTTTGGATGGTCTCCACTTGTCCTCTTATTTCCAAGTCCTCCAGTCCCTTTGGTGACTGTACCGAGTGTGCCAATTACAATTGGTATCACCGTCGCTTTCATGTTCCATAGTTTTTTCAGTTCTCTAACAAGATCTAGGTATTTATTTCTCTTTTCGCTTTCCTTCAGTCTAACCCAGTGGTCACCAAGGACAACAAAGTCAACAAGTTGACAGATTCTCTTTTTTGTTGGCTATCACAAGATCTGATTGTCTGTCCAAAATTAGGCGATCCGTTTGTATCTGAAAATGTCAAAGAATTTTGTGTTTCTCATTCTCTCGGACAGATTTAAGATTGATCATATACCATTTGTTCGGATGGTAAAATTTAAATTTCTTTCGCAATTCGCACTGAATCACATTGCCCACTCAGTCGTATCTAACCTAATATTCTTTTTTGCGCTAATTTACTGCATTCGCTTATTATGTGATTGAGTGTTTCGTCTCTATCATAACATAATCTTCATTTGCTATTTTGTTACGTCTTGTCCCTTCTTGTTTTGATATAGTTAGTCCTTATATTGTTGTTTTGTACTGCTATCAGAAGAGATTCAGTTTCTCTCTGAAGGTTTCCCTTTCTTAGCTATGTCCATATTTTCTCGTGTGAGATTTCTCTTGTTTGTCGTTTGAAGTGTCCATACTGTTGTTTTTCGTCCCATTTTTGTTTTCTGGTTATCTTTATTCTGTTGATGGCTGTGTTGTCTGTATTATTTCTGGTAATTGTAATCAGTTTTCTTCCGCGTTTTTTAAATGTAGTCTTCTAGTCGTTGTATCGATGCATCAGCACTATCTTAAATGGTGGCAAATCCTCTTCTGCCTTCTTTCCTTGACACATGCAGTCTGTCAGCGTCAACTCAGGGATGTAAGGCCTTAAGTATAGGCCTTACATCCCTGAGATGACGCTAAGTTTTCTTGTCTTCTGGTCAATTTGTTAAAGTACTTCTCTAGTCCTTTTTAACAATGGTCCCGAGTATTTTACGAGGGGGACAACCCAGGTATTTATCACTTTGATGAGATTTCAGCAGTGTAGTTTGGTTTCCAGTAGTTTTCTCGTTCTCGTTTTGTTAGCGTCCATGTAGTGCATCCATATAGCAGTATCGATTTGACCGCTGCTTGGAAGAAACTGCGTTTCATTTTATCGGTAAGGTCTGATTTCCATATAATCGATAGCCTATTGATAGCTGTCCATGCTTTCGTTAGCCTCGTTTCGATGTCCTTTTCGGTTGATTCGACGCTGCTTCCGAGGTACGTGAATTTGTCTACTAGTTTAAGTGGGGTTCCTTCTAGAGTGGAGATGTCCCCTGTTTGGTTATAGCACATATATTCCGTTTTGTGTGCATTAACATAGAGGCCTATGCTTGCTGCTGCTCGTTCCAAACTATGCAGAAGTGTTTCGGCTTGGTCAGGTGTATTTGCCAGTATCGCTATGTCATCGGCGTAGTCGGCGTCGGTAATTGTTGTTGCGGGGTATCTTCTGCTTCTTTTCCTCGTCAGTTCGAAGCCATTCTCTTTGATTTTGTCAATCTATGTTCTAAGTACGTAGTCTAGACAAATGATAAAGAGGTACGGGGCCAGCGTGTCCCCTTGTAGTACTCCTGCTACAATGTCAAAGTATTCTGTGTCTTCATCCGGTGATCGTATTTTTACTTTGGTGTTTCTATAGAGAATCATTATTGCCGCTACGGTTTCTTTAGGTATGCCGTACGCTAGTAGGATTTGTTCCATCTTTCCTCTGTGAATGGAGTCGAAAGCCTTGGTAAAGTCGACAAATGTTAATGTCGCTTGTAGGTTCTTTGCCCGTACACCTTCAAGGATTCTGCGGATGGTTAATATTTGTGAGGTCGTGGATCTATTTCTTCGGAAGCCATTTTGGTTTTTTCTAAGTATGTTGTCGATTTTGGGTTCTATTCGGTTTCGTAGTAGGGCATTGTAGATTTTGGCAGCTATGGATGTAAGTGTTATGCCTCGGTAGTTTTTGGCTAATCCGAGGTCCCCCTTTTTAGGGAAGGGGAGTATGCATCCCTTCATCCATCCATCTATCGGATTTTGATTGTATACTGCGTTGCAGTGTCGGAGCAGTATGTGGTCGAATTGTCTGGTCTTCCATACTTCCGGGGGAATTTCGTCCAGCCCTGCAGCTTTCCTATTTTTAATTTTTCTGAGAACCGAGTCGAGTTCTTCTTGCGTGAACGGTCCTAGTTTAATGTCTAATTGTTTACTAATTATTCTGGTGATTGGTTCATGCGTTATTTTTGGTGGGTTTCCAAGTAAGTTTTCGAAGTGCTGTTTCCACAGTTTTATTCTTTCTTGTTGGTTTGCTGCTTTAAGTTTCGCTTTGGCTGTGTTCTTTCTTCTGCTCACTTCGTTTATTGTTTGCCAGGCTATTCTAGATTGTCTATCTTCCACCGAGTCTCTAATCCTATCTATCTGATTTTGAATGTATTCTGTCTGTTCCTTTATATATATGCCTGCTAATTGATATTGTGCCGTTTTTAGTTTTAAGGCATTTGTGTTTGTTGGGTTTTTTCGATAGTTTTTGGAGGCTGTTTTCACTTGTGCACGATTTTCTCTCACTGCTAAAGTTTCCCATGGGACTCTATATTTAGTTTTAAGTTTTGTTGGAATGTATTTTGCTGCTGCCTCGAGGTGTGCATTGACGAAATGTTCATATTCGTCGTTTGGTGTACTTTTTTCCGTCTTTTCTTGTAGTGTTTCGAATCTGTTTCTTAATTCTAATACGTATTTATCTCTTATATCTTTGTTGTTTAATAGGGCCCAGTCATAGTGTTTGGTGGTCGCTGTTCGTTTGACGTTTTTTCGTAGGCTTAATCGTATTTTCGCCGTGACTATTCGGTGATCGGTGGACACACCCTCAAAAGAGGAGTATGTCTCGCAATTCAATGCACTATTCTTCCATTTCTTGTTTATAAGGACGTAGTCTATCTGAGCTTTAGTATTGTTTGCGTACGTGTATGTCCATAGTTTGCCCTCTCTTTTTTGGTAGTTTGTATTGAGGCATGCTAATCTATTTTCTATCATGAAATCTGTTAGATGTTTCCCATTCCTATTTGACGTGTTGTGGAGGCTGTATTTGTTGTTTCCGTTTTTCCCGATTTGGGCATTCATGTCTCCGCCAATGACTAACATGTTGTGTTTCGGGATGCTACGCACTAATGAGGATACCTCATCGTAGAAGTTGACTAGTTCATTTTCTTCGCTAACATTGGTGGGGCTGTAGCATGAGATGATTGTTGCTCTGGGGTTTCCGTTAAATGTAGCTGCCATCATTCTAGGTTGTATTTTCTCAACGCTATTAAGCGTTTTTAGTGCTCTAGGTCCTATAAGTAATCCTACCCCTCCTACTGCGGCGTTGACAGAGTTTTTCCATGCGGATACAGTGGCGAGCGACCAGCCATTGCCAGTTTCGTGATATTTGATATCTTCTGTGTGCGTGTATCTGTGTTCTTGTTTGCATATTATGTCTATCTTATGTTCTTCGGCCGATGTGATTAGCTCTGGGAGTTGTCCTATTCTATTTAAGGTTCTTACGTTAAATGTGGCTATTTGTAGTGTTTGCTTGCATTTTAGTAGTTTTGATTGTTTGAGCTCTGTAGCTGATTTTTCGAACACCGAGGCCAGGGCTCCAACCTCAGCAGGACGCGCCCCTTTTTTACCCGCGCGAAGAGCGATGCGGTTTGTGTAAGTGGTTTGAGTGTGGGTCATGGTTATCTTTCGTTGGCTGTTTTATTCTCTTCTATAGAAGCCACTCTTATAGAGGAGCAGCAGTAGTTCCCCGATCGAACTAGCGATCCTGAGCGTAAAGTCGTCAAACTCACGTCCAGGACCCGGTTAGGTATTGAGTTTGGTCGTCCATGGGTTTATTCAAATACCTTTACGTACATCATGCTGCTTCCCATAATATGGCCATTTATCTCTAATAATTCAATTACACATCAGTCATTTGTTTACACACAGTTAAATGATCAAACAGTTCTATTTGTAATGATTCAACTTAGCATAAGGCATTTGTTTGCCCTCAGTTTATATATCGAACAGTTCTAGTTGGTAGGACTCTATCAGGTGTTACAACTCGAAGGCAGAGCGGACTTGAGAGTGATGGCTATGAAGGAGTACCTCACATTCATCAAAGCTCTAGCATTATTGGAACCTCACCATCTGATGGTTTAATACCATATCTCAGGCATTCGTTGACGTTTCTTACCCCTCTGCAGGGATGCAGTCGGTGTATTCTACAGCCCAAGTTGACTGGGGCGCTCATTGTGGGCTTCTTACTCCTTTGTAGAGATTCAGTCTCTTTATTCTACAGCCCAATGAGAACAAAGAAACCTTTAATTTCCAAGTCTACTCTAATCCAAAAGAGGATCAAACAGATGTTTTTGGCATAATGATTGAGATTAATTAAATGACATAAGCATATTTTCTTTGAAATATCGACATCGCAACTACGAGGTGTTTACTAGTTTAAATTAATGGGAAATGCATTTATAAAAACCGTAGTATTGAAAATAAATTTAAAAAATAAGTGTCCGTTTATTTCGTATGATTGAAAATACTTAATATGATTTGAGACCATGAATGTTAAACTGACCTTGACAAAAAATAAGCCTGTAGATAAAGCCCATCAACTAGTAATGGGAACAGAGCAACTTCCAGTCCAATTCGTAAGTGAACGGTATTAATTCACGTTGAACGTTAGTTTTCGATCCAAACCTTAAATATGATTGAAATCAGGATGAAATGCTTATTAGAATCCTTGTCTCAATATAACCAGTAGTGCAAAAACATCAAGGACCGCGGTTACTACGGCAACTCAGCAGGATTCTTATATTTTAATCTTGAAATCTTATTGATTATGTTTTGTATAGCAGGTGGTCCGATGTTTATAGCATGTACACTAAATTGACTTTGCAATCAATCTAGGCTACCGGGTCAAATCTTATGTTGTATTATTTATTATAAAGTCTCCTTCACTTGATACCCTTAAAAATAAGGAGAAATAAATAAACTGTCTTTGAGTCGGCGATTTGTCAATAGGAAAAAAATTTGGCAAACATTTTTCTCATGTGGAGTACTTTGATACATTTGCATTGTACAGGATTATTGATTTTGGCAAGGGCGTTACTTTACCCTGTCTTATAAACTGAAATCTCATTATCTACAAACATGGCATCGCATATATATATATATATATATATATATATATATATATATATATATGCGTGTGTGTGTATATAACATGCATCTAATAAAGGTTTTACGTTCATACACGCGCACACACACATATATGTATATATTAGGTGTTTTTTGTAAAGAGGTTGAATTTTGATCAAATATTCCCTGGATGTGTCGGAAAATCAACAATATATGCTGGAATTGAATGAAACTGCCGAGGAACACTGAGTTGATACTGTAGTTTTGCTGGACTAAAGAATGCTTATCTGATGAATTTTGACCACCCAGTTGTTTTAATTCTAGCAATAAAATATTACTGACAGGAATGTATCACGCCCCTATATATATATATATATATATATATATATATGCTAATTTCAAAATTATTCTTGCAATTCTCTCGTTACAATGATTTCCATGCGTCACTACAAATATCAGATGGAATAATGTGAAATTCAAAATTTAATTTTATATCACCTTTGCACTTAAAGGCCTTTGGTCCTTTTTAACTCACTTTTCTAAAAACAAGTTGTTGTTGGTGTTATTATTATTATTATTATTATTATTGTTATTGTTACGAGTATTTCACAACAATTAACGCTGGTTGACTTTCACTGGAATCTGAGCGTCCTCAAGTCTCCAGAATTTGTTTGAAAATTCTAGCCGATCTCAACGAAAACTGTTGTCTGGATAGTTTTAATTCTTTCCCTAAAGGAACTCTTCTAAGTGCACCAAACACAACTGGTACTACCGTCACCCTCGTGCTGCCTAGAATGTTTTTGTTCTCTGTCAATATCTAAGTATGTCTTTATCTTTTTGCTTTATTCATTTTCACTCGGTGGTGGGGTGAATGTCAACAGCCACTTGGTAGTTCTTTTTTCTTGTTTGTCAACTCAAGGTTTAGTCTTTTAGCCACGATTAAGTGACCCGTTTTTATCAGAAAACCCCAGAAAATGTTATGCCTCATTCTGAAGGATTGATTCTGGTTTGTGCAAATACCATTTGATAGTATGGCCAAATTTGATCTCTTTCACGATTTCCAGAGGATTACCTTTCCAACCCAGTTGTGCCTTGTCTTGTAATCTTTTTTTGCTAATTTGCTGCTTTCACTTATTAAGTGAATCATTGTCTAGCCTCAGTATCCACATCCATTCTGTAGCGTATCATAATTTTTCCCTCTTATATGATTGGCTCTTAGGGCATTAGTTTGTGCTGTGTTACGCCGCGATGTGCTCAGCAGGGCTTGCAGGGTGCCACGTACGCCAGTTATCCCCAACTCCCAAGCAGAACCACATTTTAAAGCTACTAGGCGAGTTCTAGGTGAATTATTGAAAGTCCAAAAAGCTAACTGGCTAGCTTTCCCCCTCAAATACAAGGTCTTCAACAAACACAATTCTTCCATAAGAAAATAAGAACAGGATTAACAGGATAAATAACAATATTCTTTTATTGCATAAAAGAAAGAAACAAACAATTCTGGTAAAAGTCAGGAACGAGAAAGTCTTTCTGTATCCCGGAGGAACCTCCACTAAATTATCGATATCCTGGACTAAGCCCCTCATAAAATATCTGTTGTTGGCGTAAGGTGAGAAGGTAGTTCGACAACGGTAGACACGGTCCGTTTTCCTTCGGACTATGGGATTTAATGCCAGAGCTCGTGCTCCAAATTTCAAGTTTATCATTTCAGTGTGAATGCAGAAGGATAAAGTGGAACATACTTAAATTGTATGTTACTTACTTGGGATTTTTTGGAGTTTATTCTTCTTTTCTTTTTCTTTCGTTATTGGATTTCCATAACACGTAGGTGGGAGGATACGCGTCTTATTTCTGATAAGACTAGGATTAATTATTGTTCCTTTTCTCGTGGATAAGCCTTTCCTTTGGGCATTCGTTTAACAAGACTTACCATGTCTCGGAGTGTTGGTTCATTAAAAAAATAAGTTCTTTCTTTTCAGGGTTCTCTGCGCGGCATTATTTTGGAATTTGGGTTTCTTCATATCCCAAACTATATAAATTGGTTTTTCGACGAACAAAGCTAATCCCTTATGCGTCTTCATCTCTCGATCCGTTTGTATGTTAAAGTCCCATGGGAGTGTATATGTGTCATTTTCTAGGACAGGTGCTAGGTTGCGCATATGCCATTTGTTAGTACGGTTAAATTTAGATTTCTTGCTCGTTCCCCAGTGGATTACCTTGCCGACCTTGTCATGCCTCGCCTTATACTCCTTCAGGGCTAATTTGCTGCATTCGTTTATTATGTGATTAATCGTTTCGTCTCTGTCACCTCATAGCCTACATTTACTGTTTTGTTGCGTCTTATCTGTTCTCGCTTTGATATGATTGGTCCTCATGGTTTCTTTTTCTTAGCCAGGTCCTGGTTTTCTGGTGTGAGATGTTGTTTATTAGTCGTTTAAAGCGGTCAGAGAGTTGTTTTTTCTCCCATTTTTTGTTTCCTAGTTGTCATTCTATCGTCTATCGTGTTGTCCGTATCGTTTCTGATGGCTGTAAAAAGTCCTCGTTCGTGTTTTTCTATGTAGTCTTCGAGCCGTTGTATCGATGCGTCAACGCTGTCTTCGATGCTGGCAAGTCCTCTTCCTCCTTCTTTCTTCTTAAATTCATCTCTTGTCCAGTTGAGAAAGGGTCCGGAATATATAACGAAGGGTACAGCCCAAGTATTTAATCCTTTGAAAAGGTTTCTGCTGGAAAGTTTTGTCACGAGTAGTTTTCTAGTTCTTCTGAGATATTCTTTTCGAATAATGTACATTATTCTATTTTTAAGAAGGTTAAAAATATTTTTACTATCGGGAATTTTGAGATAATACGTGATAAGAAAATTTAGATACACTAACGCTGGCAGGCACGTTCACGAAAGTTTACATATATGCATATAATTGGCGTACATACACTCGCGTATATATATAAACGTATGTATTTTTGTCTGGACATCTGTCATCGCATATCTTAAAAACACATTTAACTATATTCCCAAAATCCTTTCAAGAGAATGTTATTTTGCAGATTTACATCCAAGTTTACTAAACTAGGACTTTAGGCAATTAGTACGTTTATGATATAAGTATTTTCTAAACTGGACCCTTAAGTTGTGTTCATTAGAGAAGCATACTTTCTTATAGAAAACCATTTTCGTTTTTTGAACTGTATAAAGTTGACATTTAACCATTCACTAGAACATTAATACTTCAAAAAAAAAAGTTGATGACTTAACTTTTGTTGCGTGAGTATTAGTCACAAGGGGAAAATGAACGTTAACTTATCACCGACGTTTATTGAATTATAAGTTCTCAACAAATGATAGTTTCGTGTTGTGCTTGTGTTTATTGCCACAATAAAAAATGAGACAGATAAATTTATGATCAGTTGACGTAACTTTAAATCCTGTCTATTGGTTGCGTTTTCCACCAAGAGTGGTTATATAGCAAAAATATTAAGCGAAGTGAGGTGGGTAAACGTCTAGTAAATTCTGAAAAGGCAAAAGAAAGTCAGACTGCAGTAGAAAGATTGCTATCTGGTTTGGTGCGTGGGAAAGTCGTCTGGTTATCACCTTCTTCCCTAGCGAGACATCACTGATCGTTTCCCGGTTGAAACCGACCTCTTCGCGCGTAAACTTTCCTTCACGCTGTCAGTCTTTTGAGCGCTAACCGTCCATCAAGGCGATCGTACCCCGAAGGACATTCGAGAAGTGCCATAATCTTTAACGAACAGCCGCCTTTTAACCTTCACTTATGAACTCATTGCTCGCTCACTTTTTTTATCGTTGTTGTATGAATATTCTCATGATTGGTCTCGGATAGTTTTGGTTCGTAATAAAGAGACAGTAAGCCACTTCGAATTGTACAAGTTCTCTTCAATTTTTTGCTGATTCAAATGTTCCCTTCGATTTTTTGCTGATTCAAATGTTCCGTTCGATTTTGATATCCTTATCGGTGAGACTAAGAATATGCTGACTGTATCCTCTGCAGATGTGTAAGACATTACTTCCCACTTAAGCTTTAAAGGGTGGCTACAGTTCGCAATATCTGCGGATTGTGGAGTCTGCTGTCTTTCTTATTACTCCCAAGTCCTGGCTGACCCAGATGGTAGAATCTGTTAGGGTCAAATCTATTGGGAGTCACCCTGGCATTGTGGCTAATGTGCTGGACTGCGAAATCGTAGTAAGCGAGTTCAAACAGAGGTCGTGCCATTGCGGTCACTCTTGGATTTATACCTTTGAAAAGGCATAAACCACGTCACCCCGAGCAATAGTACCAAACGGTTCTTCTACAAGGATGGCTTTGACATTGAATATCCCAAGGAAATTGAAATGCTATTAGACGAGAAATTAAACAAACCAAACATAACCAAACCAAACATAACGAAACCAAACACATCTATTTGTCAAATATATCTTTTTAAAAATTATTCGTATTTGATAGGACCAAAAGACTCTTACAAAACAGCTTCAAATAAAATGTAGACATAAATTCTCTACTGTGTAGGTATAAAATAGCACATGACAGGTTGGCATGCCGTTGAAAACATTCAATTAGATTTTGAGTCCTTCCAATTTTTGTTAAAAATGAGTATCGGTATTTAATAAAGCAATTAGCAATCTTTTTGTTTCTATTTTTCTTTCAAAGTTAAAATGGTATTCTTTTCAGATTTTAATTTGCTGAATTATATAATTATATTAATTAACGTATTAAACATTTTCCTCAAATCTTCTAATCTAAAAGCTCGTAAACATCTAAAACTTATAAAAGCCTTTATTTTACTTTGACACTTTTAGAACGTGTCGCCGATGAAATTGCGATGCAAATTGAAAATGAATTAAACTTGGATTTATCTCAATTGCAAAGACATTGAACCAGAAAGAAATTGAATTTTTATTAAAGCTATCATTGTTTTCGAGTGACTGTTACTGAATAAAAATAGATAGAATCATTAATACAATTGGTTCAAAAACATTGATATTGTAACTTAATATGAAATATTTATCGGTTTAAAACATACAATTAGAGACGATGGAAATCAGACCTTACCGATAAAATGAAACGCAGTTTCTTCCAGGCAGCGGTCGCATTGATACTGCTATATGGATGCACTACATGGACTCTAACAAAACGGCTGGAGAAGAAGCTAGACGGCAATTACACAAGAATGCTGCGAGCAATCTTGAACAAGTCCTGGCGGCAACACCCCACAAGACACCAACTATACGGTCTCCAGCCTCCTATCACGAAAACTATTCAAGTTAGACGAACCAGACATGCAGGACACTGCTGGAGAAGCAGGGACGAACTCATAAGTGACCCCCACACATGACCGTGCAAAAGCAGGACGACCAGCATGAACATACATTAAGCAACTATGTGAGGATACGGGATGTTGTCCAGAAGACCTGCCTGAGGTGATGAACGATAGGGAAAAGTGGCGAGAGAGGGTCAGGGATATCCGTGCTACCAGCACGACATGATGATGATGATGATGATGATTGCTGAGTTGGCCGAAGCATAAAATAACCCAACATTGGTTGATAAACCATCGAACAATTTATCAAGAATCTCTTCTTACTCTCCCTCCACAGTTCCCATTCTCGGTAATATTAGTGGGCATCTCGTGTGGTATAACGGTTAACTTTCTAGGCGAGAAGATCAATGTTAGTTCGATCCTTACCTTTCGTCCTCTAAGTCCTACTGATTTGTTACATGTATTATCATCTTAGGAAATTGATTTGGCGACACGAGTTCACATTATCAACGAAGCTTCTAGCGTTAAACTTCACGCTAGGGCCATAGGAATAGCAAGAACCCATCTCTTCTTTACTCAAAAATGCTTAAAAAATAGCGAGGACTTGGATCTTTGTGGGTCAATCAGTCTAGTTCGTAGTAGACGTGTTCGGTAAAACATATTTCTGGCCTTGTGCCAAACAAGGCCCCACTATGTAAATTACCACATTAATACTTATTCATCAGTATCATTCGATTTTTCTTCATTCCTCATTCTTAGACCTCCATCCCTTGAAAAAAATATTCATCAGTTTCGGTTAACTTTTCTTCATTCTACCTTCTACGTAGGCCTCCGTTATTTTGAACCCCCCATCCCTCCAAAAGTACCCAAAACAAAAAAAACCAAAACAAAACAAAAAAACAAACAAACAAAACGAGAAAAGACAAACCAAACAAAAAAAAACAAACGAAAATAACAAAAAAAAAAGCATGTCCTTTTTTCTCTCTTCTCGTCATAGCAATTTTTTGTGTGTATTTTTCTCACTTTTTTCTTCAGTGAATTTCGATTCAGTTTCTTGGTTGCGTTCATATGCTTTTCCCTACCACATCGTCCACGTTCCCGAATTTTTCCTCTCTCGCTCTTTCTGTATTACCCACCACACATTCTTCCCCCTCTCTCTCTGTCTTCTTTCCCATCGGGTTTCTTTATAACATTTTCTTTCTTCTTCACCTTGCCTCTCAGCTGGCATACCTAGGCTGCCTGCATTATTCAATGCTCGGCCTTTCCTCCGATCTTCTTGTCTCTTTGTGTTATGTTCAACCTATCGGCGACCTTCTCGTCGTTTAAATCAGACATTTTTCTTCCACATTTTCATTTTCAATCGGATTCGAATGAGTTTGCTCTTGGTAAAAAGATAATTCCTTTAATTTGAAGCATGTTTTTCATCTTTACGCATTACCTAATGTCTCTGCATTCATCTATTTGGGTTATTATTAATTATATATAATATATATATATATATATATATATATATATATATATGCATATAGGTTATTATGAATTATATATATATATATATATATACATGTATAAAATAATAATAACCTAAATAGATGAATACAGAGACAGTAGGTAATGCATAAAGATGAAAACATGCTTCAAATTAAAGGATTTATATATATATATATATGTGTGTGTGTGTGTGTGTGAATATGTGTGTGTGTCTGTGTGTGTGTGTGTGTGTGTGTGTGTGTGTGTGTGTGTGTGTGTGTGTGTTATTTTTTCCTCTAACTTTTTCTCAGCGGAATGAGTGAAGACAAGTTACAAGACACTCAAAATTAGTTTTCAACTGTTATTGAATCTCTAGTTTTGAAAAAAATGTTACTGAGAACTTTTTCTCTCCCTTTATAAATATGCATTGAAAAGAGAAGAAAGGAAAAGAAGAAGAAAAGAAAGAGTGAGAAAGTAAAAGAGAAGAGAGGAAAGAGAAGAGAATAAAATGGAAGGAAAGAAAACAGGCAAACATACTCTATGAAAATGAATAAATTGGTTTAAACCACATTAATTTCAACCGTATGTAAATTGTTATGTTTATTAGAGAAATGTAGCGATTATAGACAAATATTTACCAAAGGAAGATAAAAAAAACAGGAAGTAAGGTTTTTTTTATGTGTAAACAAAGTGATATTGAAGAATATGTAAAAAGGATATAATTTTGAGAAAATTTAGTTCATGGGACTGAAAGATGTATAAATAAATACGGAAAGATTATTAATTAAAGTTTGATAAGTTGTAGCTATTCATGACTAATTGATCTAAAAAAGGGTATTAGTTGAAATATCTGGGTCGTGCATTAACAGAGGGTAAAAGCGAAATTGTACTGGCTTCAAAAAATTGTCTCGAACTGCTGATATGGATATAAGTCATCCTTGTAGCTGCATTAAAATCGCAGTCGTGGTCAGTTTTAGATATATGTTGGAAAAGTACATTATTAAGATTGCCTAATCTAATATCTCTTTTATGTTCATGTAGAACTTTATAAATATGTCACGACGTTTCGCCTATATATTTCAATTTACAGTTTTTGCAAGGAATAGAATAATCACCGGCATCGAACTTGATGTGCTGACGAGACCTCGAGTTAAGTAAGTCATGAATAGTTTCAGAAAATGTAACAGTTTTATTACCAACTTTATTTATATTATTTTCTATATAGTTAGTGGAAGAATTATTTGGTAAAATAATGTGCTTATTGGAAAGTGTTATTTTATTAGAATGTGTATTAATGGAAGTCGGAGATCGATTTCTATAGTAAATTTTAAGGCTTTTAGATTTAGTAAAATGTACAAAAGTTTTAGAAAAAAGAATCTTTACTAAGAAATTTTCTATATAACTAAATTCTTCATCTACATATTTTAGGGAGTAGATACAGAGGGCCCTAAAGTAAAAATCTATAATAATTCCTCTTTTAGTGTTAGAGTTGTGGTGGGAATAAAAATGTATGTAGTCATTTTTATAGCTGGGTTTGCGGGAGACTTTGAATTCTAATTTGTCATTATTCCTTATAAGTAAGACATCTAAAAAAGGTAAAGACTTGTTGGATTCAAGTTCACAAGTAATCGTTATGGAATGTTCTATATTGTTTAATCTGTCAGAGATCTTTGCTTAAGTTCTTGAGGATAAATGGGTAAAATAGCGTCTATGTATCGGAAGTAATTAGAATTACTAGGAATTATCTAAGATGACAAGATTCAAGGAATTCAAGATAAATACAGAGTTTTAAAAGAGCAGGGTCCTCACAGAACAGATCTCGGGTAGGTCGTCCAAAGAATCTGAGCGCACGTGCTGAGCGTCACATCCAAATGCTTTCTTTGAAAGATCGGCGTAGGAGTGCTGTCAGCATTGCTGCAGAGATTGAAGAGGTGGGGGGTCAGCCTGTTAGTGCTCAGACCATACGTTGCACTCAACATCAAATTGATGTGCATGACTGTCACGCCAGGAGGAAGCCTCTTCTGAAGACGATAGACAAGAAAGCCCGTAAACAGTTTGCTGAAGATATGTAAACAAAGCACATGCATTACTGGAACCATGTCCTACGGTATGATGAGATGAAAATTAATTTGTTTGGTTCCGATGGCTTCAAGCATGTGTGGCGGTGACCAGGCTAGGGGTACAAAGATAAGTGTGTCATGCCTACAGTCAAGCATGGTGGTAGGAATGTCATGGTCTTGGGCTGCATGAGTGCTGCAGGTGTTGGAGAGTTACATTTCATTGAGGGAAACATGAACTCGAACATATGCTGTGAAATACTGCATCAGAACAAGATCTCCTTCCTGCAGAAACTGCTGTCGTAGGGCAGTGTTCCAGCATAACAATGACCCCAAACACACCTCCAAAACGACCATTGCTTTACTGAAGAGGCTGAGGGTAAAGGTGATGGACTGACCAAGCATTTCTCCAGACTTGAACACAATAGAACATCTTTGGGGGATCATCAAGTGGAAGGTGGAGGTGCGCAAAGTCTTAAATATCCGCCAGCTCTGCAGCGTCGTCATGGAGGAGTGGAAGAGCATTCCAGTGGCTACCTGTGAAGCTCTGGTAAACTCCATGCCCAGGAGAGTAAAAGCAGTTCTAGATAATGGTAGTGGCCACACAAAATATTGACAGTTGACATGGTGTACGTTAATATTGATAACTTTCCCTAAGGTGTATACTCACTTTTGTTGGCTGGGGTTTAGCTTTTAATGGCTATATTTTGAGTCATTTTGAGGGGAAAATAAATAAAGTCTGTTATACAAGCTGCACACGGACTACTTTTCATTGTGTCAAAGTATCATTTTGTCAGTGTTGTCTAATGAAGAGACATACTTAAATACCTACAGAAATGTGAGGGGTGTACTCACTTTTGTGATACAATATACATATATATATATATATATATATATATAAAGAAAAAAACAATCGGTCACATTTCTAAAAGACATACAAACTATGTATATTTATGCAGTAGATTCCCTCACAGACATGTTTTATTTAATGATGTACAAGGATTTAGTGTTTTCGTTTTAATTAGCAATTTTTTTTGGCAAACGAGATGTCACATATGTGATTGTAGGAAGTATTAAATTATCCAGAATCTCTGTTTCTGTGGTCTGAGTTCGGGCACTTTCGTCCATCTTCGGCTTTTTTAAGGACTTAGGTACTTCTCTGGATTGAAGTGCTGAATTAATTTCGCATTCAATGAATTTTAGGAGAACCAGACGCCATATGTTTGTGTGAAGATCAAAGATATCAGCAAAGGATCACGTATCTGTGAATCTGCCGTATCAGTAGGATCAGTAAAACAAATCCATTTTAAGACTCTCAACCACAAGTTGAAAACGATTTTGTTGAGTATTGTGCGTCTATTCTTCATGAGTATTGCTTTTAATATTTGATTTCATTTTTTAAAATTATTTTTCTTTTACCGAGCCATTGGCCTGAGGAGTAGAATGTTCGCTAATGGTCCTGGAGACCGGGGTTCAATGCCAGGTCGAGTCTTAACAAATGCTCAAAAATGGTATTTCATGCCACCTTGCTTAACACTCAGCATTATAAGGTAAGAATCAAGGGTAAAGTGGAGGAATCCAGGGAATGGATCTGCACCCTCCCCTACACAGTGTAGTAGCTATTGAAAAGGAGCCTTCGGGTCACCCTTGCCTAAGGTCGCCAACTTTACTCATTTTAACGCTATTTTATATTTTCATATTATTAAACAGAATGTTGTGGGAGTGTTTAGGTTTTTTATAACGCGTTTGTTGATGTGTTTACGGATGGTGTTAGCATTGAATAAATAGCAGATTAGTCTACTGGAGAAAGTAGTGGTGGTATATTCAATGTATAAATGAGTGTTGTTTATCATCATCAGTGTTAGACATTCAATCTCCAAAGGCATATGAATCCATATACAACATAAATCCTACATAATTGTCATTTTACAAGTGCACTTTTGTTAGCAAGGAAGAGGCTGTTTGCTTTCATTTTTTGTTGTATATGATGAATCTTAGACGTTTATTACTATCTGTAGGTGATAAGCCAATATATTATATTTTTGATAGCTGATTCGTCTTGTTTATTGTGAGGTGCATTTTATTATAGTAAAATAGGTTGGTGCTATTTTTGTTGGGATTATTGTTTAAGTGGCTATTCCATGAGATCTGTAAGATCTACGATCTGGTTGGGGAATTCATTAATTCATTTTTGAGAGTTTACTTGATGTTCCGTCGTTCTTTGTTGAATAGCGTATGTGAGCAAATGATTTTGGCACGATAAAGTTTTTTTTTATGACACTTATCTTATACCTGTGAAGTTCATTCGTAGAGCAACGTTATATTTGACCGGTGAATACGGCAGAATCAAGTGGTTAATAGTTTTTTTTAACATTGATAAACTTTGAGAGGATTTGAGATAAAATGCGACGCAATGGTTATTAAGGTTTGTGTGGTTTTTCGTTTCCATAGAGGTAGCCAGGATGATAATCATCGACGATTTTATGGAATTTGGTAGAATCTATATCAGCATTATTTTCTGTGAACACCTCATAAGCTTGTTTCTTAAGGATATAAAAAGGTGTTCATTGTTATTTTTTTTCAAATTTTCTTAGATTATCTTAAATGGGTTGTAATTTGTAAAGGAACCAGTTTCAAATAACAAATGTATTGGTTATATCACCCTTTCTAATTACGAGTTTACTGATCTTTTGTAGGTAAATATATATCTATATTTTTTTCGTTGTTGGTCTAAAGAGAGAAAATAAAGTAAATATTTCAAAATGAATAGGTTTACTTAGAGATTCGTACTTTTTTTAGAATTATTTATTTAGTTCTTACATACGTCTATGTTTCCAGCCCGTCAATTCGACTAACAAACCAACACAGGTAACTTCAACTTTCATTGGGTGCCCTATATATTCTCTGACGAAAGCAACGGGCTGGAAATATAAACATATGCAAGAACAAAATAAATAATTCTAAAAATATACAGGTCTCTTAGTGGACCTTGTAAACAAACGAAGGCTACTACATAATGCCTTATAATTCCCGAGCTGACGTGGTTTCCTTGCTGGCTGAGCAGTATGATTGTAAGTCTAACTTTCGATCCCACCTTCAAACGTCCGACGTGTCTAGCTACACTGAAGAGTTGTGATACAACGAAACAGTCTTTCTGTGAATGACAATATATATTTATATATATATATATATATATATGTGTGTGTGTGTGTGTGTGTGTGTGTGTGTGTGTGTGTCTTTTGAAACTCGTGCAATATTCTGTAAATAGGATCTTTATATGATAATTACACTTTTGGTCTTGTTGGTTGTTGGGAACTTTTATTTTTCCCCATAACAACATCAAAACAGAAACCCAACAGGGAATGGATAGCCTAAATAATGAAAATATAAATATGAGTTTGTCAGCTACTTTCGTCAACATGTTAGCACACATCAAGGTATGACATCTAACAAAAATATTAAATTACGAGAAGTATTTTAGAGAAGATTTGTAACTAGTAAGAATATCCTTTAGGCCAGTACATATTTGAATGCATTACTAACATATTGCTTTCATTAAGTTATATGGGTGATGCTAAAATAGTGGTGGGGATCAGTGAGGAAACAGCCTAGCGTTCGAAAGCAGCAAACTAACAAATGTGTGATTGGGTTTTCGAGGTTTGGAATAAAAAATATAAACAGTGAACATTTGCTTATTTCCTTATGTTTTATTAGAAAGGTAGAATTCGAAAGTTAAAATAATTAGTTCGTTCTATCTTTTCAGCTGGACCTGAAACCCCTGGAACTCTTACATAATGCCAATTGCTAAACAGTCCCTGCTACCAACGACAATCTCCTCTAATCGTCTCCAAAACACTGAATATGTCTACAAGCCTACCTCTATACAAATCTCGCGCGGCCTTTTATTTTTTTCAGCCACGTCATTTGAAGATATTTACATTGAAATATTCATATATTTTGAATTTGATTCCCAAAATTCCTTTAAATATAAATTTTCTTCTTCACAAACTGTCACCTTCAAATCGAGAACAAATTCATATCATTTCAGTCATCCGATGTTTGCAAAAAAGCTGCTGAATTAATTACATCAGAACACTTCCACAAGTAGAGCTTGATTCAAGGATATCTCAGGCACAACACAGATAGGTATCTGATGAGGAGGCTACAGTTCTGGAAATCAGGAGATTGGGGAATATCCCTTCATTGCCAATGTACAGACCCGGAGTGACAGTACCTTTTAAAATGTATGGGTCAAATGAATCTGTTTAAAATTATTCGTAATCGAAAAGAACTCGTTTAAAAAAACTCTTAAAAAGTACATAAAAATGTAAATGTGTATGGACATGATTCTCAAGGCTCTTCGTGTAAAATAACCTTAGGTGTAAAATAACCTTAGGTGTAAAATAACCTTAGGTGAATTGAAATGCCTTAAAATCAGTTAATCGACAAATAAATAAATCTTTAATAAGGATAAGTTGGTAGTGTACAGATTTTATCTGGAAATGTATTCTTGTTTATATCACTTGTTTGCCATCACAGAACGTAAGTGGTCCGTGTTTGATATCTTTTTTCCATTTGGTCCGTCTTCGTGGGTTTGAATATCCGACACATTTAGCTATATGCTTACCTTTCTCAAAATGACGAATGTGAACTTTCTTGTGGTCTTCTTTGACGACCGACGCTGTGAATAATAACCAACCCTTACCATACTGCCAGCTGCCACCTCACCACAATTTCCTTCATCTTAAAGAATTCTGTATTCTAGGCAGCAGCTTTGACATTCCATTTTCTTCGGCTTTGACAGACGATTGTACGTTTTGCACACACACACACACACACACACACACACACACACACACACACATATATATATATATATATATACAAAAGATGTATTGATGGACTGATACACACACACACACACACTTATATATATATAAATATATATATATGTGTGTGTGTGTGTGTGTGTGTGTGTATAGTTCTGCATTAAAGAACTACAGTGTAACAAACAAATGTTTCATCAGATGATGGATTGGTGTGCCACACACCAATCGTATATATATATATATATATATATATATATATATATATATATATATATATATATATACTATGAAAGTGTTGGTTGTCACTATCTCTCTTCGTGGATTTGTGGCAGACCAAATGTGGTATAATTTTGAGAGTGCTCAATATCAGTGATAGAGCTATTATTTGTATAAGTAAATATATTTTAGTTTCTATATATATCTAATAGCATGTAAACTTGTCTGTGACCATAGGTTTCATTCCATCTCATTGACAACAATCAAAATGCAGAGAAAGAAAGATATTGGAAAAATCAAAAAAATTGAAAAATACATTTAAAAGAACGTTATGATTGTGTACAACTTATGTGTGTGTGTGTGTGTGTGTGTGTGTGTGTGTGTGTGTTGTGTCTGTGTTAACCTAGTTTATATATGTGTATTATCATGTGTAGTTGTATAAGTGATATTTAATATATGTGTCATATGAAG
>OY757914.1:49512416-49513537 GCA_963585895.1 Sepioteuthis lessoniana
AGAGAGATAGAGAAAGATAAAATGGCGTCAATTATAGATTGAGAATATGACAGATCACAATTCCTTAAAAACTTATGCGTGAGAAAGGAATTTAGATAAAAGTAAACGAAAGTGTGATTCACGCAGCGACTCATCACTTCAGTACAAACGATTCCTTTCGGCTTGTTTGATAACACCTTAACCATTTCTTTTGCACGCCGACATTTTTTGCTGACGTTTGGACGTTTACGAAGCAATGAAGATTTTCCCGCCTTTGATCGGTGGTGTGGGTCACGTGAACTTTAGATACGTTTCACGAAATGTGTTTACAATCGCTGGTCTTATATAGGAGAAAAAAAAACCCAAAAAGGTACAAAAAAATCGAAGGATAATAAAAGGACGTAGACATTGCTCCTCAGACAATCAAAGCTGTATTGCTTTGATATTGATATTTCGATGACCTTTAAAAAAAAAACCCTGATAAGACAGAGACATCATTTTTTCATTAGTATAAGCGTAAAATAAAATATCTTAACAGATACACGATATACGTTATCGCCTATAATCAAGAACACCCTTGATTATTTTCAAGGAAAAATAATTTTCTGCTAAACCAAAAATATAACGTTTTCATTATTTCTTCACAAAATCAGAATGGATATTATTAGATATTATTCATTATCAATCTCTACAATATTGAAACTTCGTATCGAAACAAATTATCCAAATTAAAAAGGTTCAATTACACGACACTTTTTATGACCACATACACAGACACACACACACACACACGTACAGAGAGGTAAACTCGCACAGAGATACACATACTCAGAAACACGCACACACTCATATATACACACATTCAGGCACTATGCGCTCAGACAAATACATACACACTCAGACACGTACAGACACAGACACTCCGCTACACACATACACACACAAATATACACAAATATATAAAGAAATATTAACCATGGTCTTTGTACCATTATACTTTTATAAAATACACACTAACATTCACAGACACAAACAGAGACAGACACTCACATTCACCGACAGACATGCAGACATATATATATATATATATATATATATATATATATATATATATATAATATATATGTGTGTGTGTGTGTGTG
>OY757914.1:49513737-49623737 GCA_963585895.1 Sepioteuthis lessoniana
GACACTTTTATGACCACATACACAGACACACACACACACACACACGAACAGAGAGGTAAACTCGCACAGAGATACACATACTCAGAAACACGCACACACTCATATATACACACATTCAGGCACATGCGCTCAGACAAATACATACACACTCAGACACGTACAGACACAGACACTCCGCTACACACATACACACACAAATATACACAAATATGTAAAGAAATATATTAACCATGTCTTTGTACCATTATACTTTTATAAAATACACACAAACATTCACAGACACAAACAGAGACAGACACTCACATTCACCGACAGACATGCAGACACATATATATATATATATATATATATATATATATATATATGTGTGTGTGTGTGTGTGTGTGTGTGTGTGTGTGTGTGTGATATCTCCGGTCAGTCTCGACGTATGAAAACCCAGTAGTCCTGTTGAAGATGTAAACCAGTGTTCAACCTACACAGATGATTTGTTTATAGTGGCGAAAATCTGTGTAGAACCAGTCATACATTTTGCATAAGTTGGCAACAGAAGAATGGTGCAAAAGTGCAAAATATTTTATTTCATTTTAGATAGGTTGCAAAACCAAAGTTAAAGAGTTCAGTCACAAATAATTTTACAACAAATTACACACACACGCACAGAAATATATATATATATATATATATATATATATATATATATATATATATATATATATATATAGTATTCTTTGGGTCCAGTTAAACCGGAGTTGGGAGTAATTCCATCAGGACAAAAAATTATTCATGAGTGAATATTTAAATTTTCCTGGTACAGAGCTCAATGTAACTATAATACAGAGCAATAAATTCTTTAAGAAAAACAACAAAACCGGTCACATAGGATTATAAATTTATTTCCATCCTGTTACGCATTTTTGAAATTTTCAAAAATACGAAAAAAATTAACAGGACTTCTTCAGATCTTTTAAATAAAAAAACTAGAGTAGACACAGAAAAAGGTGGGAGGGGATAGAAGAGGGATGAAGAGTTATCTCCTCATATAGCCCACTTCCGATTTTAATTTTAATTTCGGTTAGAAATGTAGTAAATTTATTAAAAAAAATTTTTTTTAATTTTTTAATTACATTTTGACCTAAATTTCAGATTTTATATTAAATTAGATTTAAACTTTAATCAATAACCTTACGTAATGATACAGTAATAGATATATAAAACTAAACAAATATTTAATTTATTTTAAATTATTTCAAAATTTCAAAACTATTTAGAAAATCAGTTACACTTTTTATGAGTAGTATATGAAAGTATATATATATATATATATATATATATATATATATATATATATATATATATATATATATATTAATAATAATTTAGCTGGTAAACATACGTGAGTATTTTGTAAGAAGTACACACACACACATATATATATATATGTGTGTGTGTGTGTGTGTGTGTGTGTGTGTGTGTGTGTGTGTGTGCGGGAGAGTCAATCAATCAATAAGGTGAATTTTAGAATGTAAACATTCAAATGTCGTCTTGGAAAAATGCTGTATTTATCAATATAATCTTTATTCTTCCAATGGAAAAAAAAACTTTTTTCCACGCCGAGATTCTTTTTTAAGAGTGGAATGGTGGAGGACAATTGAAAATCACAGGAAACTAGATCTGGCCAGTAAAAAGGTTATAACAGATGTTCCCGACCAAACTAACAGGTGATTTCCACTGTTCTTGTTGCAGTATCTGACCTTGCACTATCCAAGTGAAATTTCATGACAACTGCTCATGCTAATGACATCATACACATTGGTGTGTGCTGCCCCTAAAAGATTTCTAGTTGTTCTGTTGTAACGCTTCTGTCAGCCAAAAGATCATTAATTGAATCCACCATTTCAGGTATGCATGGCTTGTCTTCGTCTTTAACAATTTAACCCATATGTAAACGTTTTTTTTGTTTTAAACATGCTTCTCAGATTCTTTTATAAATCTTTAAGAGTTTATACTTTTTAACCACTAAAAATTAGTGATGATTGACAAACGTTAAACTCTCGAACTCTGGTTTGCTTCCAAAAATGTGTTTGCGGATTTAAAATAATTTTGGCTAAAAAACCAATTACAAACAATTGAAAGTTTACATTTATGGCGAAAATATTCAGAAAAAAAATGCTTTAAAAAATCCCTATTTACTAAATGATCCTCATATATATATATATATATATATATATATATATATATTATATATATATAATATTTGTTTAATCAGCAACATTCATCTAGTGGTCAAGAAACTGTGTTTCGGTGATTGTATTCAGTCTTTATATATATATATATACTATATATATATTATATATTATATATATATATAGAGAGAGAGAGAGAGAGAGAGAGATAGAGATTAACTTAAATTGTATTTATTTCAATTTTAGATTGCTTAGATAAACCTTGTAGGCTAATGCCAAATCCTGTTTATACACACACACGCGCGCGTGTGGGCACACACACACACACACACACACACACACACACACATATATATATATTATATATAATATTATTTATTAGCCAATAATTTTTAGGTACAAGCCAAAGCTCATTTGTTTGCATGCAGTCAAATGGTTTGTCTAAAACCAATAATTCAATTTGATATCTTTAATTTGATTACTGATTACAGTTAATTACATTTGAATGGTCGAACAGCTCTATTTGAACCATTGATTGGACCCTAATGGGTGCAACCACTCCAGGCAAGGGCTGACTTGGGAGTAATGACAATAGAGAGATAATCTACATTTTCAAGAACCTTACCATATGATGGTTTTAAGTCAATATATTCTATAGCCCTAACCGACTGTGATGTTTGATCTTTTATCTTTCATTGCAAGTTAAGTTAATTTCTCTCTCTCTCTATCTCTCTTTCTGTCTCTGTCTCTTTATATATATATATATATATATATATAAGTAAAGTAAAGTTAGCGACCATAGTCGAGGGTGACCCGAAGGCTCCCTTTTCGATAGCTACTACACCAAGGTGTAGGGGAGGGCGCTACTCCATTCCCTGGATTGCTCCACTTTACCCTTGAACCGTACCTTATAATGCTGAGTGTTAAGCAAGGTGGTATCAAGTTCCATTTTTAAAGTCTTTGGTATGACTCGACCTGGGATTGAACCCAGGTCTCCCGGGCCATTGGCGAACACTCTAACCGCTGGGCCAAAGTGTAACGTAATATTATTTACTAGTCTTTTCTGGAAACAATATATAAGATTTGCAATGTAAAACAAAAATTAATTCAGCTTATGTTAATTTCTCTCAGTAAATATATATATATGTATATATATATATATATATATATGTGTCTGTGTGTGTGTGTGTGTGCCAACACTGTGTAAGATGATATCATGTTATTTGCTAGTTGTCTATAGAAACAATACTTGTTGATCCTATTTTGAGAAAATCCGTTTTATTCTAAATTGAACACATTGTAAAGCGAGAAAAATTGCTGAAGCAAAATTGAAGACTTGAAATTGAGACAAATCAGCATTAAATATTTACGGCGCCAATGGAATGGTGGCATTCGATGTAATTTCCAAACAATGAAGATGGATAACGTTGGCGAAGATGGAAAGTCGAGAAAAGTGTCTCACTGACTGATAGACAAGGAATGACCGAAGTTGAAAGCAAGCTCAGCGGAAACGGTTTGAGAAAGATTGATACTGAAACAGGAAAAGCAAATCTACAGAATGAAAACGAAGAGAAAGATACAGAAGTTATGACAGAAAGAGTGAGCAATCTAAAGGAAGGGGAAGTTATTGAAGAATATAAAAATGGGAAGATTAAGTTAAAAACAAAATAATGGAAGGAGAAAATCGAAGAGAGGAAATAGGTGGAGTTAAAGAAGAGAGGTCGGAGGAAAAAAATGAGAGAAAAGCGAGAGAAAATCAGGGAAAAAGAAAAACCATTGAGATAACTTTGTGGATGACGGTTTCCACACTGAATCTATCTATCTATCCATCTATCTATCTACACACACATACACGTGTGTGTGTGTGTGTGTGTGTGTGTGTGTGTGTGTGTGTGTGATTCTATCTCTTTTCTTCTATCTATCTATCTATCTATCAGGGTCTCTCAAAACGTTCTAAGACTCACATAGATTTTAGATTTGTCGCACACCTGTCACGTTTTTATGAGCCTGACCTGTACATAAATTAAGACTGAAATCTGTTTTTTTTTTCTAATTTTATTTAAAAAGTGGTAGCATGTTGTCGCAGCAAAAATTGTTTGCTGTTGCTTTTCTTTCTGGGCAAGGCTTAAAACTTTTTGAACTAGCCTCGTATCTATTTATCTATCCATCTATCACTAAAATCCTCATTGTTTCTTTATGTACCAGTATCCCTAAAAGTGGTACATCATAACGAGAGTTTTATCAAACTAATTCACTGGAAAATGCTCTAACGTGGAGAATAAAGCAACATCCAATCTAATTTGTTGTTTTCGTTACACAAAAGGTATGAGTGAAAAAGAAAGGGGAAGTTGAAAATAAGAAAAAAGCGGAAGATGGTAAAAAATGAACGGAGAAATAAAAAGAACGAATGATGAAGAAAAACATGAAAAAGAGGAAGAAAGAAGGTGAGGGGAGAAAATAAACCAATAAAAATGAAGGAGTTAGAGGAAATGAAGATGAACGATGTGACGTACAAAAAAGAGAAAAGAAGGAAGAAAGGATTCAGAGGAAAATAAAAGAATAGTATGAAGAAAGTAGAGGCTGAAAAAGTAGAAAGGAAGAAGAGAAAAGAGGGAGAATATAAAAGTTGAGGAACAAGAAAAATGTAGAAAAGACTGCAATATGAAAAGGAGAATAATGGAAGGAGAAGGAAGAGGTATAAAAGAGAGACAATAGAAAATGCATTGTAAGGATGAGAAAATTGAAGGTTGGTTGGCTGGTTGGTTGGTTTTACGGGATGTCAACCCTTGTGGTGTTATTCAATGCAGAAGTCAATCTCTTTTTTTCATGCAGTTATATATTTTCAAGTAACTAATAATATTCATTTGTAAACAATTACGGCTTCAAGTAACTCTTTTTGATATTGATACTTTCAGCATAATCTTATGGTTTATATTAACTACTTCTATTCAATGATACTCAGTTGTATGATTCCTGTATTCCTAATAAGAATAATAAAGTACACATACTTACCGTTAAGCATGCAAGTCGATTTGGCATATAAGTCGACCTCAAATTTTTAAATACAAAATTCTGGGCTAGACTTTTATCTGCTGTATAGATGGACCTCTTTACATACAGTAAACTACTGACATAAAATATTGGTATAGACAACCTGTAGTAAAAGCCAATGATAAATCTATTGTAAGTAAAGTAAAGTTGTCTCCCTTTAGTCGAGGGTGACCCAAAGTCTCCCCCTTTTCGATAGCTACTACACCGAGGTGTAGGGGATGGCACTACTCCTTTCCCTGGATTGCTCCACTTGACACTTGATCTGTATCTAATAATGCTGAGAGTTAAGCAAGGAGGCATCAAGTGCCATTTCAGAGTCTTTAGTATGACTCGACCTGGAATTGAACCCAGGTCTCTTGGCGAACACTGTAACCATCATGCCAATCTCCGGTATGAAATTTGTTGTTGTTTAACTTTATTAATGTGTATGAGTAAATACTTTAAAAATTACTGTGTGGTATCATGGAATGAAGGTTTTAATTACTAATCACCCTCAACTAACCTTTATCTAAACTATTGTGCCATATTAGTACAGTGATAATATTAATGTGGATATATGAGTAAATTACCAATATATCTCATTAAACAGTCAATACTCTAGAAGTATATGGTGTACGTATTTTTCTCTGAAATCTGAATTACATCAGCCAACAAAGAAACATAAACATCTTACACATTAGAATTTATATTGGTATGAATTCACAATCTACTCCACTATCAGGAAATTGCGCTGGTAAACAACACCGTAGTTGTCTGAATAGCCACCTGGATGTTGTAACGTTCCGGATTGTCTTTCAGCTGTTGAAAACAGCGTGTTATTTATCCTTAATATTATACGTAATTTGCACAATAGTTTTATTATTTCATATCAATCTCTGTAGGAAGTTCTTAAATATGCTAACAAAATACAAATGTTTGTGACAATTTGCAGGTGTTACAGTAAGTGGTGCATTTAGATTTTTCTGAGTATTATTCCATTGGTTGATTACTTTGTAGTAAAGGTTTGGATTTTAGTCCTGCAGTATGAGTCGATTTCGAGTTTTAAGAGACATTCTTAGGCTTAAAAAATCGACTTATAGGCGCTAATGTACGGTATATGGTTTCACTTATCTCAACCAAATATTAATTTTCAAACGTATATTTGATATTCAGGTGAAACCCTAACTAGAACAACTTTCTGTGTTAGAGTGGATCCAGGTGAAATGGCAAAGCAGGAATGACTCCACATTACCCAAATCGCTCGAACTGGAGCTTCAGCTGTGGAGTTGGTTCATATCACAACTAGGATACCTCTTTTGTAGGGTGTTACACCTCCACGGGGAATACAGTCGGCAAATTTTAGGTCTAGTCGACAGAGGTGACAATATTTAAGCGTAGAAGGCACTAGAAATTATGGATACTTTCATTCTAGATTTGTATTTTTTTTTAAACTTTTTACAAGGAAAGTATTTTTTTATATTTGCTAAATGATGTTTCGTTATATACTAAACGATTTGAAATCTTAACAAATTATATTTCCGGAAAAAATAATGACTACCAAAATTATTTAAAACAATTTTATTGCGTAGAGCTGCAATGAAATTGCTAACAATGATAGAGAAAGAACGGTTGATTAAAAACAATGTTGTTAAAAGAATAAACAAGAAGTTCGTAAGAATGAAAAAACCAGAAATTTGGTAATCAAAACTCTTTTCTCGAGATTTTTCAGTTGGTCAAAGAAATCATGAAAGTTGTTGTTTTATTTATATGGCGGGCTGAGCTTTTCCATATTCCATTTAAAAATCTTCTCTTCTTTATATCTTAATAATAATGAAATCGCAGGTCCGGAAACTAATAAATTAACATGATGTTAGGTCTGGTGACTATGGAAGGTACAATACTTACATAATCTTGTTTTCACACAAAACTACTCATCATAAGAAACTAATAAATTAACATGATGTTAGGTCTGGTGACTATGGAAGGTACAATACTTACATAATCTTGTTTTCACACAAAACTACTCATCATAAGAAACCGAGGATTGACACAAGCTTTTATGTACATTGTCTTTACGTCCAAACATCATCAATTTACACTTTAAATTGCTAAGCCGTGCGAGCTTCTTTATTCATATATCATATTAATTTTTTTTTTCTTTAATTCATGGTTGATAGTTAGATTTTCATCGTAAAAACCTGGTGTTCGAGTAAAAATAAGGATCAAGGTTTTTGCTCTTGAAATCTCTATAGGTAAGAATAAATTCTGGACTAGGAAATATTGCAATATTAACTAATGACTATCGAGGCGGGACAGTGTTGAAAATCTCTCCCAGTGAGCGAATAACGTAATATACTTGATCTAGTTCTCTGTAACCAGGTCAACAAGTAATGAGGAGCCAACAACGAAGAAAGAGCAAATCAAATGTACTTGCTAATACTGTTTCTCGAATTATAAAGAGACTCTCACATTATGTTATTTTTCAATTTCTTCTTATTTCCACGACCAAAGTTTGAACAAAAGAGTATGAAACAACGAAAAGTCCTAATGCTAATACAACTTGTATTTTTGTGCCTCTTGTTCCCACTCAAAAAATAACCACCACCGACACATCATCTGCTGCTCAACATCTCTACCGTAGACAAGCAAAACACAGTTTTCGTATGACAATTTATCCTAGTCAGGCGTTTGATTATACTTAGATAAAGTTTATAAATTCCAAGATGTTAGCCTTCAGAAGGATTTAATGTTATTCAATATCAGATATTTATCCACAAAGAATTATTAACACTTTACGTAGTACAATTTGGTGATTTTACGGAATTTGAGACCAGGATTAAAGATAAAGATTAAGTTAGTAATTATAATAATGTTATAATATTATAATGATAGCTACATTCGTAATCAGATTTTGACAGGAATCGTAAGCAGAAAATATTTTGTTTGTTTGATTGATTGTAACGGCATGTCAACCCATCGACAATAATTTTCTGCCGAGAGATTAGGGAATAGCATTCATAGGAGTTTAAATCTAAATTTTTTACATTCGATCTTACGAATGATTTTTAACAAATCTATCTGATTTTTAACTAATCTCTTTGAAGCATAAATGAGACCATAATACATTCTACTACTTAGAGTAGAGCTGAAAGTAATAGCAATGAAGGGGTACTTTGTAATCCTCAGGTCTCCAGAACTGGAGCCACACTAACAGATGTAGTTTTGTGTTATCACTTAGACATCTTTTTTTGATAAGGGATACCGTCAGTATATTTAAGCCCAACTGATTGGGTGTGAATATTTATTTGAGGAAAGCATTTAAACCAGTTAAACAGGCAAAAAATCAACGTTTGATAAACGATAAAAAGCAAGGAATAATTTAATTGTTGCAACAATAAGATTTGGAAGAAACAAAAAAAAAAAAAAACAAGAAAAGAAAATGATTATGGTCGGGGACTTTAGAAAAATATACATTAAAACAGTTATGACGCCAGAGATAACTGGGGGCACTCTTACGAAAATACAGTTTTTTATGACTTTACCGAATAGTCCGAAATGTAAACGAAAAGAAAAAAAATATGTCAAAAGGATTTTGCTGAGACACTAAAAACGGTAAGGGCATTGAAAAAAACATGGTAGCTCATAAAAGAACGAGGGAAAAAAAATTAGCCTTTTGTTTAATGGCATATCAGAATTAATGGGTTATTTAATGGCAACGTCATCTTGTAAAAGAAGAGCGGTGATACAATTTAATTCATTGCTGGGGGAATGGATGAGGGGTTTTACTCCCTCCGCAAATTAGTGTAATAGCACGATTGGAGTTCGAACTTGCTTACTTTGAAACCGCAGCCCAGTACTTTGGCCATTACACTACAGGCGATCCCCCACGAGAAAAAGGAAATGAATAATTCAGGTGGATGTGTCAAAGAATTATTTTATTTTGTTGTTGATTTCAGTATGATTTCTACACGCAGAATAAATAAAGAAATAATGGAAAAACAGTGTGAATCAGATCAGAGTTACGAAAACGATGAAGAAAACACAACTGCTGACAAAATTGTTTGACTGTAAGAACCTGGTGTATTAAAATAAAATGTAACTCTTCCTCAGTTAATACTACCTACGAGAAAATGTACGTATCTGATACGGTTGAGCATAAATAATTGAAAGAGTACATGGCTCCAACAAAAGATCTTTCAGTTGACAAAATATTAGCTTTTTCCATAAAATTATCCTCTGCATGTCTTGGAAAATGTATACCAGTAACTGGTATAATTCAGTTTACTCTGTTTGAAATTATATGAAACCTCAATGGTTCTATTTGTCACTATTTTATTTACTGCTCAATACAAAATCAAAGGTGAACATTCTCTTAGTGTGCTAAATCAAACTTTCTTGCTATGGGTAGTACAAGATAGAGTAAAGATATCCTCAAATCAAAAAATGTCTTTTATCTTATCAAGTGAAATGACTATGTTTCTTAAAAAGACATTATTAAGATATTTCATCAATCAATCTATCTATCTATCATATATTTATTATTCTATTCTCGAAGAATTCTGGAACCAATTCCACTGAGGATGAGACGCTCCCCTTTTGGATGTCTCCTTCCTGGACAATGAATAGGTATGCACTGACTAAGATAAATGTGTATGAACCAAGTAAGAGAGATAAATATGAAAAGAAAATTGAGATAGATTGATGGATAGATAGATAGATAGATTTTCGTCTAATCAGTAATTAGATTCTTTACTGCAAAATAAAAAAAATTAGTGTGAGCAACCACAGAGTACATTAATTCCATTTTTTTTTTACCGTATAACTGAGAGGAGTACTATCCTCAGTGGTTGCTCATACTTTTTGTCTGGTTTTGCAATAAACAAAGATGATTGGTTGGTTGATGAGTTAGTTTCATAGTATATCAACCCTTGTGGCTTATTCAACACTAAATCTTTTTTTGAGCATGCTATTTGTAAGCGAATAATTTGTAGGTAGACATTTTTGTTTATTAACAAACTTGGTGCTTGGGCACGAAAAATAATTTCTTGATTATTTTTCTAATAGACGTTTGGTTTGTAAATAATCTTGTTTTCTTGGTTTATTTTTGTATCTTTTATAATATATATTTGCTGTTTTGAGAGTATTCCATTTATTTCAATATTGAAGACCAGCATGGATACTATTTAACTCATAGCAGGAGGGATAAATGGGTTCATATCTTTTCCAAATCTTTTTGTTCGTAAGTGAACGAAAAAGCTTGAGTGGAGGTTGAACCCGCTCATTTCGAAAATACAGTCTAGCATTTTAGCCCTTACGCCACCGTAGATGACAGAGAGTATAGAAAGAAAGAAAGAAAGAAAGAAAGAAAGAAGCTAAGTACTTAAAAATGATATCTATATCTAATGACCGCCAACCATACAAGTGGCGAAGACTTGAGTTTATTGTAGACATTAGCACTAACCCTTTCATCCTCATTGAATAATCTATTTTAATATTTATTAAAACGTTCTGTCATCTCTACCTTGTTTACCTATCCAATACATACATACATACATACATACATATATACATACATACACGTTATGGAGATGTTGTGGTGTAATATTTATCATCATAGTCATAGATACGGCGAACCGAATTTCAATCCTGGACGAGACTGTTTGCATTTCACATTGCTCTAATTCACTTGGTAAAGATATGAATCAAATTATTCTTTGTATAGCCATCAATCTAGAACAAGGAAAACGCTGCATTCAAACCTGTTCGGCTTCACTAAAAAGTGATTTTGACGTCGCATTCTTCTCTTTGGTAAATACTCAGATATACGTTACCTATCCACACACATATCAATACATACACACTTGCCCCCGCTTGCATATACATACATATACTTTACGCATATGCACACATATACTATTTGAGGCGCTTGTCGATTAATAGTTATTGTTTAAGTAAATAGAGGGGACTAAAAATTCTGTAGGGAGTAGTTTTTAAAAGAGTTCTGTTCTTTTAGGTTGCTGGTTTTTACGACCTTTATAAAAGTCTGTTGATGTTCCTTTCTTATACAATTTTTTTTTATCGAATAACTGTCATGTAAAACCAATAAATAAGCAATGAGATTAATTGCCGCCGTAGGAGACATTTAAGCGACAATAATAGAATGAATGCCATAAGCATAGTTGAATTAGTAGTTGAAAATGAATTATTAAAAACAGCGAAGGCTTCAGGATTGCTTTTTGTGATATTTATATTCAAGGAATCGAGAAACAGAGAAGAATTCTAATGGTTTATTTTATAAAGTCAAAACGAACATTTCACCTTTTTATAATGATAGAAAGAAGTGAATTAATCTTCATTTGACTTGGTAGCTCAGAAGAGCACTATCAATCATCAATTTCAATGCTAAATTGCTATATAAAACAACACAGATATTAAAGCTTCAGCTTTCGAGAGAAAAAGAAAAGATCTTTCAATAACAGAATAAAATAATCTAATAAGAAATAGATAATATAGATTCTCAGGGAATTAAATGAAATTTTGCTGGAAACAGTTTATAAGTGTCGCAGGTGGTGTACGATGATAGGAAAATGTAATGATACACTGATACTGTCTATCCAATAGAGAAATCCACGATTTGGTTGTGTCCTCGTGGTGTAACGGTTAAAGCGATGGACTACGGAATCGTAGTGAATAAGTTCGAACTCCGATCAAGCTATCACGTTCACTTGCAGACACATACCCTTGGTAAAATTATATATTTCCTTACCCTCCCAGCTATATGCTAAATTGTACCACTTCTGTTCTTCTAGAAAGATAGCTTTGGCATTAAATAGCCTTCAAATGTTGACATGCCATTAAACATAGAAACCGATATCTAAGATGCTTTGCTCTGTTGAGTGTAAAGTCAAATTTAGTGTCGAGAATAAGCTATAATAAAGATCCGAATGCGTAGGTCTCCCCACATTGTATCTATTTCTGATTTCGATCAACGACTCGAGGTACTACCGCGTAATGTATTACTAAGTAACATTATTATACTCGAAATTACATATAAAAATACTTCTATAACGTTAAAAGTGCAAATTTATATTTAAAAATCACAAGAAGTACTGTATATTGCTAAGATTTTTATGTTTCTAAATAAAGAGTAACCCAATAAAAACGGTATATCGTAGCAAGTTTTTTTTTTTTAGCAATATACTTAAAACACTCAAAGAGTAAAAAAAAAAAAAACTTACAGTCTCTCTTGAGAATAAATAATAATTTTGTTGGGTTCTACGTTGAGCAAGAATGTTATTTTCTAATTGTCCACATTCTCAATAAAACAGTGATGACAATAAAATTCTAATTCTAATATTTCATAAGTTATTAGAAAAATACCAAATAGGATTTCTGTTACAAAGAGAACCCAACTAGTTCAAGGATTGTCTAGGTAAGCTTAGATATTTCTTTGTGTTTTGCTTTTGCATTGCGGAGTTGTCACTTGAACTCTTACGGCAAGAAGGAAAGATATACATGTTTGTGCAAAACCCCAACCTCGTTTTATTTTGGATGATGCATCATCAAACCAATAAGAGGTGCCCGTGGTGTAGTCGTTATCGTCGTAGGAAATGGACACGGCGACACGAGTTCAAATCCTGGACGAGACTGATTGCATTTCACATAGCACTAATACCCTTGGGAAAGGTATGAATCCAATTATTCACCCTCCAGCTATGGGTAAATAGTAGGACAGACTAGGTTCTTCGGCCTTGGTTAGGCAACTAGTCTAGGAGAAGGAAAACTCTGAATTCAAACCTGTTAAACTCCGCTTAAAAATTGACCTTGTGTCATATCCTGCCCGAGCGGAGGGGTTGGTAAATAGTATCATCAAACCAATAAGAGGGAATAAAAATCGAGGTTTTCTTAAAAAACTGAGGAAAGATCATTCTCCTTCAAAATCGTCCCCTTTCTTGCTCACAAATGGAGGAAGGGCGATTACGCTTAAGCCCTAAATTAGACGAATTAAGTTTTCGGTGTTTGGGTAACAAATGCTTATTTTCTAATTCCCTAAAATCTCACATGATTCCTATTAACCTCTGAACGAGGGTTTGTGCCTTAACAGCATCACAATGCTCACTCTAGTGTCGATTGAAAACGTGGCGTTGAAATAGTTGGTGTTAGTGGAGGCATCGTATTACACTTCCTTTCTTTCTTTCTTTCTTATGCAATAATAACTATTGTACAATTTCTTTCAAAAGTACTTTAGAAGGATTAATACGTTAGGGAGAGATATAAGCTTCATAGTATTTATCAGTTACCAGTTGTTTTAGGGTTTTTTATTTAACAGTTCCATATATATATATATATATATATGTGTGTGTGTGTGTGTGTGTGTGTGTGTGCCCTAGGGAAGCTGCATTTCCTAATACAGATATTAAAAACTAAGTAAAGCATTGATTTTCTTTGAACGAACCATTGGTTATTCGACACACTAATTTTTAAAAAAAGTTTTCAATTCATTAAAAGGCATATGAAACACCTATTTAACAAGTTTTTGAAGCTTTGGTGTCATTTTATTAATGTTCTTTAAATCTTTTCTTTGGGATACAATTTTTAGTTTAGGGAATATGGACAAGTCACTGAGAGCTATACTAAGAGATTATGCAGTGTGCTACACTTGCAAAACCTTTTATTTAACAAAAAATTGTTTTTCATATAACTAATATCGTTTATTTCCAAGCGACATAGACTAGTCTGGACAGGGTTTAGAAATCAAGACATCCTTATATAATTTCAGGCGCCTCTGGTGGTGTAATGGTTAGCAAGCTCGACTAGCAAACCTACACGAGTGAGTTCGAGTCTCATTGGGTGCCCCTTTCATATGGCCTTGTGCCACATCTGAGCCAAAAGCTTAGTAAATTTCCATCCTTATATAATTTCTCAGCAGAGTATATGAATTCATTTAAATTCTAAAATACTTCTCCAAAAAACTTGTCTTGGTATGTTTTGATAACAACTCTCTTTCATAAATACACAGCTCCACACACACACACACACACACACACATATATATATATATATATATATATATATATATAGAAAGAGCACACATTAAGTTTCCAGAGTTTTTATCGTACGGGATCCTTTATTGATAATACACACATGAGACTCTAGTTCCTCGCGATTAATTGTGTGTACAGTTCCCCCACTGACATCAAACTGTGCACCTATTGTCTCTATAGACACACGACGGTCCGCATCCATGAAATTCTTTATTTGGCCTATCAACTCTGGTGATCTGACTTCCTTACTCATCACATACCTCTTATCATCCCTCACAGACTCCCTGCCTTCCTTTAATCTCTTATGCCATTCAAAAAATGATGCTCGATTCATGCAAGATGCTCCAAAAGCAGTCTGAAGCATTCCAAACATTTCTAAGGCATTTTTCTAAGTTTAACCAGAATTTTATTGCATAAAGTTCTTCTAAAGTGTCCTCACGTCCAGATTGCATTTTGAAAATTCAACAGCAGTGATAATCGGGCTTATTAGGGTATATTCCAATTCCTGATGTAGCTGTTCATTTAAACCTGAAATTATAAAAATTGGTCAGTCATCTCATAAGATATATAGCAATAAGATACTGAATTTTCAAGAGTCTATGACAATTTTAAATGCCTGTACAAAAAGTTTTGTAAACTTATTGAAGGCACTAGTATATACATACATACACACATATATATATATATGTATATATATATATATATATATATATATATATATATATGTGTGTGTGTGTGTGTATTCGCCCTCCACAGTGATATTTTCCCGAGATCTGATTTTAATTTTCAATCATTGAAAATGGAATAGTGATGACTGGAGAAGACTCTGAGCGTGAAAACAGCAATATATAAAGTTTATCAAAATTTCCTAAATAAATCTCGAGAAACTTTGTCACTTACAGTATTTAGATATATTGTTTTCATCTTCATTATCCTATTCCCAAATTTTCGGCCGATGTTTCCTTCAGTCTTCTTCAGGTGTTTGATGTTGAACTTGGGAGCTCACACAGAACTTCAAACTGTTGCTTAAAATCTGCACCCATTCATGGTTAACGAAATTAGAATATTTTACCTCTGTGGATTAAGTTAAGTATTAAGTTCGAAGTTCTGTATAGGCTCACGATATAAAAGAAAAACAAACAAACTAGTATAATGGTTTTAATTAGTCCACTTTTATTCTCCCTCCAGATATGGGTAAATAGTAGGGCAGACTGGATTCTTCAGCTTTGTTGAGGCAACTAGTCTAGGAGAAGGAAAACTCTTAATTCAAACCTGTTAAACTCCGCTTAAAAATTGACCTTGTGTCATATCCTACCCGAGCGGAGGGGTTGGTAAATATGATAATTAGTCCACTTTTTGACAAAATAAAAACGTTGCAAACAACCCAAAGAACATCGGAATGGATCTGACAATTTTTGAAATAAATCAGATTATATATATATATATATATATATATAAGCTGATTAATACTGATATATACTCCCCTACCCCCGTAGAGTTGAGTTCTCCGGCGAATCAAGTAATCGTGTTGCCATTAGCGTTTATTGCAAGCCTCTTCATATAAGAATTGAGGTCTCGGTAGCCGTTAAACGGATGTATGTAAACAATAGCAATTGTGATTCATAAACGTTTTAAAAAAATTACTTCGGTGCTACTAGTTCCATGTGGCTGAAGGGTTAGAAGTTTGGATTGGCATTTGAGTCAACCGAAGTTCGATCCCAGCTGCGGGAAACTGATATGTCCAGCTACACTGATGAGTTCTGATAGAACGAAACAGATCTGTCTGTGGATGACTATATATATATAATATTAAACTTTAACATATGTATAAATACACCGAAAAATTCTGTGTTTAATGTTTAAAAAACATTTTTTCTATCAATGGTATTTCTCTACCTAAAAAGAAAAAAAAAAACATTAAAGATCGAATTATGAGTTGCTTCTACACATCTGAAAAATTTAAATTAATGATGTCAATTTTTCTGAAATACCAATTACCTGCTAAAAGATATTAAATATTCTCAAATACCCTGCATATATATATATATATATATATATATATATATACACTTGTCTGCATTGATATATATTTTTAGTCGATTCAAAGGAATATTTTTGAGGTTATAAAGAAAGAACTCAATTCAAATTAGGTACATTGACTGACGTAACATTGATTACTCACCCATTTTTGGTAAAAGGTGATTACAGAATATAAAAAAGTTTTATTTTTGTATTACGATCAGTATTTGTCGCCAGTTATATAGTCGAAAACGGCTGCACAAGTGCGAACTCAAGCCATCAAAACAATCTTAATAATAAATGGGATGTAGTTCTTTGATTAAATCCGTTGAAGCAGACTAACGATTTAGAAATAAAGAAAAGTGATTGACAATATCATTATCGCAATGACAGCGAAGTTGACCAGGAGCAATAATTGAAGGCCCTGGAGATTTGTCGTGAAGAAAGAAAGAAAGAAAGAAAGAAAGAAAGAAAGAAATATGCCAGGGTTAATGAAAAAAATTAACACATTTTTGTGAGGTTGCGAGTGAAATAGTAATCAGAAGACGGTGATTATCCAGTGGGGAAGCGAACCTAGAATAATAATAAGATAACCTCTATCCTGGTATTACTATATAATTGTATACCAATTATCTATATTAGATAACTAAAAACCATATAAATGTGTGCAAATTATTTGTATTTCATTGGGATACTGTAAACCATATAGCTGTGTGAAAATTATTTATATTAGATTGGAATACTTTAAGTCATATACTTGTGTACAAAATTTGTATTAGATATTATTTTTGAACACATGGATGTGAACAAATTATACGCATTGAATATGAATACATAAAGCAATATAGCTGTGTTAGCAATATTTTATCGAAACTTGAAACAACATAATTATGCACAATATATTTGTCTTTGATAGGAATATTTGAAAGTACGTAATTCTGTATAAATTATTTGTATTAGATAAGAATACTTGAAAGTATGTAGTTCTGTACAAACCATTTGTATCAGATAAGAATACTTGAAAGTACGTAATTCTGTACAAATTATTTGTATCAGATAAGAATACTTGAAAGTACGTAATTCTGTACAAATTATTTGTATTAGATAAGAATACTTGAAAGTACGTAATTCTGTACAAATTATTTGTATCAGATTTAAATACTTAGAGTAACATAACTGTGAACATTATTTATAACGGATATGAATACTTCAAAATATAACTGAGCAAATTATTTGTTTTAGATATGAATATATCAAACCATGAAACCCTCAGAAAATTTTATGTATTAGATAGGAAAATCTTCCAACTGTGTGGCTGTTAGGAATAGTTACTTTAAGCTATGTTTGTTTACAAATATTCGTCATTATTTATTTGAAACCACATGAGTGCGTGTAAAGATAAAAAAAACGTATCAACAAGAAAAAACAAAGAGTCATTTTGATATCAAATAATTCAGTATGGCTTGACATGTCATAAAAACCAACCAACCAACCAACCATCCAACCTACCAACCAACCAACCTGCTTTTTTCAAACTGACTCTGATCCACCCTTGCACAGGCTGATCTCTGTTTCATTTCACTCTGGAACTATTCTACCCGGCTACTTCTCTCTCTGGTTAAATATCTAAGCCTCTCTCAGCTTAGGGCTTTTTCGTCTATGTTATTCCGTTGATATGGTTACACGCATCTATAGTATAATTATATCTAAATCATTGCGACATTCAGATTTTCAGCTTGGAAATATTATATGTCATCAATGACTCGAATGCAAGTGACTATAATACCGATCTTGGCCGTTTCGTTTAATAACTTACATTTACAAAACTCCTACTGTTGGCTGCGTTACATAATAACATCTTTTTAAGGTACATCAAGAACCGATTACATAACTTTGATATAATCTAGCAACTACTCAGAGGGACATGCTGAGTATGTGTGTGGAGACCCTTTCAACAACGAGACGTTATTACGTTAATTATGTGTACAGAATGACAATCGGATTCTCTTTCAGAGATAATATTCAAGGCTTTGCTTTATGGTCGATCTTTCACTTTAGTGTCAGCTCATGATATTTTTAAAGATTTATTATAATGTTGTAAGCAAATGGTACCTGGTTATCAAAAGAAAGTCAGCAGCTGAAAGAAATACAATTTGAAAAAGATCTACAATCTTCAGTTGCTTGATACACTTTATCCAGCACTTGGGGACCTGGTCACCAAGCGGCTATCGTCGTAGCGAATATAATAGGTAATCCAACTTCACATAGTGCACAAAGCTGTTTTCGTTTCCCTTGGAGGTCATGCTTTTATGAAAAGTCTACATCTACCTGTTCTCTCAGTTATTGATAAATAGTAGGGTAGACTAAGTTCTGTTGTTGTATTTAGTGAATCAATTTACGAGAAGGAAAACTTTCAATTCAGATTAGCTTTGCGTGCTTACAATTGGCCTTGTGTCATATCTTGCTCTTGAATTAGGCTTTGAATAAGTACACTAGAAATGGTACTACCGCAGCCTTCATGGAGGATGCATCTGTATATGCGATGTCAATTCTGAAATATATGCTGCAATTATCTTGAGAAATGATGGTTAGGTGATTTTGATTTTTCTTGATTACTAATCCGATGGAGCTTTACTGTAAATACTCGAACAGAAACTCGTGGAGTTAAACAGTCGATCATACAACGTCAGAAAAAGTGCATTGTGAAATAGCGAGCAAACTTTTAACTTTCAGGCACTTTTTTTCTTTTTTGGGTAAAAGAAAAATTACAGTATTTAGATCTATCTGCCATATTTTAGTCAATGTTTGGCTCACTGGAAATCCTGGGTCTTTCCCAAAGCTAAAATTGACTTTTAAACGCCGAGCATGAGATGAAGGAAAACGTGACAGAGGATTTCCAGAAAGATTTACGGGTTTTTGTGGATGATTTGCCTTGTTAAAGTAATATAAAAGCGCACAATATATATATATATATATTTAGAAAAGTTAGATAACGCTATTTGAGAAGGAAATTTGAAATAAAACATATCCTCGAAAATTATGCAGACTGAAGCTAAATTGATCAAGAAAGAAATTAACAATGAATGATGTGTTAAGAAAAGCACCTTCGAAGCTTTCTAAACGTTCATACGAGCAACTTTCTATTTTTCTTAAACTGAAATTTTATATCAAAAAAAGTGACGTGGAGGAAATTCAAAATAAGAAGAAATAGCCGCTCCAAACGAAAATAAAAAAAAAGAAGTTTCAGAGATGCTTTAACCAATGCAAAGCTATTTTGAGACATAATATTTTATTTATAGTTCATTTCTGATGATTAGATACAGCTTTCAGTTTCAATACTTTTTAAATAGACTTAATATCTTGAAAAACGATTTTACATGCTAGGATTAGAATTTGCTGATTTTGAAAAAGATGTATTGTAGATACGTGGTGCCTTCAATAAGCTTCCAGATTTTTTTTACAGGCATTTAAAATTGTCTTAGACTCTTGAAAATTCAGTATGTTATTTCTCTATATCTTCTGAGATGACTGACCAATCTTTATGATTTCAGCTTTAAATGAACAGCTACAGCAGGAATTGGAATACACCCCACTAAAGCCAGATTGTAACAGCTGGTGAATTTCAAAAATGCATTCTAGACGTAAGGACACTTTAGAAGAACGATATGCAATAAAATTCTGTTTCAAACTTGGAAAAAATGCCACAGAAACGTATGGAATGCTTCAGACTGCATTTGGAGCATCTTGCATGACTCGAACATCAGTTTTTGAGAGGCATAAGAGATTCAAGGAAGGCAGGCAATCTGTGAGGAATGATGAGAGGTGTTGGAGGAGTAAGGTAGTCAATACACCATAGTTTATTGGCCAAAGGGTTAGGGTTACTTTGTTGAGGTTTTAAGGGAGCTCAGAAAGAGATTCCTTGGGAAGAGGCCAGCACTCTTCAAATCGTGTCGGTGGCATTTCCACCAGGATAATGCACCAGTCCACAACTCCATCCTTGTCACAGACTATTCGACCAAGATGGGCATCAACACGGTTCTTCATCCTCCCTATAATCCTGACCTTGCTCCCTGTGACTTTTGCTTATTCCCTAGGCTCAGAGGCTGTCATTATGAGACAATTGAGAAGATAAAAGAGGCTGTGACGAAGGTCATTGACACGCTCACACAAGAGGACTTCAATGGGGCCTTCCAGAAGTTGTTGGAACGGTACAAGCGCATTGCAGCCGGAGGAAATTACTTCGAAGGGGACTAGAGTATCATGTGTGCCGTATCAATAAAAGTGCCCATACGAAAAAAGCCTGGAAACTTATTTAATAATCCTCGTATATACCATGATGTGCTAATTCATTTTAGAAACGTTTTACAAAAAGAACTATTTAACCAAAGTCTAGATGGCTAAAATATACACACGCATACAGACTCTCTCACGCTCTCTTTCTCTCTTTGCATATATATATATATGTATATATATGTGGCAAAAAAAATTACGATGATTATGTAAGTCATTGTATAAATAATATGTCCGTGGATTCTTTCTAGTAATTTTCATAGCAATTAAAGTGTCATTGGAGTATTGATTTTGGTTCTACATATAAAGTAACATGAAAGTATTTTTTGATTTAGACATGTATGGCTTATTCATATTTTTTTTAAATGACTTTGAAACGGAATATTTCTGTTTTAGTAAACATACATTCGAATTCTATTCTTAGATCCAACTAGCTCTGAGAATCCTGGCGCCTGATATTGCCTCATACAAGAATCGTATATATATATATATATATATATATATATATATATATATATGTGTGTGTATAAACAATCTTGTCTATGTTGAATGGTCTTTTACATGTAGAACAATATGTGAATATTTTAGATTGCGAACGTGAAAAATGCTATATTCTACTGAAATAAATTCTTAAGAATATCTAAGCGAATATATTTCCGAAAATTTGTGATTATTGTCTAATTAAACTGGACACTCCCACCGGTTTCCTTCTGATCATTATTTTCAAATAGCCGTCGAAATTGAGCCGTTGACAAAGCGCCAGCGGAAAGTGAATTAAGAACCTGTACCAGACAAACGAAGGCAATAGGAATATTTACAATAAAAATATTTCAATAAGAGGCATTGATAAATATGTCTTCTTTGTCTCTTATTGCCTCCATACCTCGATTTTGGTTGAGAGATGAATTAGTTGTCAAACATGAAAGTAACAGTGATACTAATAACAGATGGTGGGCTTAGAATGGCCCACAGGGGCTCAGAAAAGAAACTAAAGAAACTGGAGATCAGAGGAAGAATCGGAACAATCCAGTATTATTAAGACAGCTATTTGGCCCAGTCAGCTGAGGCTGTAGAATACACCGACTGCTTCTCTGCAGAGGGGTAAGACAACTCAACGAGTGTCTTGGATATGACACTAAAAAAACTGAGGGTGAAGCTCCAGTAATATTGGAGCTTCGGGGAATGCGGAGTGCCCCTTTATTGTCATTACCCCAAGGTCCACTTTGGTCCGAAGTCCTGATAAAGTTCTGTCTATTACTTAAAAAGAACTAAACGATGTACTTATGCTAAACTGAATTGTTTGAAAAACAACTGTTTTTGCATATAACTGTATAAACAAAACACAGTACATATCTTAAACTAAATTGTTTGAAATAGAACTGTTTATATGCATAAAAATGTATTTGGCATTGAATAACCAACAATGGTTGATATGCCATGAAACCAAACGAAACAAATCCAAAGACAGCTTGCTCACTTAGAAGAGTCTGGGAGACCCAAGACTTTCAATCATTCAGACTTAAGCAAAAAAAAAAAAAAACACCCACCAAAAAACTGTCAAAAGATGAACGGAAAAATTGAAGAATCGGTTGGCGAAGTCATTCAGTTTCGTTGTAAAAATATATATCCTACTTTGAAAAAAAACTATATTTTTGTTAAAAGGTTTGATTCTCAATTTGGATTGCAATACTAATTTGTGAAAAATAATTCAAAAATCTTTTAAGCAAACAAACGTTTTATTAAAGGAAAAAATGTTATTAAAATGGACTGAAAAGTGATTATTTAACAGCGTCTGTTATTTTAGAGGGAGACCTTAACCACAATGTGGCTACACGTAATGATTGAGGATTCCTGTGGGCAAAAGTCCAAGACTCGGCAGTAAAGTGGTCATGTGATAAGCAATTCCCCATTTCGGCCTGACGGACGGTCCGATGGTTGGTTGGGTTTTCATATCATATTAATGCTTGCAGGTTATTTGATTCGAGATCTTGTTTATATATATATATATATATATATATATATATATATATATATATATATATACAATCGGTAAAAAAAACTACTTTAATCAAGCCTGAACTCATTTCTTTCAAGTTTAAAGTATCGCAATCTAACACTAATAATTATACTTAGGATTGACTATTTGTTTGCTCACAGTTAAATGGTTTTAAGTATTCTTATTTGCCATAAATAGTTTTATTGAACATTACTCATTCATTTGGATAAAGGTAAATTGTTTCAAATATTGCAATTCAGTTTAAAATCTGTTATTATTTTGCTCATAATTAAATGGTTCTATTTTACCCATAGATAGGACTCTAAACAGATTTAACACACCCGTTCTTAGTTGACCTGGGATTAAGGGCTCCATGACTGAAACCTTACCAACAAATTGCTCTGTGTTATATCAGGACATTCGTTGGGCATGTCGTACTCCTCTTCAGATATGCTGGGGTCTCATTCTACAACTCCAGGGCGCCTCTGGTGGTGTAATGGTTAGCAAGCTCGACTAGCAAACCTACACGAGTGAGTTCGAGTCTCATTGGGTGCCCCCTTCATATGGCCTTGTGCCACATCTAAGCAAAAAGCTTAGTAAATTTCCATTCTACAACTCCAGCTGAATGAGCAAAGATGGTCGAAGAGGAGAGATCCAAACAATACGCTGGTCATGTCGTCCTAGTACCAATATGATTGTCCCCACCATATTCTTCAAGTGTATTGCTCATATAACAAACGCTAAACTCTTTTTATCTTAAACCCACATAAAAGCGTGCTTAAAACTATTTAAATGTGCACAAACAAATGATTAATACTAAATAGAAGTATTAGTGTTAGATAGCAATATTTGAAATCATTCAAGTCAGTGTAAACAATTGATAAATATTCAATAGAATTATGAGTGTTAGATAGGAATACTTGTAACCATTTAACTGTATGAAACCAATGAAATTTGAATCGTTTAAAAATTAAGTTACCTACATACTATTTACTAACAAATTATATATATATATATATATATATATATATATATATATATATATATATATAAGCAGGATTTGTCATTGAATAATCCACTTTGCTTGATGTGCCTTTAAACCAAATGACTAATAACCAACTAACCCATTCACCATACCAAAATGTGACACAAAGTCAATTCTTAAACGTTGTCTGACAGGTTTGAATTCAGAATTTTCCTTCTCTGAGACTGGTTACCATACCAAACGTAAAAACACCTAGTCTAACCTACTGATTACCCATGGCTCGAAGGGATATAGTTGGATGCATACCCTTCCCAAAGGTATAAGCATTATGAGAAATGCAAACAGCTTTATCCAGGATTTGAACGCAGGGCTTTTATTTCATTTTCTATTAAAATAACAAGTATAGTACAAGCACCACACATTTACATTATCATGACAACATAGTTTTCACGTTTATTTCTTTGTAACTTTGGTATTTTATAAAATCTGGGTATCAAGTTTCCCTTTCAACAGATCAAAAAGAAAGGATATTGTCAGATGTTGCATTCCATCTCCAAGACCGGATGCCTTTACCGACTGTTTTTAGAGTTATGTAAGATTTAGTAACGGGAAAAAGGTTCTTTTTGCAATAATTGAACTTGATAGAGAATTGATTAAGCCAACATTCTCCATTTAGATATTTCTGACTTCCTTTTTCCTCCAGCTGCGAGCAAGCTTCTTTCCAGTGACAATAACAGAAAAGTATTTAAATATTTTTAGACTATCACTCAGATAGTGACGCATCGGTACACACACACACACACACACACACACACACGCACTATATATATATATATATATATATATATATCTCACGCAAATAAATTGAATTAGGTTATATTTTCTTCTTACTGGATGATTGAAATGAATACATTCGACAGACTGATTTTATCGGCATGCAAACCCGTCAACCCGTTTCATGGCTAGAGTTTAGGTAGTCGACTACATTGTACTTCATAATTACGTTATTTGTGAAGTTATTTTGGTTGGTTTGGTTGTTTAGGTCTTATGGCGTATAAACCTTTGTAGGTTATTTGATACTAAATCCATTTTTATGCAAATAATCTGATCTATTTCAAACAATTCAGTTTAGCATGAGTACACAGTTTAATTGTCAAAAACATTTCTACTTCCAGCTATTCCCTTTAGTCAAACAGTTTTAATTCAAACAATTCAGTTTAGTGTGAGAATAGATTTTGTTTACACATAGTTAAATGTCAAAGCACTTCTATTTTAAACAATTTAGTTTAGCATTAGAACGTAATTTAAATATCAAGTTATTTCTATTTCAAGTAATTCAATTCAGCATAAGTACGCAGTTTAGTTCTATTTAACCCATAGATAGAGCCCTACCAAGTGCTATCACTCCAAGTCAGAGTGGACCAGGGAGCGATGGCAATGAAGAAGTACTCTGCATTCCCCAAACATCCAGCATCACTGGAACCTCACCATCAGATTGTTTAGTGTCATAGCTAAGACACTCGTTAGGGGGTCTTACTCCTCTGCAGGGGCAGTCAGTGTATTGTACAGCCCCAGCTGACTGGGCGACTTCTTAAAAGTATTTTTTCACATATTCCTATTTTTTCGCATATTCCCATCAAATGATTACCGTTTAAAATCAAATCCATTTGATTCAGGGATGGAACCCTAAAAGTTTGTACCACTTCATGTCATAGTCGACCTGGGATTACTGTCAATAATGCGGTACATGACGCATCCCTTATCTCCTGAACTGAAGCCACATCATTAGACATTGTCATAACTAAGTATCTCTCTTTTTGGAGGCAGAAGGAGGTCTGTGGCGACATGCCTAAAGTAGTGGACGGCAGCCTCGTTGTAAGCGAGTTGGAACTTCAGTTGCAATATCAAATTCCCTTTTCGAGTAATACTCTTGAGAAAGATATGAAGCCCTTTATCATCTGTTCTATAGATTACATAATCCATTAAAGAGATGATAAAGACACATTACTGCTGTTCTTCTGTAAGGGTGGCTTCAGTATTAAATGAACTACGATGTTAGCGTATTCTACGCCCGGCTGACAGGGCACTGAACACAATCGAGCATGAATATGTATGTTGATAGCGTCTAATATTGACTATTTCGTTCATCGAAAATAGTTGAATAATAAATAGTGGATTTGATTGATCAGTCTGAATATTCAGAGATATATTAAAAATGTCTCAGAGAGAACAAAGAAGTTTCCTGTCCAATTTAACATTTTGTTGAATCTTAACGTCATTTTTTAATCATACAAATTTTCGATAAAATGGTGACAACTTTGAAATGCTAATGGGAATTTTTTCTCCTTCCTTAATAGAAGTATCAATATAATAATGTACCGGTGTTTGGATAGCTTAATGGCTTTACATACGGGATGTTAAATTAGTTGTAAGAAGTGGTTTTATCGAGAGATCAAATGACAGCAAAACTTTTCAATATTTCGGCACTCTGCCCAAAATTCTAGTTGATTTTTCGTTATGCTATCAAGGTGGCGCTTTCTATTTCCGTTTAGATTTCTAATTCGTCCAGAAATTTTGTTTTTATAATTGAAAGATAACTCAGTCACAAAAAGAAAATAAATAAACAAATAAATAAAGTGTCTGCGTTCGCCCGGACTGTCATTTTTAATCAGCTAACTTCTTGATAGAAAAGCGATTACTTTGAAATGCTAACTAGAATTTTTCATTCCTTCCAAAATAGAATCATCGATATCATCATGGAATGCTTTTACAACCGAACTCAAAGCGTCCTTTAGTATATATATATATATATATATATATATATATATATATATATATATATATATATATATATATCGAGAGTTTTTTTACACGTACTCCTGTGATAATTCGATGTATTGTCCGAATTTTTTGGCTCAGTTTCTCCGAAGGCCAATCTGAATTTTTCAAATTTGTTCTACCTTAGGTTGAATGGATAAGATTGAGAAGCAGGGCATCTTAAAGCTGAGTAGATATAGCAGTAATAGTTACGTCTCTGTATTTCTAAGGTATTACGAGTTTGCTTTTCTTGAGGAAGAGAAAGGTGCAGCCTTTTGTTCTTTCCTTGAATCAACACGATGGTTCGTAGATTTCTCCAAAGTAGTTATTTCTTATGTCAATTTATCTAATAAAATAAAATTGTTTCACACTGAAAAAGGCAAGAAGCCGGGAAATTCAGTTGAAATTATGAGAGAGGCAGACTACAAGGTATGGAAGCAAAATAAGAAATAATTTTTAAAACGGCTTTTTTGCCTGATTAGTCCAATTTTTGAAAAAATATGATAAATCTAAATTTTAATGCTTACCTCTGTTATTCAAGTACTTTTTCTTTAAAACTAATACCAATATGAGTGAGCAAGAAAAGAAACAACAAAGAATCTATGATTTACTTAACGCCAAAACCAAGCCAAAAACAAATCCCGAAATAATTTTTGTTTATTTATGGCCTGTATCAAACCCAGACCTTAATCCCCTTGCTTACACTATTTGGGGCCATTTAGAAAACAAAACAAATGCAACTTTCCATCTAAATATTGGTTTGCTTAAATCTGCTATTGAGGAGGAATGGAATAAAATGTCTGAAGAATTTGAAGGCATGGAAATTGTTTTGAAGGCGTTTTGATGAAATAATTGAAAAAAAAAATGGCGGCCATACTGAGTAAATTTGCTGTTTTATGCCTATCTTCTTTTTTTTTTTTAAATTGAAATTAATATTGTTTTATAATAGAGTATTTTATTATCATACTAGAATATTCCTAATTTTGCTTCAGCACACTGTACGCAGATGATGTAGCACTTCTAGAAAATACACCTGTCCAAGCCGTATCTCTAATGCATAGCCTTAAGGAAGTAGCGGGAAACACAGGGTACATATGATTTAATCAAGAAAGAGGCACCTCTATTTTAAATGGCAAGCTTTAAAATTAGTAGACCAATTCAGCACCAATGCCTCATCTACTAAAATTGAAGTAAACCAACACCTTGCGAAGGCATGAACTGCTATTGATAAATTATCGACCACGTGAAAATCTGGTCTCTCTCTCTCTCTCTCTCTCTCTCGTAAAATGAATTGGGATTTCTTCCAAGCTGTGGTTGTGTCTATAATACTATATGGATGGATGAACAGGACGCTAACGAAACGCACAGAGAAGAAGCTAAATAAATACGACAGAAGAATACTACGTACTGTTTGGAAAAAATCTTGAAATCAACAACTAACAAAAGACCACTTGTACGGCCACTTAGCTCTAATCTCACAAATCATCCAAGATAGATGATTAAGACATGCTAGACACTGGCGGAGAAAAAAAGGATGAGCTTATAAGAGACGTTATTTAATATATAATAATTCAATAATATAATAATTATTTTATATATGGATTCGCCTATGTTGCCCAACCAGAAAGGATTTTGCGCAGTCGGCTGGGGTTGTAGAATACACCGACTGTTTCTTTGCAGAGAGGTAAGACTTCCTCCAATGTGGGTACTGGATATGACTGAAAACAATCTGATGGTGAGGTTTCAGTAATGCTGGGCCATAGGGAATGCAGAGTACCCCTTTATTGCCATCGCTCCCACGTCCACTCTGACCAGGAGTGGAAGCACCTGATAGGGTTCTCTCTCCGGGTCAAATAGAACTTATATGTGTACTTATGCTAAACTAAATTGTTTGGAATAGAATTGTTTTTTGACATTAAAACGGTGTACTTATGCTAAACTGAGTTGTTTGAAACAGAACTGTTTTTGTATGCTAAACTGGCTTGCTTGAAATAGAACTGTTTATTGACATTGAAACTTTGTACTTATGTTCAACAGAATTGTTTGAAATAGTACTGTTTATATATATATATATATATATATATATAGATTTCGCATTAATAACCTACGAACTAAACTGACCAGTTCAGTGCGGATATTAGATGCAGTTTAAAAAACCAAGTAGGAGCAATAGAGAGAGAGAGAGAGAGAGAGAGAGAGAGAGAGAGAGAGAGAGAGAGAGAGTCACTGAATATTGTGTTGTTTGCGCGACTTGATGGTGGCGACTACATATATAATGAAAACATGTAATGAAAATCTCGCGTGGTAAATTATAGAAAACAGCAGTTAACCAGATCTTGCCGAGGTCATCAGTTTTGATCAACCATTTAAGTGGTGGTTAGTACTGACCTCCGATCACACGATGCCATACACGCAAAATCGAAGTGGGTGTTGGGTGATCTATGAACCCCAATAAACGAAATGCGTTTCTTGATTCTCCTTTTTTTTTGTTGAGTAGGAAGAGACAATAATTTGCTAGTATGAAAAGTGGGTTAACCGTTCAAATATTTGGGAAGAACCGGCTCTTACGAGAACGAAGAAGCTAATCCATGCTTAGAGTAACAGTTATCGTAGTAGGCGCCTCGAAGACAGAGCTGTTAGTGTTTCAATTTGCACTTTGATTCACCCAGTAAAGGAGAAGAAGATTTCTAACTTTAAACCAGCTTTACTGATCATTAAAACTGACTTAGCGTTGCATCTTAAGTGCAGAGTTGAGTTAAAACATACCCAGAACATTGTGTACGTTCTTTATTTCCATCTACTTCCTGGGCCCCAGAACAGAGACAATAAAGCAAAAGAATTCTTAAAATTTGAGGATTAGCCATCTCCAAAACAGCTGGCCCAGTTGGCTTGGGCTGTAGAATACACCGACTCTTTCTCTGCAGAGGGGTAATACCCCGCAACGTGTATCCAGGATATGACACTAAAGCATATGATAGTGATGTACCAGTTATTCTGGAGCTTTGGGGAATGCAGAATACCCCTTCATTGCAATCGTTCCCAGGTCTGCTCTCGTCAGGAGTAGTAGAACCTGTTAGGGTCTTATCTGCAGGTCAAACAGAACTAAACTTTTTATTAATGCTTAACTGAATTGTTTGAAATATTAATGTTTTCACATTTATTTGTCTGTAAACAAAAAAATAATACTTATACTAAACTGAATTGTTTGAAATTTAATTCGGCATTAAATGATCCGAAAAGGGTTGATACGCCGTAAAGGAAAACAACCAATCAACCAACCAACCAAGAAATAATAGCATACAAACTAATAGCGTAATAACTTTTTATGAATTCATGGATCGGCATTGCTACTTGCTTATTCTTAAGAGTTGGTGGCATTAATTATATTATTTAGATGAGAACTCAGGAGAATTGATCGACTCAAATGATTTCAAATTATTTGTAAAAATAGGGAAAAGAAGGAAAGAAAGTAAAAAAAAAGACATAAAGACGATACGAGAAGTCAAATGGAGAATAAGTTAGAGAAAGGAAAAGAAGGTGAAAGAGCAAAAGAGAAACTAAATAATGAAGTAGCGTAGTCTACATGTTATAAATAATGAGTGCATTTGAATTTGTAAGATGTTTTAAAATTATAACAGTATTTTCCATATAATTTACTGTGTGAGCAGGGCTTTTGACTGATATACGAGGATCATCAAATAATTTTCCAGACTTTTATCGTATGGCCACTCTTATTGATCGTGCGCACATGAGACTCTAGTCCCCTTTGAAGTAATCTCTTCCGGCTGCAATACACTTGTTGTACCGTTCCAACAACTTCTGGAAGGCCTCATGGAATTCTTTGTGTGAGCGTGTCAATGACCTTCGTCACAGCCTCTTTTATCTCCTCAATTGTCTCATAACGATAGCCTCTGAGCCTAGGGAATAAGCAAAAGTCACTGGGAACAAGATCCGGACAATAGGGAGGGTGAAGACTCGTGTTGATGCCCATCTTGGTCAAATAGACTGTGACAAGGATGGAGTTGTGGACTTGTGCATTGTCCTGGTGGAAATGCCACTGTCAGGATTTGAAGAGTGCTGGCTTCTTCCCTTGGAATCTCTTCCTGAACACCCTTAAAACCTCAACATAGTAACCCTAACCCAAGCTCTAGCCCTTTGGCCAATCAACTCAGGTGTATTGACTTCCTTACTCCGCCCACACATCTCATCATCCCTTACAGACGTCCTTGAATCTCTTATGCCACTCAAAAACTGATGCTCAATTAAGGCAAGATGGTCCAAAAGCAGTCTAAATGATTCCATACGTTTTTGTGGCATTTTTTCCAAGTTTAAAACATACTTTGATTGAATATCGTTCTTCCAGATTACATTTTTGACATTCACCAGCTGTGACAATGAGGCTTTAGTAGGGTGCATTCCAATTCCTGCTGCAGCTGTTCATTTGAATCTCAAATCATAAAAATTGGTCAGTCATCTCATAATATGTATAGCAATAACATACTGAATTTTCAAGAGTCTACGACAATTTCAAATGCCAGTACAGAAAAGTCTGGTACTTATTGTATGCACCACGTATATATATATATATATACCTTGCTTGGGTAGGATATGACACAAGGTTAACTTTTAAGCGGAGTTTAACTGGAGAGAATTCAGTGTTTTGCTTCTCTTAGACCAGTTTCCTCACCAAGGCTGAAGAACCCAGTCTGCCCTGCTATTTACCTATAGCTGGAGGGTGAATAATTGGATTCATACCTTTTCCACGAGTATTAGTGCTATATGAAATGCAACCAGTCTGGTCCAGGATTTGAACTCGTGTCGCCGTGTCCATTTGCTACGACGATAACCATTACACGGGCACCTATATATAGTTGTGCATTTTTCCTGGCGATTGAGGATAGCTCATAGATATTGAGAGTCACTTTGAAATAAACACCGAGTTGTTCATATATATATATATATATATATATATATATAAACCAAAAAGAAAAAAAAATCACTACTTTGGTGTCATGAATTTATTTCTGGTCGTTTTAATATATATATATATATATATATATATATATATATATATATATATGAACGCATATGTACTGTTCAGTCGATCACTGCAACTCCAAACTTGTCAAACTTATCAGTAGCCTAAATCCATCTATCAAGTATCTCTCAAGAGGTTGGGTAAAGTAAATAACTATAAAAGAATGGAAAATCGAAAATACAACCTTAAGTCTGTTGACCAATCATATCACAGAAAATAGCCCCTTGGAACTCACATAGTAAATAGAGACTAACCCTAAACCTAAACCTTTCTGTCTGGAGTGATGCATATCAAATAAATTTCAATGCCTTAAAAATTTCTGAATTTTTACTTCAACTGCTTGCAAGCTGTGTTGAACGTGTCTCGTTATTTGCATAGCTGCCACGACTACTAAATTTATCAAAATGAAACTATTTCATTTCCATCATTAATAAAACATTTAAGTAAATTTCCTACCACTTTTAATCGTTAGTTTTTAAGATATTTGAATTTACGAAAATCAACTGACCAAAGTTAGTATGCTGATTAAACTTAGTAGCTTAAAACTTCTAAAATCTATGAAAACTATTCTTCTTTTTGTCCACAATATGTATTGAAACATAGGTAAAAGAAAGTATCAAACAACTGTTGAACAATAGAAAATAACAAAGTCATTGAGTGAGGTAATGGCCCCTGTGGAGATAAAGAAAACTGTTGAAATTAAAGCTAAGTTGGTCAACTCAAAGCAAAAGCAATTCTTTGAAAACTTGTTTCCTCGAGATTAACGAAAATTAAAGAAAGTTATAGCGAAACAACCACTGTTGAGAATCGCTCGTCTCCTTGAAAATGCCGCAATTGAAGGAGTCAAGAAGGAAAAAACGTTTCCTGAAATATGAAATTTCATGTGATTCACTTTGTGAATTGGGATCCGTAAAAAATATCTTTAAAACAGGTATTTTAAAGCGTCAAATTGGAGTCAAGAAATACATAAAAATTAACTTTTGTAAAGTAATTTTCTCAGACGAATCTTGAGTGACATTAGATGTATCAGATGGATTGATCAAATGCAGAATTTTATCTAATTCCGACCTTCTTGTGGATAAAAGAAGGCGACAATGGATTAATGCGATATGGGCTGGAATTGTAAGCAAACAATTATCGGACCATTCAAAGTGATGAAAGAATCAAACTGAACCGTGGTCAGTATTGCGATTTCATGGACAAAACTTTCTTTTCATGGTACTAGGTTCCGTCTAGTAGTTTCAGTTAAGCGAGTATTTATGCTCAGCAATGCTTCTTTTCCTATGTTTATGTTTACTCATGGATTATTTGAGTATGAGAATTTATAGAAGAGAAGATGATGGAATAGCCACTATGAAGCCCCGATCTGAATCCGATCGAAAATCTATGATTACTTGTGACGAAGAAATTATTAGAAAAAGGCAAACCATGTAGCAGTAAAGCAGAGCTATGAGAAGCAATTAAAACCACCAGGTCTGATATTGATCCTGCAGTAGTAAGAAAAGCAAAACAAAATCAATGGATCATAGATTGCAGGCTGTTATTGAGAAAAGTCACTATATTAAATGTAAAGGATTCAAAGACTTACCATGAATGTTTGTTCTTTGTTCTATTATTGGTGTTGATCGATTTTTGATGGTTTTATTACCATTTTTATTGAAGAAAATGTAATTACTTGCTTTTGCCAAATAAGATCAGACGAGAGTTTTTTTTTTAAGAATCCTTCAAATAACTTCAATAAAACATATTGATAATACCTAGAATTTTTACCCAGACTTTATTTTGACATGTAAATTGATGGCTTAATGTTTTTTAACTAAATTTAGATTATTAAATTTCATATATTTACTTAATAGCCTCTGACAGAGTATTCAGCAACTTGTCTTTAATCAAGTGTCTGCCTGCAGAGTCTCTTGATACCCAAGACTCGTATTGTAAAACCAGTTAAGCTGGATAAAATACATATTAAAACTTGATACATTGATACACCTTACTTATCCTACACACACACACACACACACACACACACACACACACACACATATATATATATATATCCCAATTTCACCATTGGGTGATAAAAGTCCTATGTTTTCGTAACAAGAAGATAACGCAAGCCATATATATATATATATATATATATATATATATATATATGAAGAATATGGGTAGGGCTGAATAGTTACATTATTTATATTATACCTATTTTAATGCGTACAAGTCCACTTATTGTCCGATATATACTCCTCGAAAAGCTTCAATTCTTTTGATTTCAATCTTTTGCATCGAGGTTACATATATCGGAAGAAAAATCAATTCCTGTACCCATCAACTATCTTGAACGCATGGACAAAGATATATTTATATTTTACATGAATCAGAATATAATTTTCCTTATTGTATCTGTTTGTGGATTATGTTAAGGGATAGATTCAGATTCGCCGTCAAAAAGAAAGAACCCTTGATTATATTCTACAGAAATACATGTCTAGACGTTCTTCATTCATCAAAACCATAAATGACAATAGAAGACGTCTTTTATCTCAGAATTTATCATTACTGCTAAAAATCTTTATTTGTTATCCTTGGTCGTATGAGTTGGTATTCTAAAAAGCCAGTTATATGTCTTACGGAGAAATTAGACCAACCTTTCAAGCAAGAAACAATCAGAGAACAAATAATGTTTCATTACATTTGATTCAATAGCAGTTACATTGTTATCCTAATATACGTGAGTTGATTAATAAAGAAAGGTGAATAGCAGTAATACTGGCTCTTGTTCATTACTGGCGAAATGGCCGGTAAGCTATTATATGGGGAAAAATGTTGTTTGGTAGCTGAAAATTTGCCCTATCAAACGGTGCTATTGTGTTCCATATATTTATTGCATTTTGCGTCGAAATTGAATGGAAATTTTACCTTTGGAAAATCATTCCTACTTTTATAAATCATCATCAAGTCGCACTGATAGCATTGGGTTCACTGACTCTTTCTCGTTATCTTTCCCTATCGTTCATTACTCCTGGTTGGTCCTCTAGACTGCATCCAGTGTCCAAACAGAAGTGATGTACTTAAATACTTGCTAAGATTAGCCCATCCATTTATCCACACGTAGAATCCAAAAAAAAAAGTCATTTTTTAGTTCTTTGTTACACTCTCCAGCAGTGACCAGTATGTCTTATTCCTCTTACTTGAAGGTTTGTGAGATGAAAGATAACTAGTTGTACAATTGCTATTTTGTGCGGTGCTCCTTCGAGTATTTATTCAAAAGAGCACGTAGCATTCTTGTGTAGTTACCATTGAGCTTTTTTTCTCAATTCATTTCTTCAGTTTTCAGTTGGTGCATCCATACAGTTGTAACGACACAAGTACTACCTGGAAGAAGTCACATTTAATTCTATTAGAGAGACCAGATTTCCATAAGATCGAAAACCTGTAAATAGTCCTTACAAGGTGTATGTTGACTTCCTTTTCTGATGGTTCTGCTGCAGGATGTGAACTGATCTATTAATTTCAGAGGTGTCACTTAAAGTGGAGGTAACTCCTTCCCGTTTAAAACACTGAACTCTGTTTTATTTACATTTTCATAGAGAATTATGCCTCCTGCTGCTAATTCCTGGTTATGCCGAAGGAAATTAATATGTGAACGTGTATTTGCAAGAAGCGCGAGATCATTTACATTTATAGCATTTGTTGTAGTTTCTCTCGGGTATAGACTGTTTCAGGCTTCTTTATAGTAAAACAATTTTCTTTTAGAAGATATGTTGACCTTGGAAGCACATAACCTATGCAAATTATAAATATATACTATACTTATGTATCTCTTTGCAAGACTCCAATGTCCTTGTCGAAGAAGTTGGTGTCGCTGTTATGTGAGAGAACCATTGTTTACGTGTTTTTTAAAAGTATATTTATAGTGGTAACAGTTTCTTTAAAGGGACCATCTTCTATTCGTCTTTTCCCCATCCTTCCTCCTGTGTATGGAATCAAATGATTTCGGAAAAATTTATGTACTATAGTGTTGCCGAGAGACATGGACAAAAGGGTGCAAAAACATCGTCTCCTAGAAAGGCGTCGTCAGAATCACTAACAACTGCAAAGGTAAAACTATTACGTCAGTAGCTGATAAGGTTTATAATGCCCTGCTTCTCAATCGAATCCGACTTGACATCGAGATGATTCTTTGTAAAAATCTGAACGGCAATCAGAGAAATCGATCAACATCACAGATTGTGATTATCCGTTGAATCATCAAAGGAGTACAGGCAAAACGTCTCCCTCTCTCTCTCTCTCTATATATATATATATATTATATGTATATATATATATATATATATAGAGAGAGAGAGAGAGAGAAAGGACATGTTGGTTCATGTTATAGCAACATTCCATGATGATAATGGTGTTTCTTCTTTTAGTGTGAAACTATTTTCTTTTATTAGATCAATTGACGTTCGAATACGTAATCTTGGCAGATAACAAACTGTTGTATATTGACCTTCGACCCGACCAAACATGCCATTCCAAAGTGATGCACCGGAAGGAAGTGACACATTCCGATGGCAGTTATGAGAAAAAATTGCGTAGCCGAACGGGGCTGAAAAAATGGGACTAGGTAAAAATCCCATGGTACACTCACAGACTGATGCACCGGAAGAGAGTGACCTGTGAACTGCATGACAGTTATTTCCGCTTGATGACGGGCAAACATGCCATTCCAAAGATTGTGTGGGCGATTGAACTATTATATAACTCGGTGAAGACTGGAAGTCAGGGAGTTGGAATCAGAGAAGTTAGAGCCAAGATGCGGTAGAGAAAGCCATCATCCAGCAGAGAGCTGGGTCCCTGGGCCACCGGTTGAGCAACCCTAGAGAACGAGAAAGACCCAACACTGATGGCCATAAGAGTGGGGGTCAATATATTGCAGTTCTGTTCGGTTTCCAACTCCCTCTCACACACACAACCCTTTCAAATAAATTGAGAGCTATATTTTTAAAGAAGCCTTCGCTCGTCTTTATTCATTGCGTCAATATGTATTCTGCATGTATATGTGTATATATGTATATGTATTATGTGATTGTATAGTTAATCATGGTCATGGTTATTGTATGACTATACAACAAAACGTATATAGTACTAACGTATCTCCTTGCTAGACTCCAGTAACTCTGTCGAAATCGGTGTCATCGTCGGATGAACAAACCATTGCTTACGTGCTTTGGAGTGCATCCTTATACGTGGTAACTGTTTCTATTAGGAGACCATACGCAAATAGCATTTACTTAATTTTTTCTCTTTGTATGGAACAAAATGATTTCGAGAAATATTTAAAGAAGAGAGTTGCCTCTAATTCTTTGATGATTCGGTGAATAATCAGAATCAATGAAGTTTTGGATCGATTTCCTCGAAAGCCGTTCTGATTTTTCAAAAAAACACAGGTCGAATACGATTGAGAAGCAAGGCATTATAAACCTTATCTACTGCATACATGTTAGTTATCCCTGTGTAGTTCATTGTGATTCCGAGATCGCAGTTCTTGGAGTTGAGGATGATGCATCGTTTTGTCCGTTTCTGTATTGAATTCTGTTCATACACAATTCTGAATAATTGATGAAGTATATTGACTAATTTTTTTTTTTGTTCTCTGTACTTCAGGAAAATTTTTCGTCGAGGTTAGCAGCATTTCTGCTTTTTTTCACTACTGCGTAAATGCTCCCTCAGCAGACTATCCAAGTTGAATGTCTTGTTGGTATTTAATAGTTATTTGGATAGGTTTTTAGTGATTAAGGTGCGTTTCCAATCAGATATACTAAATGTTCTTTGTACTTTTGAAATCTTTTTTCTTGGTTGGCAGCTTTAAGTTTAGCTCTCGAGGTGCTTTTTTCATCCGGTTGCATTATTTACTGTCTTTTAGGGAAATCGTTGTCTATCTTCAACCAAATTTCTATTTCTATTTATTAGGCTTTGAATGTATTCTTCAATTTTTCTATTTTTTCTTGGGAATGATTTATTGGGTTCTCGCTGTTTATTTTTTTAATTCTGAGCATTGACGTTTGTCTGATTCTTTTATTAAGTAAGACTGCTTTTTTCACGTTATCTCATTTTTCTCTAACTGTTATAAACTCCCAGGTAACTCGACATTTGACTTTTGGTTTGAGTGTTGCTTCTATTTGGGTAGTTACAAAGTTTTCATATTCATCATTCAGAGTATGTCTTTCAGATGTCTGCCGAAGAGTCTCACATTTGCTCGTTTTAGTTTTTGTATATTGATTGCTTATATCACTATTGACAAGTGAAGATCAGTCTTATCGTGAAGCCTTAATTGCTTATGTCTTATTTCTGTGTTGAATCAGGTGAATATGTGTTGAAACAATTCCATGATTGGGAGATTCACCTTTAATAGAGTAGTATGTCTCACAGTTCAAAGATTTTATCCACTTCTTGTTTATGAATACATAATCTAACTGTGCTTTAGAGTTATTTGTGTAGGTGTAAGGTCATAGCTTTCCTTTCCTTTTCTTTTTTTGGGCTTAGAGTTTAGGAAAACAAGCTTGCTCACGAGAGAAGACTTTGTAAGATATTCGCCATTTCTGTCTAGCGAGTTGTATAAGTAGACCTAACTGGGCCATTCGTCTAATGAGTAGAATGTTCACCAATAGTCCAAGAGACCAGGGTTCAATTCCAGGTCGAGTCATACCAAAGACTCCAAAATGGTATTTGATGCCGCCATGCTTAACACTCAGCAATATAAGGTACGGATCAAGGGTAAAGTGGAGCAATCCAGGGAATAGAGTAGCGCCGTCCCCTTCACCTTGATGTAGTAGCTATTGAAAAGGGAACCTTCGGGTGATCCACGACTAAGGTCGCCAACTTAGCTAACTTAATAAGTAGACCTTAGTATTATCAGAACGTTGAATTTGGGAATTTGTCGGTCAAGCGAAGACAACTCACTATAGAAGATAAGAATGTCCGTTTCATCACTGGAATTCGCAGGTCAGAGACAATTGTTATGAAGAGGTTGTCACTAAATGTACCTCATAATTCTCGGTGGGGATTTTCTCAATGTTATTTAGTAATTTGAAAGAATGAAGACTGAGAAGAATCCCAACTACTCCATAGGAAGTATTGATGGAGTTTTTCTATTGAGATGCCGATAAAAATCTCCATCATTTACAGACTTCATTGTATGTTATTTCAAGGTTGCTGTGGTAACGTCTATATTACTGTACGCATATGTTGTCTATATTCTACTTGGATGCAGACGCCTTTAGATCATAGAGTTTTTTTATTGTACCTAGTAGTGCTCCAATATTAAAAATCACTATGTTGCCAGCGCTTTTGCATCTAAGTAAGTTTGCTTTGGTTTCTGTGGCTGTTTTCTCGCACCCTGGTGTCACAGCTCCAACCTCAGAAAAATGTGTCCTTGTTTACCCGCGTCAAGGGAGGTGCGGTTTAAACGTGTGGTTTGAATTAGAATCATAGTAATCTTCCCGTGGTTATTTTTTTCGCTTTATTGATGAGATACAGTAGTTTCCTGCTTGTTTTATTTGATCCTGAATGTGGTCTTATGACGTTCCCCACGCAGCATGTATGGCACGTATAATATTCTCCACGGAAACTTTTATCTAGTAACAAGCCGTCACTGGATGAAAGTTTCTGAGGAGAATATCATAATTGAATGATTTTGAAGACATGTTTGAATATTGCTGTGATTGATTTCTTCAGTCACCGAGTTATACGCTTGTAGGGTTTTCATAATGTAAAATTCTCTTCTTGAGTGTAAAAAGTGTGGGACCCTTTTCTTTTTTTACTTTGTTAAAACCCGATTATCATATTTTATTCAAACCACGTAATGTAAGTAAATTAAAAGTCGGTGACCGAAGTCGACGGCGACCAGGAGGCTCCTTTCTTAATCACTACTAAACCAAGGTATAGGGGGGCGCTATTCCATTCCCTAATTTGCCTCATTATAGCCTTGATCTGTACCTTAAAATCTTGAGTGTTAAGCAAGGTACATCGAGTATCATTTTTTGAGTCTTTGGTATGATTCGACCTGGAGTTGAACCCCAGTGTCCCGGACGATTGATGAACATTGGATTCGTTTTTTATGCGTTGTATTAAATACTGAATTTCAATTTTTTGGATAAATTTTTGATGGGTTTGCTGCAGCATATACTCCAAGATAATAATTAAAGTAGTTAAAATATGATAAAACGGATTATAAATATAAAACTCGTCTTACTCTGCGATTCTTCACTTTTTCCTTTCTTTTTTTTCCTTTTAATTATGAGATTTTCTTATTCATCTTTTTTTAAAAAAAGGTTGACTTGAAATTGGAGAAATAGTTTAGAGAATAGTTCCTCATGTGAAGGAGTTTTTGATTATTTACACATTAGTTGCCCGACATGAAACACAGTGTTTTCCACTGCAGATCTAGTCTCAAATTGAGTGAAACAAATTAAATTTGCTTTTAGGTAAAGCCACGTATTAGGGAAGGGGTTACTTCAAGTTGTTAGTCTTATATTCAGTGGAACATTTCCCATTTACTTGTGAAGAAAAGCTAAATATTTGGATAGGGCATATAATTGAAAATAAAATAAATATGAAGTACATATGAATACATAAATTACACACACACACACACACACACACACACACACACACATATATATATATATATATATATATATATATATATATATATTGGTGTGTTAAGTTGTAATAAAAATTTGTTCGTATGAGCAAAAGAATGTGATACGAGAAATGAAATAGTTATATTTCGCCATAATACCATCTTACCTTGGTACCGAATCCGGAAGTAGCCAGCCGAAACCGTATGAGGTTAAGATGGTATCATATATAGTAGAGGAGTGTGAAATGCCCTGTTTTTCATTGTCTGTTACTGTAGGACAGATGTCTATAAGAACGGCCGAAGTCCGGCCATATTATATTTTTTTTTGCTTTGGTAGAGGCACGAGCGTAGCATCTCGCGATCAAGGAGGCGGCTTGGCTCTTCCAGAGTCATTCCAGGGTTTCTGTCGGAGCCGATATGATGCAAAAATGAATGAAGACAGTGCATCACTGAAGACCTACCTTGATGCATCTAGGAAGTATGATTGAAATAGCTTCTTCAGATATTTTTGGAGATTTTTAGTTTTAGATAGAAATGCTCCAAACTATATAACTGTCTGCAAACAAATGATTATTATTAAATAGGAATAGTTACTTAAAGCCACGCGGTAAACCGAATGATTTCAGAATTGTAGACTTCTACAAGAGGTGATATTAAGAATTGGCCAACTAAACCCGTGTCCAAAAGTTCTGTTTAAAACTCATTAATGTTTGAAGTCATTACACATTTGAAACCATATAACGAAGCAACTATTTTTTATGAATTGCTACTTGAGACTATTAATATTTACAAAGGGTTATTATTAATTATTTAAAACCATATAATTTCACTGAGTAAAATTTTAGAAAAGATCGAATACTTAAAATATTAAACAAAGTACGATTGCATGAAAATATATATTTATTGGTTTCTTGTCTTTCGTTGAAATTTAATTATTAGATAAGAATACTTGAAACTATCTGTGTGCTAATTATTTGAAATAGACATGGCTTCTTGAAACCATATCACTGGGGCCAAAAAATGAATAAACACAAATAAAGTGCAATTTAAAAACTGCAATGAACACACACACACACACACACACACACACACACACACACACACACACACACACACACATATATATATATATATATAGCGTCCAGTATTATGACATTTTGTGTTGTGAACGTGAAAAAATAGACAAGAGATTCCATTAGAATTTCAGTTTTTCGATTGAAAGAACAATACTTGCTATTTTGTTTTCTTATTTCCATAACTTTCTTTTAAAGATCATATCATTAGAATATTTGACCTCACCCACTATAAACTTATAAAACATAATAATTGACACTGCTATTGCTTTGATTTCATGATGAGTAAAAAGTTCATTAATCGTCTGCGGCCTACGTTTAAATACGGAGCCTTCTGGTATTTCTTCATAGAGGGTAATCATAAAATAATGCATCTGGTGAGCAGGCTTGCTACAGATGTCATCGCTGCGTAACAATGATAAAGTACTTTTCAAAAAAGAATGTTCCAATTATAAATAGACGACATTCACCATTAAATGGCGTAATGGCAATTGAAGTAGTCCGATAGCTTTTGCTTAATGATATACAACGTTCCCACTCATCAGTGACAGTTTAAAATCTGGGAAATCCTTCTGCCGGACTTTTTAAAAAGTATTTTTGATGAATGTGCTAGTGGAATTAGCTGTAGGGGGGTTTGTTCGTGAATTTTGATATTTAGCATTAAGTACCTGATTTGGAAAAATGATCTTAAACCATTTTTAAAGGAATTCAATGTAAGTTTCCTCAAAGTAATTCTTACTTTTCCGCCCAAGTTTCATGGCGGAAATTTATGGTATATAGATAGGAAGATCATCATTCTTTCTCATATTTCATTCACTGACAAAAGGTATTCATTCTGACCCCAGGAATGCTATTCGGAGGAAAGGAAAATCAACAACTGTGACTACAAATACTAATCATTATAAAGGGAGCATACTTTATTTCTCTTGATAAATCAGACTATAACTAAACCATTCTTCAGATTTAACTTTTTTTTCTCTCTCAATCAATCACTGAAACAACACTTCAGGCTTACGTATTCTCACGTACTTTATAACATTAAGCGCATGCGTATCCCTTAATTCTTTATCTTGCCAGACGTAAAATGATGGCCTGATGTGCTACGTAAGCTTTTCTCCTTCGGTTTACACAAGTAGAATGGTTTGTTAGGTTTCCGTCAACTTTGATTATATAAATAAAAGTAAATATAAAACAAAACAATCCTTATAAATTGAAAAAGGTAAATATTTAATATTTAAATTCTACAATCATATTATACCTTTTAATATTATAAAAATGAAAGTAACTATTATATACAATAATATTGAAATTATTTATGTAATGAACCGAATATTGTAAATATTTTTAAAATTCTGTTTTATTCTTTTAATTCTCCGCCACACACTGTGGCTTTCTTTGAAAGAATACTGCAGAACTTTTATAGATAAAAAAACAGCAGTTACTTTTATCCCATAAAATGTAAGTTTATTCAAAAGCAAACGTATTTGAATGTTGAGTGAATTTAACAAATTATGGAAGTAATACCTGACCGATAAAATAAAACGCAGCTTTTCTTAGCAGCGGTTGTGTTGATACTGCTATATGGATGCACTACATACTAAACGTATGGAGAAAAGCTTGACGGCAATTTCACAAGAATGGTGCGAGCTATAGTGAACAAATTCTGGAGGCAACACCCCACAAAACAGCAGCTGTACGGCTACCTACTGCTCATCACAAAAACTATCAAAGTTAGACGAACCAGACATGCGGGACACTGCTGGGGAAGTAAGGACGAATTCATTAGCGATATACTCCTGTAGAACCCTTTACATGAACGAGCGAAGGTAGGAAGACCAGCTAGAACCTATCTACAACAGCACTGAGCTGATAGAGGATGTAACCAGGAAGACCTCTTGGGAGCGATGGCCGATAGAGACGGATGGCGAGAGAGGGTCAGGGAGATCAGTGCTAGCAGCGCCACATGATGATGATGATGATGATTTGTAACGACTTCTTCACAAAGCGTAGTTTGATTTTGTTGAAGAGGAGTCTTCGGGTAATGTGGTAAAAAAAGTTCATGCTGAAATAATAAATAAAAGATGTATGTATATATTGTATCTGCATCGATTGGCTTCTAAAAGAGCGAATGTAATGACCAAACTAATGTCTTTACGTTACACTTCAGTCGTGTGAATAGATTATGTGCTATATGTTCATTCGATTACTCGTGTCTGTGGCATGTTCATTACATTATTTTGTTTTCAAGAGACATTATTGGGCATATTAACAATTTCCTTTCCATATATACACGCACATTAAGATTTTTAAGATTGTCTATCAAAAATATATATTGCTCTTGGTAAATATTCACGTGCACATTCAAGCTAAATCTGTTCTTGAAATAAGACAAACAAACAGGCATCTACATAGAAGGGAGACATTTGTTGAAAGTACTGTTAAGATCAAAGGTGATGCGAACAAAGCAGTAATTCTTTTCCTTCCTGAAGTTTCCCGTTGTAGAACTTAGTGTGACGTGCCTCGTAGATTTCGGATCCACCAAGACATAGACAAATCATGTGTTATGCCGAAAAGTATACGAAGTAGTGGTCCTAAAAAAATGGTTGGTGGCAAATCCTGATTTTGACCTGACAGGGAAAATAAAGGTGTTACGATGTATATTAAAACTTCAGCCGCAGTTGCTACTACGACGCAGTGTTATGAGCAGGGGATAGAATATGCCAACTGCAGAGTGGTAAAAATATCTCCACAAAACATGACCTGGGTATGAAACGAAACGACATCCGATGGTTAAGCTTCAATTCCGGAGTATATAAAGTCTGGAGTATATAAAGTCAGCCTCTCACGAGCATTATTTCAGGATTACCACTAGCTGGAATGGTGGTACCTTTTATGGTCACATCTACGGGTCAAATTAAATCTTTAAAAACTATTTGTATTAGCCGTTCTTGATACCATGTAATTGTAGTTATAAGATTATTTACTTGAAGCAAAAATTGTTTTTTAAGGATCATTATTCAGGATAATCATTTAGGATTATCAATAGCTGCATGAAAACAATATGTCAATCATTGTTGTTAGATAAGAATTCTTGGGGCCATATAGCCGTGTGCAACAAATACTAAGGATTTATACTGAATTATATTATATGGTTTTTAAGTAACTATTTGTATTGGCCAAGTGAGTAGACTGTTCGCCAATGATCTGGAAGACTTGGATTCAATCTCAGGCCGCGTCATACCAAATACTTTAAAAATGGTGCTTGATGTCGCCTTGCTTAACACTCAGCAATATTAGGTACGTATCAAGGGTAAAGTGGAGCAATCCAGAGAAAGGAGTAGCGCCCTCCCCTTCACCTTGGTGTAGTAGCTATTGAAAAGGGAGCCTTCTGGTCGCCCTCGACTACGGACGCCAACTTTACGACTTTATTTCTATTTAATGATAATCATTTGCTTGCACAGAATTTCATGGTTTCAAGTAACTAATAATAATACTAATCCTTAGAAAACAATTATACTTTCGAGTAACTATTCTTTGTAGAATTGATTAGCACACATTTGTATATCAAATACTCATATTAAATATGAATAATTTTTAAACAGATCTCTTTGATCCATTGCTGAAACCCTTACATGAGCTTCCACTCTGGGTCAGAAGAGACTCAGGAGTAATGGTAAGTACTCCACAGTCCTTAGTGTTCTAAAACTAGAGAGTCACCCGATACAGTTTATTGTCATACCCAGGATGCGTCCTTTTTAGGAGGGGTGTCTTACCTCTCTGCAGGGGCATTAAGTCGACATATTCTAAACCTCATCCACCTTGGTCTACATTTTTTGCCCGCAACCCTTATGTCATTATTCCCATCCTTACTATTCGATCACTGGTATTGATGGAAGTAAGCTATTCAACTCTTTTTAACCTGAACGTAGTGTGCCATTCCTTATGGGAAGTACCGATGATGAACTTAACGTGACACATTTAAGTCTTTAATTTTGACGCTGAAGGCTGGTTAATTAACTTGGGTGTTGAACCGTGAGAGATTATCAGGATACGTTGCCATTCGGAGAAGAGTGAATCCAAGTTAATTTCAGAAAAGTACCCTTTGCCTCTTCTTTTGATCGTATTTGTAGAAGGAAAGTAAGAAACGGAACGCAACGAATCTCTTTGCGAATTCGAAATGTTTTTACAATATTTACTTTATTTACACGATGAGGGCTATTGTTGTCATCTTTTTTTGTTATACTCATAAGGTTTTAGCCACTGTACCCTCAAGCCATTACCAGGTGCCTATTGTTGGATTCGGTATCTTTCTAGGAATTACGAACTTAACAATTCATTAAATCTTCTTTTCTTCGGGCTTAATTCAGAACAATTTTTCTTGAAATGAGTAAGAGATTCAAGCCTCAGTGCCCTTTAATGCGAGTTGACTTCGAACTTTAGTGCCACGTTCCGAATGACTCCTATATAAACAAATATCTTTGTAAACGTATTAAAATCTTGCTTGACTTGTTATTTTTTATCAGAGACCAAGTTACATTTTCGTTTTCCTAACGTCAATATATCGACATTGAGTGGCGTTGCAAACAGCTAGTGTAATGATGAAGTTAATATGTTTTGCTTCGCAATAATCTTATCCCCAAAGAGAATGACAATCTTCAGCTGCGAGAATACAGATTTCTATCTTCATGAGGAGAAAATTCTTTCTTAGCCAATTAGGTGAATTTGTAAAAAGAAAGTGGGTATATGTGTGAGACTGATCATGTACGAATTCTTTGAAGAAGATCGTCTTTCTCCTCTGACGTATTCCATCATGTTTCTGTTTTTCATTTGTCGGTATCTTTTGAAAACAACTCGATATATATTTCCTTTGACGCTTAAGCATGTTTTTAACACAGCCCCATTTAAGAGGGTATAAAAAGCACGCTGCTGTCAGCTCTATAAACATTCTATATCTCTATACGGCAGATTTCAATTGATGCATGCAGAGAAAGGCAAACAATACCACACACACGCGTGGACATATATTAGTGAGAGAGAGAGAGAGAGAGAGAGAGAGAGAGAGAGAGAGGTGGGGAAGAGAGCGTTAGAGATAGAAATAAAGTAAAAGAAGGTAAATAGAAAGTAAGAAACTAGTCGGGCAATACGATGTTTTTTTCGGGAATAAAACAGGATAAAACATTTTGATTTAAAAAAATTCTGATATATTCCAGCAAGATCCAGTGAATATGGAAATATGAGATTAACAGAAAACGTGATTTTAAGTAAAAATTATCATTCTTATTAATTTCCCTGGGCCGTTTTGTATGCACTTAGTCATGGTTTCTTAAACTTGGTTTTGCATTATCTACTGTATGTTGGATATTCATGAGTAATTACGGAAAAAAGTGCCAGGTGAAGGGTTCTCGGTACAACCAAGACGATAATGATCAGGATTAACTTAAAAATTTGGACAATTGCATCCATAGCTATTTTATAAACTTAGATAGTTATGACACAAGGGCAAATGTATGGGCACCCAGTCAAACTCGAATTCACTTGCAATGCCAGGTTAGCTTACTAACCATTATATCACACGAGACACTGTGACCTAGATCAGAGTTTCTCAAAATTTTACTTGATATATCCCTTGTAACAAAATTCATTTTCCACTCATCCCCAAATAATGTTTTTGAATAACGAATCACAAAACAACTATTTTTCATATAATATGCATTCGAAAAGAACTAGTAGGTTATGAATGCAAACGCTCCTTTATTTCTGAAATTATATTTTCATGGGAAAGATGAGTTTTATTGGCATTGAGAGGATCACAACTCGTTGATTGCAGTGTTGTGATACCGAAAAGGTTTAACGACGTTAGAGCCAGATCGTTTGTTCGTTTAAATAACCCGTATATTTTGAACGGGTTGTATGTGAATGACACATCTCTCATGGCCATCGTAACCAATCAGAGTGACGCTGGTATATGGTATCTGGTGTCTAGTTCACATGAAACTATAGTTTTTGTTCTCCAATTATAGAGTGATTCATAAATGCCAACTAGTAAATCCACTTCTTGTTTGATTGGTTGTTTGTGTTTTATGGCATATCAACTCTTGTAGGTTATTTAACGCCAAATCCATTTTTATAAAAATAATCAGTTCTGTTTCAAACAATTCAGTACATTGGTCTAATGAGTAGACTGTTCACCAGTGGTCCGGGAGACTGGGGTTCAATTCCAGGTCAAATCATACCAAAGACTCAAAAAATAGTACTTGATGCTGCCTTGCTTAACACTCAGCATTGTAATGTAAGGATCAAGGGTAAAGTGGAGCAATCTAGGGAGAGGAGTAGCGTCCCCTACACCTCTGTGTAGTAGCTATTGAAAAGGGAACCTTCTGGTCACATTCGACTACGGTCACCAACTTTCCTTACTTACAATTCAGTTTATTAAACTGTTCTAATTCAACTAAGCAATACTGGAACCTCACAATCAGATTGTTTAATGTCATACTCATTGGGATGGTCTTACCCCAACTGGGCTACACCACTTGTGGACTCTTCTGATTTTATTCCCTTTGAAAAGATTTCATTCCTCACGACGAGGGATCTATAGAGAGCTCTTTCCGAAGCCCTCACTAGGTTCTCTTTCATCTTTTACAAAGATTGAGTTTATCGCCGGACATGTAAAAAATATTTTGTTTTGACTTTGTTAATTCCACCATTTACAAGGTCAAAAAATCTTGTGAAAATCTTTTTTTCACTCCATTTAGCGACATATGTCACACAGCCATATCGGCGAGGCTGACTCTATCCCCAGCAAAGGAGTGAGACCCTCGACAACGTGGTGTTTTGGATATGACTTTAAACTGAATCTGGTGGCGAGGCCCAGTTCTAAAGCTCTGTGGTGTAAATAATGCTCTAAAGTCAACCCTCATGCGGAATTAGTAGCACCTATAAGAGTCCGATCAAAGGTTCAAATAGATCCGTTTGCAAATTGTTTGTATTTGATATGAATACTTGATATCGCATAACTGTGTGCCAAATAATTAAAAAAAATCAACAAAAACTGTACAAAATACGAATAAACCTAACAATGTACGTAGTTCCCTAAACTCTTGGTATAAGATAACCTCAGACGAGTTGATATGCTGTTAAGATCAATAACCCAATGAAGAAATGTCTCATTGAGCAATTTGATAATTTCCTCCTCTCTAAAAAGTTAATACATTAGTGAGGACCATTTCCGATTCTATGAGCTCAATCAACATTATATACTTAATAAATATGCTTTTTCATAATTTCTGCATACCATAGCCATATAACGACTGATTTCTCACGGGGCGGGAGACAATCTCTGAGATATGAAATGTCTCAATTAGGGTTTTTTTTCAGATCGGCCATAACTATTTTGATAAGATGTTTAACGGGCATTTTTTTAAAAATTCAACTGTTTATATAGTATCACAACTTTTACTCAATTCACTAAAAGGGTGTTTTGAGGAAAGTTACGTTGATGTTAAAGTCGTTTGGGGTTAGTGTTTGGTTTGTGGTTTCATTTTTAAATGGCATATCAAAATTCGTGAGTTATTTAATGCCAAAGTGACCCTTGAAGATGACGAGGAGTGTTAGTATTTAACCCATAACCGGGAGGATAAGGGGTTTTATAACTTTTCACCAGAGTATCAATCCGAAAGGGAACATGAAAACGCGATTGGAGTTTGAATTTGCTTTCTGCAATTTCGCAGTCCAACGCTTCACCAATCACGTGATTGATGAATAAATATTTGTCTTCTCAAAAAGCTCCTCATTAATTATTGGAGAAGATTTTTCACATGCATTACCTGAGTTAAATAGATAAGTACCTTAAACAGATATGTTTAAAAATTATCATTATTACATGAGAATATTTGATACCTCATGGCAAATAAATGTGAATAAAGTGAGTCAATAAATTATTATTATTTACTCATTAGAGTTTTTCACATAAGCATTAGCTGATGGTCTTTCACTGGAGTTTAAGTGACAGAAAGTCTTCTCAAGTCTCCAGGAATCTTCTCTGTATTCTAGCCGTTCTCAATAATGCTGTAGTTTAGATGGTCTCCGCTCGTCCGCGAACTCCCAAGTCCTCAAGTCCCTTTAGTAATCCTTTAGTTACAATACCAAAAGCTACTCTCACAATTGCTATAATTGTCTCCCTTGCAAGATTCAGGTACTTATCCTTCTTTTTACTTTCTTTCAGGTTTATTCTGTGATCAACCGGGACAGCAAATTCGACAACTTAGCAAATTCTCTTTTTTTGTTGATTATTATTATTATTATTATCATTATTATTATTATTATTAGTTACTCCTTGTGAGTTTTTCTCATCAGCAGATGATGGTGGTCTTTTACTCGGGCCAAACTCAAAGTATCCTCCAGTCTCAAGGACTCTTCTCAATATTCTAGACAATCTCAACAATGCCCAAACTGGATGGACTCGATTCTTCCTTTGATTTTCACTTCTTAATTTTTTTCTTCCAAGTCTTTCTGGGTTGTTCAGAGCACATTAATTACGATTGGTATCACAGTCACACGCTTGTTACACAGCTGTTTTTAGTTCTCTGACAAAGTCCTAATATTTATCTATCGTTTCGCTTACTCTTATTTCTAGTATGTCGTTGGCCAGACCAACAACATCTACCAGACGCCAATTTATTCTTTCCTTCTTTCTTTTTTTTTTGTTAATCAACACTAGGTCTGGTCTTCCGCTCCAAATTGCGTGATGTTTTTCTATCTAAAATTATAATAATTATTATTATCTTATCTTTTGACAGTTTTTCACACGAGCGTTAGCCGATGATTTTTCACTGGAGTTTGAGTGACAGCAAGACTCCTCAAGTTTCCAGGACTCTTCTTAGTATTCTAACCGATCTCAATAATGCTGTAGTTTTGATGGTCTCCACTCGTCCTCTTATTTCCAAGTCTCCTAGTCTCTTTATCAATCCTTTGGTGACTGTACCAAGCGCACCAGTTACAATTAGTCTCACCGTCACTTTGATGTTCCATAGCTTTTTCATTTCTCCAGAGAGGTCTTTTCGCTTTCTTTAAATTTTGCCCAGTGGTCAGCCAAAATGGCCAAGTCCACTATTCAGCAGGTTTCTTTTTTTGTTGACTATATCTATGCCTAGTTGTCTGGCTGACATTAAGTGACCGGTTTATATTTCAAAATCCTTGAGAAGTTTGTTAGTGTAATCGTCCAAGAGGATTCTGGTTTGTGCAAATACCATTTCTTCGTATGGCCAAATTTAAACTTCTTGCACAACTGCCAGTGGATCACTATCCTCACCCATTTGTGACTAGTCTTATACTCTTTTTGCATTAGCTTTCGGCATTCGCTTTTTATTTGATTGACAGTTTCGGATCTATCACCACAATCTTACATTTGTTAGTTTTTTGTTTTGTCTATTTTTGCTTTGACATAGATTGTCCTTATGGCGTGTTTCTGTGTTGTTATCAGAAGAGATTCAGTTTCTATCTTAAGGCTTCCATTTCTCAACCATGTCCAAGTTTTCTCATGAGATATTTTGGTTGTTTATCGTTTGATATGTTCATATGCCTGTATTGTATGTGGTCGCGGTAATCAGTCTTCATTTACATTCATTGATGCAAACTTCGAGTCCTTGTATCAATGCATCGACGCTGCTATTATTATTTTTATTATTATTATTATTATTATTCCTTTAGAGTTTTTCACATCAGCGTTACTGGAGTTTGAGTGACAGCAAGTTTTCTCAAGTCTCCAGGACTCTTCTCAGTTTTCTGGCCGTTCTCAATAATGCTGTCGTTTGGATGGTCTCCACTCGTCCCCCAACTTCTATGTCCCCCAGTCCCTTAAATAATCCTTTACTGTACCGAAAGCACCAATCACATTTGGTATAATTGTCGCCTTCATGTTCCATAGTTTTTTCAATTCCCTGGCAAGGCCGAGGTACTTATCCTTCTTTTCATATTCTTTCAGTTTTATTCTGTGGTCAGCCGGGACAGCAAAGAATACAATTTGGCAAATTCTCTCTTTTTTTGTTGTTGATTATATTAAGGTCTGGTCTTCTAGCTGAGATTAGGTGATCCGTCTGTGGGTCAAAGTCCCGTAGGCGTTTATGGGTGTCATTTTCTAGGACAGTTGCTGGGTTGTGCATATACCATTTGTTCGTATGGTCAAATTTAGATTTCTTGCACATAGATCACCTTGCCTACCCAGTCGTGTCTACTCTTATACTCCTTCTGTGCTAATTGGCTACATTCGCTTATTATGTGATTGATGGTTTCTTCTCTGTCACTGCATAGCTTGCATTATTATTATTAGATTGGAATAGTTACTTAAAACCATGCATTAAAACATTAATTAATGGGAATACTTGATATTATATAATAGCGTTTAATTATTTATATTTGATGAATAGTTATGATTAAAACTAATCATTTATAAATGAATAAAATTTCAGCAGTAAATAACTCTTAATTGGTTTACATAGGATTAAACAAAGAAGCCAAACATCAAAAAGTGTTTTTCTTTTATATGAAGTAAAATCTGGTCAGTTTTTGAGACCCACTTAATCATTTTTTTTTTCAAACAAAGCTGCTATATCTGTCTGTCTATATTTTGTTTTATTCATCTGCGTCTTGGTTATATATAAAACAGTGTCATCTAAACAACCACTTCTTCCCGTCTCAAAAGATGTTTCTGAGTAACTCCCGATAAAATTTTAGAAAGGTAACTGACTTTCCCAATAGTTTTTACTGGTTGAATATTTTTCTTTGTATATCACTCATCTAAAAGATCTAACGGCAAGTCTTAGAAAAGATGATATTTGAAAATAAAAATGGTTTTATTTTTCATTTTTTATAAACATGCAATACAGTGTTTTTTTTATTGTTTACTCGTGAGAGTTTCGCATATAGAAAGCCATGAGAAACATTTGGATCTAATTAATTCTGTCTCATCAGATCGAAAAACAGTCTTGCATTTTGTGTGAAAGTCAATCATGTTCACGGATTCTTTTGTCATCTGATGATCTTTAGTGATAAGCTCAGTCTGTTGGGGCTACAGAACACACCGACTGCATCTCTGCAGAGGGGTAAGACTCTCCCAACAAGTGTCCTGGATATCACATTAAACCATCTCAGTTCAGTCGGCTGGGGCTGTAGAATACACCGACTGCATCCCTGCAGAGTTTTAAGAACTCCACAACAAGTGTCTTGGATATTACATTAAACCATCTCAGTCCAGTCGGCTGGGGTTGTAGAATATACTGACTGCATCACTGTAGATGGTTAAGACTCCCTCAACGAGTCCTAGATATAAAACTTAACAATCAGATGATGAGATTTTAGTCTTGGACCTTTGGGGAATGTGGAATACTCTTACATTGCGATTTCTCCCAATCCGCTCTGCCCAGAAGTCGTAACAACTGATAGGGTCTTATCTATGAATAAAATTTAACAGTATGACATTTGAACTGACTGTGAATAAATGACAAGATAAATTGAATTGTTTGAAATATAACTGTTTGATCATTCAACTGCGTGTAAACAAATTACTGATGTTTAACTGAATTGTTATTGGTACATGACAATATATGGAAACATTTAACTGGGTGCAAATGAATGAGTAATGTTGAATAGAATAATTAGTATCAAGTTTCATTAAGTATAAACGCTTTACTGTCTCCAAAAAAATTTTAAGTGTTTTATAACAATAGTTGAAACTATTCAACTGATTAGAAACAATGCTAATATTAGTTTGCAAATAAATTAGATCTAACTCATTAAAAAATTGAAATTATCGACAAACTAATCTCTTGCATATCATTTGTATTTATTTAAATACGTTCAAACAAATGACTAATGTTAAACTGTGACTGTTATATAGCAATGCTTGAAACTATTTAACTGTATGCAAAAATATGATTTCAGGTTTGTTTAAAAATGTTATCTACAAAATGTAAGAGTCAATAGAAGGTCACTCATGAGTTTGTTCTTAATTTGTCAGCTGTGTTTTACATGTCTTGCTTGTCTTACTTGCATTGTTTGTGAGAAGGTAAGTAATTGTACAACTGCAGTTTTGCAGATTTTATTCAAAACATCACGCATCATTCTTGTGTCGTTCCCATCTAACCTTTCCCCCATGCTTTTCCTTAGAGTCTGAATAATTGGGGCAACCATATAGTAGTACTGATACGGCTACACTTTCCACGAATCTCCGTTTTGTTTTATCAGTAATTAGATTTCGATATGGTCGTTAACTAGTGAATAGTACTCCATGCCTTATCTCTGCGTATGTTGATTTACCGTTTTCGAGATATAGGAACCTGTCTACTAATTTCTGAGGCTTGCTGTTTGATAAGGATATCATTATTAATACAATAAATTAGTTTCCGTAGTCTTTCCTTTGGCTGTGGTCTTTGGAAGCCCCACAGAAAAACTCTCCAAATTTGGCATTTAAAAATAGATAGAGACAGAGAGAGACAGAGAAAATCATTGAAAACGGGAAGAATAAGTCGAAGTGCAGAGGAAATAAGTTGGGGGGAAAAGACTATATTTGACTGGATATACAAGAGCGTCCGTGTATTGTACTTAAAGTTTGCCATTGGTTGTCTGTTCGTCTTTTCTTTTATTATTTAGCTCTTTTGCGTCGTTTCGCCTGTCTTTTGAAGCTCCTGATTAGTCCATAAGCGGCTTAATCATTTCTTAGTCATCCCAGTCGATAACGAGAAACAAATAATGAATTCCTCAATGTGCGTCTGTCTCTATATCAATCGTTCGGCCCGATGAATGCAACCTTGATCACCAAACCCTTCCTTCCCTTGCAATCAACCTAGACTCATTGTCCTGTTTGGTCAAGAATCCTGGGGAGATAAAGGCGGGGAGAGGGATGTAATCACCCACTGGCCTTGAGCACTGAAACGACTTTTGGTATAATAAGCATAAATCGCTGATGAAAATCGATGTCTGAATAAAATACCTAGTAGAGGGCGATTTTTAAACAAAAGTAATTTGCTTCTTTAATTAAACTTCTTTCAGATAGCAGACTTCACTGTGTTTTTTATTAATACGGAGACTCTTAGATTGTGAATGTTCATATTTCAATCAGAAAACAAAAGAAGAAAAGACTGAGAATATATATATATATATATATATATATATATATATATATATATATATGCGAGTGTAGGCATGTATATATATACTTATGTAAATATATATGCATGTATGTGTGCAAATATATATATATATATATATATATTAAGCGGATGTATGTAAACAATAGTAATTGTGATTCATAACCGTTTAAAATTCACTTCGATGCTACTAGTTACTCGTGGCTGCGGGGAAGGAGCTTGGATTGGTGTTAGATTCAACCGGGTTTCGATCCCAGCTACGGGAAGCTAGTATGTCAAGCCACACTAATGAGTTTTGATTGAACGAAACAGATCTGTCTGTTGATAACTATATATATATACTACCAGGCGAAAGTATTTGGCCACCCTCAAAAAATTTATTTCTCATCATAATGAAACAAGTAAAACACCGTAGCGGTTTAACTAAATAAGTCTTCCTGAGTCACCTTAAATACAAATTAAACCCTTAAACTTTTGATTCATCAAAATGATCTGCTTTCACTGCTTCACAGATTCTCTGCATTATTTCCAACAAAGAGTGGTGATAGACTGACGATAGCCTTGCCCAACTTTCCTTCATCAGTTGCTTGACGGGAGCTGCACTTGCTGGTTGTATAACTGACTTATCAGTCAAGTTCATCCCACAACAGTTCAATGGGATTTAGGTTCGCTGATTGTGCCGGCCAAGACATCATATGAAGGACGTGCTGCTCCTCTTTGCTTTTAATGTACTTCTTCCAGAGTTTAATAGTATGCTTTGAGTCATTATCTGGCAGGAGTACACATACTTGACCCGCAACGGGATCGTGTAATGCTTCAGCATGCTGTGATAGCCAGTCAGATTCAATTTTCTCATTACCAAATGCAAAGACCTGATTTTGTAATCGACAAAAGCCCACCACATCATAATAGAACATTCTTCATCTTTTACATTTGAGGTTGCAGCGTTTTCACCAATTCTTTGCCTCACATAGACCCTCCTATTTGACCCAAAGACTTAGAACTGAGATTCTTCAATCCAAAAGACTTTATTCTCCTGTTCAATTTTATCGTCTTTATGTGCCTTGGCCCACAGGAGATTTTTGATATTGTTTTTCTCCCTCAACAGTAGTTTCTCGACAAAAAATCTGCCAAGTAGGCCAGTTTCATAGAATCTTTTCACAGTGGATTTATCACATTTTTTCACGACATTGGTCCATTTGAGCAATAATGTCTGGAGCAGCTAGCCTTCTATCGCCCAAGCTGATGATTGATGAAATTGTCCTCTGAACAGGTAAAACAGGTAGTATCTAGCAAGCAGTAATTCAACACAATATTGTCTAATGTGAGTTCATGTAACCTTTGGAAACCGATTTATTCATGCTCAGTACTAAAGAAGAATCACTACTTCAAATCAACTATTCAAAAGTTATATCTGGTTATACTTACATCAATGTTACTGAGGAAGACTTGCATTTAGTATAATCAATAAAACATTCTGGTGCTTAACTTGTTTGATTAAAAATGATTATTCTTGGATGAGAAATAAAAAAAATGATAGTTGGGTAAATACTTTTGATTGATAGTATATATATATATATATATATATATATTTATATATGAACATACAAACCTATACTACAAAAAATGTAGTCTAGATTCAATTTTAAAAGGGAGTTTTACTCGGTTGAATTCACAACTTTCCTTACATAGACTGGTTGCTTATCAAAACTAGTGAACCAAGGGTGTTCTATTAATAACAGATAAGTGAGGGAGAACAGATGGGTTCATACCTTTGCCAATGACATTAGCACGAAGTGAAATGCTGATAATATCGTCTACGTCGCCGATTCCATTTACTACACTGATATATATATGTATATATATATTAATTAGCATATCTATAATCCCAGTTTGCATTGGCTGGAAATACGCCATCTGCATCTTTGCAGAGGGGTAAGATTCCCACAAACAAGTGTCCTGGATATGACACTAAACCATCTGCTGGGAAAACTTCAGTTCTGGAGCTTTGGAAAATGTGAAGTACCTTTATATTTCCATTATTTCCAGGTCCACTCAAACTGAAAGTGGTGGTAACAGTTAGAATCACATTTATGGGTCAAATAGAACGGTTTTATCAGTTGCTCTTTTTGAAACCATTCAATTGTGTGTAAACGAATTCAAATTGAATTGTTATTATTTGATAGTAATGCTTGAAAACATTTAAATGCGTGCACATTGAAATTTGAATAGCAATCCACTGATCTATTTAACTGTGTGCAAACAAATGAACTCTTGTTTGTTAAAAAATGTTTCCTACTCACTATTCACACACAAATACACCTCCCCACACACATATACATGTTTATGTACGTGTATGCGTATGTGTATGTGTGTGTTTGCCCATGGGTTGGCGTTGAATAACCTAAAAGATTTGATATGCCTTAAACCCAATAAACCAACTAACAAATAGTGTATGTATGTATAAGGAAAATATTAGCTGACAAAACCAAGACCTCTATCCACATATTTAAAATATGCCTACATGGACATTGTCTCTAGATATCTGTTAGAAGTACGGCAGTAAACAAAACTAATCGGGGAGAAGAGGTATCCAATTACCGCACGGTTGGTTGGTTGGTTGGTGGTTAACGCCGAATCAACCATTTTCGGGCCATTAAACACCGAATTAGATTTTAAACAATTCAGTTTAGAATCTGTTTATTTTTTTACACCCAGTTAAATGTCAAAACAATTCAGTTAAATGCCACAACAGTTATATTTCAAACAATTCAGTTTAGCATAAGTACCCAGCTTAAATGTCAGTTCTATGTAAACCTTTCAAGTGTTACCACTCCGGGCCAGAGTGGAGCAAGGAGCGATGGCAATGAAGGAGTACTCCGCATTCCACAAAGCTTCGGCATTACTGGAACCTCACCCTAATATTGTTTAGTGTCATATCCAGGACACCCGTTAGGATAGGTGTTAACACACTCGAAGAGAAGCAGTCGGTGTATTCTACAGCCCCGGTAGACTGGACAAGGGATTATCTTGAAGTAAATTAATGCTCAATTTATTTTTCATTTATGTCTTCGTAAATAAAGCTTCAGTTTTATGACTTTTTGAGTAAATGTCCAATAGTGGATGGTTTGTTGTAGTTTAATATGTTCATCTATGGTATATTACCTATGTTGGGTTATTTTATGCCGAAGTCCATTTTTTCTTTCTAAGCAATAACATTATTTCAAGTTACTAATGATAATCATTTGTAAACATATCATAACAAGTAGCAATTCTTAATGCATATTATTTGCACACAGTTGTATAGTTTTAATAGTTTCAAATATTTAAAGAAATTGAAATAATTAAAAAACATTTTTAAACTTATCTTTTAAAGTAACTTTTCTTCATAAAAAAATTGAACTTAATATTCTTAACATGTATTTATCATTTTAAATCATCTTTCTGGCACAAGGATGAGACCAAAACAAACACAATCCTTCCCAATTACTGTGAACTCAATAGTAATGTAAGCAAATGTATTTTTTACTTCTCAGCAGAGCTACCTAACAGGACCCTCACCGCCAAACGCTGTTTAGTGTCATACCCACGACAATCATAGAATCATAGATACAGAGGAATTTATTTGTTCAAACGTAAATGTTTTCAAAACAAATTCATTTTTATGTACATTCTTCTTCTTCTTCTTCTTCTTCTTCTTCTTCTTCTTCTTCTTCTTCTTCTTCTTCTTCTTCTTCTTCTTCTTCTTCGCTTTTCAGCGCAGCATTAGCTGGTGGAATCTGAGTGACAGCAAGTCTCCCCCGGTTTCCAGGATTGTTCAGGATATTCTTGCTGATCTTAACAATGCTGTGATATCACCGCATGGCAAAAAGACTAATGTACACGAATACGACATTGTAGTGAGTGAGTTCGAATTCCAGTCACGGTATTCAGTTCAGTTGTGGACTAATGCCCTCAGGAAAGTTTGGAATCTCCTTACCCGCTCCTATCTATGGGTTAAATCATACCATTACTTTTCTTCCACAATGATGGCTTTAGCATTAAATAGCCCATGGAATTTAATATGGCATTAAACAAAGATACCCAACTAAACGTAAGAAGCCGTTACTTATCTATTTTTACTGATTTTACAGCCGCATAAACATATGTTGACAGATATTCACAAATACACAGAAGATAATCGCATTAAGACATTTCAGTTCTGTGAACTTCTAGTCCCAGAAAATCTATTAACCAAACAGAACATTGAAAAACTGATAAATGTAGAAATTTCACCCAAACTTTCACAAACTTGAATATTCTCACACTCTTGCCGCATTGCGTCCCGGGTTATTGGCTGTAAATGTAAAATATTGTAATTTGTTATTCAACAACCTTACAGACTTACTTAAGAGATGACAGCATTCATGGGAAATAACGTGGTAGATGAGGAGATTCCTCAGGAGGAATTTAAACGGCCTAATTACGTTTTCTTCTTTTTTGAATTGCTGCACAAATACCGGACGAATATTTGTGCAATGTCTAACATGTAAGAGCACATATGATTGGCTGCATTGTTGCTAGGCAATCATGTTCTAGAAATGAGGAGTCTCTGGTTGGAATTTTGGCCATACGGATTCTTTTAGATAGCGGTACAAATACCGGTCAAATGCTTGAACCATGGGTCTGTTTTTTGTGTACATCTGATTAGCTATAGTGTTGCCAGGCAACAGCAATGTAAAAGTGGTGATTTCCCGGTCGGTATTTAGACTAGTCAGTTGTATCTACTTTTAGATATCGGCACACATACTAGTTGCCTACGTTGGTCTTAAGTGTCAAATTCGTCTCACATGTTCATAAGACGTAAAGTCTCAACTATGTTCATCCCAGAATAAGTATTAAACATTTCAGAGGAATTGATACTCAAATGACTCAAGCTCTTGAGGAAAGCGTTTTAAATGCCAAATGTAGTTGTCTCTGGAATATAGATCATACGAAAGTAAGAATTATTAATGGGCATAAATTCTAGCCTTTAGTTATTAGGAGTATTGTATGGATACAATAGTAATTAAGACGGTTGTTACAGAATAGTTCTGGTTGTAGATTGACGTTTTAAAGTTGATTCTTTTGATTTATCTCCTGAATTAGGCAATCCTTAAACAATTCTGAATTACAGATGGGGAAATGAAGAACAGCAAAGGCCGGGAAAATTTATTTACTGAAAAAACCTTTCCCTTTAAACCATCTGATCTTTTCGTGAAAACATTCAATATACGAAAGCGAAATCACTAATTCATGCTTTCTTTTGATATATACGGCTTGATGTAAACTGGAACACTTGTGGATAGAATTCTCCTATGCCGTTTTCTGAAATTTAAGGTTCTATTCTCATTTCATTGTTTTGCATATATTTCTTTCATTTCTTTTTTTTTTTTTTTTTTTGCAATTTGGACAGTATAAATTCCTTATCCCACTAAGTGATTTACTGTACCTATTTCCTTGAGGAAAACACTGTTTAAGCGACGCCAGATTTTTACATTTTGATGCCATAAGACGATAAAAAGGATTTAGTCTATCTTCTCTTTACTTTTAAGTATAGCTTCAGTTTTATTTAGTAGAATCTCTTTACTTTTGCCCACTTCATATAATTATCTTTTTTTCTGATTTATTCATATTTCTTATTCCTTTCTACTAATTCATTTGAAAATACAATTCCATCAAGTTATACAACAATTTTTATCTTTCATTTCTACCAAAAACATTTGACCATACAATACCATCAAACAAGTCAACTTATTTTTATCTTTTATTTCTACTGATTCATTTGACTATATAATAACATCACGCAATACAATTTATTTTTACCTTTCATTTCTGTTAATTCATTTGAGTATACAATACTGTCAAGTAATACAACATATTTTATGTTCCTTTTCTACCAGTCCATTTGACCATACAATATCATCCCGCGATATAACTTATTTTTCATCTTTATTTCTACCGATGCATTTGACTAAACAATTACATCAATTAATGATGTCATAGAACCAGACAAAAACAGAAGACATCTGTTTCGTAATTATTCTTTTACGAGTACATTATGCACGAATGTGCTTATAACTAAAAAAAATTCAAACCAGTGGTAGTAATTATGCAGGAAAATAACCCTTTGAAGCTGAAAACATGAGATATCCACCTGTTAGTGCTTTTATTTATCTGGTGTAGTTTCCGGATGACAAATATAGACTAGACATAACTTTCTGGTTTTATACAAAACAACAATAATAAAAGGCGTGATAAAAAGTATCAACATTTTTCATTCGATTCTTAATCTTTTAAAATTTAAAGTTTAGATGAAAACTTATGCATAGCTGAACAAATTCCATGATTAATTGATGATATTTTACATTTTGTCTAGACGTATCACTACAAATTTGGAAAAAATGTTGCCGGGCTCGCTATGTTTTGAACCGCAGTTATTGGCTAAATACAGATTTTTTTTTTAATTTGAAGACTTTACCTACTCATCAGAACTGCATCCCTGCAAAATTTTAATCTTATCTAAACAGTAACTTTATCTCAAGGGTAAGATTTCCTGGCTATTGAATTAAACACAACGATGCAATTACACACTATATCAAAAGTTTTCTTTCAGTGAAATTTTATTATCTTGGTAATTAAAGGTTCAGTTTAGATACTTAATTGATTAGATTTTTAATAAGACAGGATTTCTAATGCATAATAATATGTGTGTGAACGTGTGTTTTATGTGTCCAACTCGGGGGCCACGGGACGAAATTGACACAACGTCAATTTTTTCTATACCTACATTTATTATTTACTCATAACTGGAATAAGAAGATGGATTTATACGTTTCCAAAGGGTCTTAGCAAGCGTGAAGGAAAGAATTAGCAGTTGTATCCAGGTTTTGAACTCGAACGCTGAAAACCGTTACACCAAACACGTCGTCCGTCTGTCTGTCTGTCTCTCTCTCTCTCTTTGCACAAACTAATATGTATTCATATTAATTTTGAATTCTGAGATTTTGATTTTAGGTGGAGATATCTGCACAGCTAAGCAACTTTTATGATAATAAGATGATGTCTAGACATCTGGAGCGATGTCATGACGTCTGGACGAACCAGAAACAGATTGTACACCCACTATAATCCCCACAACTAATTCCTTGGAATTATGTTTTGCTTCCAAAAGAGAAAATTCCTCTTAAAAGTACGATTTTAAGACGAGAAGTGTAATAAAAAGAAATTCGATTGCATAGATTTATGTTATATCCAGAAACAACTTTTAGATATGCCAAGATTAATTTAGAAAATAAACGGAAAAATGAATGTTTTAAAGAAAATTAATATTTCTTTAATTGTTCATTTTTTGTTTAGGTAAGTAGTAATTTAGTCTCTTATGCTATCCGCTTGCATAATATAAATTGATTGAAGTGAAAACTGCTGAAAGCTTTTTGTTTGATGTCTGCTTTTTTTTGTTTAATGGCATACAAAATTTCGTAGTTTATCAAATGCAAAAGTTATCCTTCCAGAAGAACTGCAATGATTCTATTTAACCCATAGCCGGGAGTATGAGGGGGTTTATAAGTTTCCCGAGGGTATTTGTCCGAAAGTGAACGTAATAGCACGACTGGAGTTCTAACTTACAACGATTTTGCAGTTCAGCACGTTAACCATTACACAACGAGGACACCCCAGAAAGCTTTTGAAGACATTTAATTTTCCTTTGTTTTCTTCGTTGAAATTAATCATACGAGTGACAGGATAAAACTATCTTATGTTTTATCTTACAAATAACAAATGGCCGTTCATAAAGAACGAAATGAAAACGGGTTCCGCATTATTGAAAAAAAAAATCAATAAGTATGTAGGTTACCAAGGGGATTATCTTAATTTGTTTGTTTATATATTTGGGGTTTATGACATATGAACCTTTGTAGGCTACTGAATGCCAAGTCCCTTTTTATACAAATAAACAGTTCTATTTCAAGCAATTCGGTTTAGCATAAGTACAAAGTTTAGTTCCATTTAACACATAGATAGGACTCTATTAGGTGCGACCTCTTCGGGCGAGAGTGGACCAGGGAATGATGGCAGTAAAGGGGTACTCCGCATTCCAGAAAGCTTCGGCATTACTCACTCCCAGATTGTTTAGTGTCATATACAGGAAACCCGTTAGGGAGTCATACGCCTCTATTTCCTTCATGTTTCACAGAGATTTTCAGTTATTTTTGTGAGAACCAGGTATTAATTCATCTTTCCGCTTTGTTTTATTTTAACTCTGTGGCCCACAAGAATGACAAAATCCTCTAGATTACTCGTTATTTTCTTCTAGTTGATTAACACTAAGTCTGGACTGCTGGCCAGAAAGAAATGCTATGTTTGTATCTCAAAAGTTTTTCTAAGTCTCATTTTCTAGTACATATTTTCTTTTCTGCATATACCATTTGTCATTTGAAGAAGTTTAGTTTCTGGCACTGAATCAACGTTCCTGCCCTGTTATATTATTTTTAATACTAATATTATCTTACTATTTTCACACCAGTATAACTTGATGGTTTTTCACTGGAATCTGAGTGACAGCAAGTCTCCTCAGATATCCAGGACCCTTTTCAGTATTCTGGCCGATGTTTATAATGCTGTTGTTTGGATGCTCTCCACTCGTCCTTTTATTTCCAATACCTCCAGTCCCTGTACCAATCCTTTGGGGATTGTACCAAGAGCACTCAATACAATTGGTACCGCCGTCACTTTCATGTTCCATAGTTTTTTCAGTTCTCTAGCAAGGTCGTGGTTCTTATCTTTTTTTTTCGCTTTCTTTCAGTCACACCCTGTAGTCTGATTATTGTTACTATTATTTTGCTTCTTAAGAGGTTTTCACATCAGCGTTACCTTTTACTGGAGATTGAGTGACAGCAAGTCTCCAAGACTCTTCGCTGTATTCTAGTCGATCTCAACAATGCTTTAATTTGGATGATCTCCACTCGTGCTCTTATTGTCATGTCCTCCAGTCCCTGTACCAATCATACGGTGACTGTAAAAAGAACACCAATTACAATTGGTATAACCGTCACTTTCATGTTCCACATTTTAAAAAAATTCTCTAGTAAGGTCGAGATACTTATCCTTCTTTGTGCTTTTTTTTTCAATTTTATTCGGTGGACCGATGGGACAGCAAAGTCCACAATGCTGAAAATTATAAGGTCTGGTTGTTTGGCTGAGATAAGGTGATCCGACTGTATCGCAAAATCCCAGAGAAATGTGCGCGTCTCATTCTCCAGAACAGAATCTAGGTTGTGCATATATCATTTGTTCGTATGGTCAAATCTATATTTCTGGCACAATTCCATGTGGTTCTCCTTGTGCACCCAGTTGTGTTTAGGTTTATAATATTTCTGTCCAAAATTGATGCATTCGCTTTTTATGTGATTGATAGTTTCGTCTCTATGACCACATAACCTACACCTGCTTTTTTTGCGTCTTATCTATTCTCGCTTTGAACTCCTCACATTTTTTTTAGTTATGTGAAGACAGAAAATATCTTCAGGTGTCCAGGATTCTTCTTGGTATTCTAAATGATCTTAAAAATACTGTAATCTAGTCTCTCTCGTTGCTTCCTCGGATTTTCAGTTGTTCCAGTCTGCTTTCCAAGATTTTGGGAACTATTTCAAGCACACTAAATACTGTTGGTATCACTGTAAACCCCAGATTCCACAGTTTATTTTAGTTCACTGATTTGTCAGTCTAATTACTTTCCTTTATTTTCACACGGCAAAATACACTAGACATCAAGTTTTTTTTTTTCTTGCTAATTGTCACAAGGTGTGGTCTTTTGGATGAGATTCGGTAATCCGTCTGTATCTGAAAATCCACGTGATATTTGTGTCTCATTTTCTTTGACAGATTCTGATTTGGGCTATTACCATTTGGTAGTATAGTCAAATTTCAATTTTTTCATAATTCCCAGGGGTTCTTTTTCCTCCCCAGTTGAATCTTGTCCTGTACCCTTTATTTTACTTTACTCCGTTCGCTTATTATGTGTTTAATCATTTCATCTCTTTCTCTATTTAACCTTGCGATTCTGTTTTGTCAAATCTATTTTCACTTTAATATAGGTACTATTTACCCAACCCCTCCGCTCAGGCAGGATATGACACAAGGTCAATTTTTAAGCGGAGTTTAGCAGGTTTTAATTCAGAGTTTTCCTTCTCCTAGACTAGTTGCCTCAACAAGGCTGAAGAACCTTTAATATAGGTGGTCCTTATGGCGTTGTGTTGTACTGTTATTGAATGAGATTCAGTTTCTCTCTTTAGATTTCCCCTTTCTTAGTCATGTCTATGTCTGTTTGTGTGCAGTCTTGCCAGTCTATCTCTTGAACTATCTATACACTCTCTTTTTCCATTTCTGTTTCTTAGTTTTTGTCGTTTTTCTATCTTCTTCTTCTTCTTCTTCTTCTTCTTCTTCTTATTATTATTATTATTATTATTATTATTATTATTATTATTGCGTCTATTGTGACATTTGCGATAATTTAAACTTCTTTTTTACATTATCATCTGTCTGTATATTTCTGTTTTAGATTTTCCATATCAATTAATTACTCTGCTGTTTATTTTTTGTAATAAACGAATTTTCTGTTTTTTATGGTTTCTCAATCTTTCTATCTCTCTCTCTCTCTCTCTCTCTCTCTCTCTCTCTCTATATATATATATATATATATATATATATATATATATATATATATAATTGAGATAGAGAGAGAGATAGAGAGAAATGTCTTCATTTCATTATTAGTGGTGGAGTCGAAGTAAGTGAGTTCGAATTCAAGTCACGCTATTCTGTTCACTTTCAGACTAATACCATTGGGAAAGTTATGATTCCCCTTATCATTACATCAAAGGGTTAAATAGTATCATTATTGTTTTCCTAAAAGATTGTTAGAGCATAAGCTTACTCATGAAGAATCATGTGCAATTAAACAAATAAATCCAGCTGATTCTCTTATCTATGATTTATATAAGACTAGCTTATACAACATATTACCTGTAATTCAACGTTTGGAATAACTGTCTGGAACAATTGTGTTAACACAACAGAAAAATAGGCGAATTATCATTAAGACTCACAGTCATAGAAACGTTCAAGCTTATGTATCGAGGATCGGAGAAAATATTTTAAAAAATGATCCAAATACAATCTACTACCCAAAACAAAGCCAATATCCTCAGCTATGTTGCCCTTCACACACACACACACACACACACACACACAGAGATGTACACTCGTATACATCTGAGGTTATAAGTTAGACTATCATACGATAGCCGAAGTTATATGGTTGGTTTAATCAAATATATATATATATATATATTTATATATATTTATACATATAGATAGAGAGAGAGAGAGAGAGAGAGAAAGAAAGAGAGAGAGAGAGAGAGAGAGAGAGAGAGAGAGAAACAGAGAAACAGAGGCCGAGAGAAATAAGGGGATTTATAGAAAATGAGTTTTAGAATAATTTCACGAGATGCCTTTCATAAAAAAAATCATTGAAAATAATTGATGTTTTATTGCACATACACAGAGTTGTCCAAAGCAGCTTCACTTGATTCGTATTTTTTTCAGGAGATATTGTACATTATGTAATGAAATTTCAAAGGTGCCAATAATTCTTCTAATACTATATATATATATATACATATATATGTGTGTGTGTGTGTGTGTGTGTGTGTGTGTGTGTGTGTGTGAATATCTATTTGGATAAAATATACCACAATATAGAGAAATAATTCAAAGAAACCCATTTGGTGTAATATCATTTATTATTAAGCTTTTCTCTGCATGATCCTCATCAAATAACTTGAAATATAAAAGTAACAAAAAAAGACAAATTATCCAAAAATTTCTAATTTTTTCCAAAAATTTTTAATTGACCTGAAGCTAGTAAAGATCGAACATTAATAGTAAATATATAAACACTCCACTAAACTCTTTTTCCTAACATATTTATTTTACGTATATATATATATATATATATATATATATATATATATATATATATATATGTTTACGTGTGTCTCCTGTGCTATAAAACAACGCATACTCTTATGAAATTTCTCAAGATGTCAAACAGGTAAAACTGCTCCGTATTTCACCAGGGAATTAACTAAGCCGATTGAATATCTTACCTCCGTTATGAAATCCGCTTATCTTATATACGGTCATTGCCAATGCCGGTTGACGCGATTCCCGAGTTTATCTTGTCCACTCACTGAGACCTTGGAGCATATAAAAGAACTGATTAGTAAAAACGTTTGTGTCTCCACTATCAAATAAGGATCAAGGCAATAAGAATGTGGAAAGCTGAAATGGTTACTTTTCAGAGCTCTAACTATCAAAGCCGTTAACAATGTTCTCTATACCATATCTAAGAGAAAGAATGAACGAATATACCACAACGTCTACATGATCTATTAGAACTTTTAATATATCTATATGTCATATTGCATTAAACAGATCGGAACAAAAAAAATATGGAAGATTTTCAATCAATACAATTCATCACAATATGCACCACACTCACATGAGATATGATAAAAAGTATATTGACTTATGCTACATTTAAAATTTTTAAATAGGAAATTTAAAGATCAATTGAAGACGTCTGCGCAGCAGAGCAAATTGTATTATAAAGTTATATCATCTAGGCTGTCACGATGTCTAGATGAGCCACTACGAGATTGTGCAAGGGCAGTATACTCCATGTTTAGAAAACCTATTTTCCCGTAACTTTTTAAAATCATGAACAGAAAATTCATTTGAAAGTTAAGATTTTTCTACTATAATAACAATAAAAAAAATTTCGACGATGAATATTTACAATATATAGTTTTATTTCTTTAAAATTTATCATCTGAAATTACAATTAAGATGTGTGTATAGCAGAGCAAATTATATCATAAAGTAATGATATCAAGACGACTTGAGAGTAGTCTAGATGTTTACACGATATCTACATGAGTAAGGACCAATTTACGAAAAGCCAATCACGATATGTTTTGAGCAATAACCTTAGGTGAAACACTGAATTGTGAAAATGCAGTAAACTCCATACTCACCACACCTACCTTAAATCGATATGTTCGTGGTTTCCTAACCAAAAAAGATGATTCAGTTTCCGATCAGATCAGTAGAGGAACTCTCAGCGGTATTACATTTATGTCTCTGCGTATACAGCTTCAGTCTCAATATTTCCCTAACTTCTATCAGTTTTTGAAAGTATAGAATACTTTATATATATATATATATATATATATGGACGGATAAATATAATGGCCGACAAAATGGATTTGACATGCTTGATTCAAATACAATCCGAGACACTTTGCGTCCTTTTATCTATAATTTCCTTGGGAAAAGCATGCATTAATCTCGGCTCATTTTCAACGGTTATGGATTGAATAGTCGGGAAAATTGACGATTTAGTCTTGGTAAGTGATTAATCTATGAGAAAGAAAAGTCTGAATTTAAAAGTTGAAGCTGTAATGACAGCACTAGTTGTTATAGAGTAGAAAGACTTGTTGTGTATGTCTTCGTATAGCGATAGCTATACAAAGTCCTATAGGACTGTGCTTGGATCCATGCGTTATTAAGAACATACAAGGCTCATTAAATAAGTTTCCATACTTTTTTCGTATGGGCACTTTTATTGATAGTACATACATGAAACTCTAGTCCCCTTCGAAGTAATTTCATCCGGTTGCAATGCACTTGTTGTACCGTTCCCACAACTTCTGGAAGGTCCCATGGAAGTCCTCTTGTGTGAGCGTGTCAATGGCCTTCGTCACTGCCTCTTTACATCTCCTCAATTGGCTCATAACGGCAGCCTCTGAGCTTAGGAAATATCCAAAAGTCACTGAGAGAAAGGTCTGGACTCTAGGGACGGTGAGGAGCTGTCTTGATGCCCATCTTGGTCAAATAGTCAGTGACAAGGATGGAGTTGTGGACTGGTGGATTGTCCAGGTGGAAATGCCACTGACCCGATTTGAACAGTGTTGACCTCTTCCGACGGAATCTCTTGCTGAACTCCCTTGAAACCTCAACATAGTATTCCGTGTAGACTGTCTATCCAGTGGGAACCCAGTGCATGTAGATCATGCCAGTGCTGTCAAAAAAAGAGATCATCAAAAGTTTGTGGTAGGATTTGTTCTGTCTGGACTTCTTGCGTCAGGGAGAGCCAGCGTGATTCCACTGGGAACTCTGGCTCTTTGTCTCTGAGTCATTGCAGTAGATCCAGCTTTCATCTTAGGTCACCAGAGCATCAAGTACTACGGGATCTGAATTGATCAGCTTAACCATCTCCCTGTTGTCATGACAACGTCTTTCTTTCTGATCTTCTCTGAGCACGCTTGGGACAAACTTTGCACAAATCTTCCGCATCTTCAGTTCCTCGCGAATAATTGTGTGTACAGTGCCCCACTGGCATCAAACTGTGCACTTATTGTCTCTATAGACACACGACGGTCCTTATTTGCTCTCTTTATTTGGCCTATCAACTCTGGTGTCCTGGCTTCCTTACTCCTCCCACACATCTCATCATCCCTCACAGATTGCCTGCCTTCCTAGAATCTCTTATGCCACTCAAAAACTGATGGTCGATTCATGCAAGATGCTCCAAAAGTAGTCTGAAGCATTCCATACGTTTCTTTGGCATTTTTCCAAGTTTAAAAGAGAATTTTATTGCATACCGTTCTTCTAAAGTGTCCTCACGTCCAGATTGCATTTTTGAAATTCACCAGCTGTGACAATCGTGCTTTAGTAGGGTGTATTCCAATTCCTGCTGTAGCTGCTTATTTAAACCTGAAATAATAAAAATTGGTTAGTGATCTCATAAGATGTATAGCAATAACATACTGAATTTTCAAGAGTCTACGACAATTTTAAATGCCCGTACAAAAAAGTCTGGAAACTTATTGAAGGCACCTCGTATATATGAGATTACATTTAGAGAATGTTTACTGACGTTTTTTTGTCATGTAACAGTAAACTTATTAAAGATAAGTCACAGAATATTTTTCTTTGATAGATGAACACACTCGCACCATAATTATTCCTTGAACAAACTAGATTAAATTATCTAAGTCAATGGCATTATATTCCTAACTATCCTGAATAACTATTGGAATGACTCTTCTTAAAAGATTGGGCTCAGGGAAAATTTAGGCCAATGTTCATTTTCAGGCGATCGTCATCGGTAACAGCACCCTAAGAAGCATTGTTAAGGTCAAACCTTGATGCCCGATGCTTACCAAAAAAGAAATCCGAACGAATCTGTAAAATGTTTGTCTCTAATAGTAGGTATACGGAATAATCACTACTCTAAATTCTGCTTTGTTTCCCATTTGTGAGGAGTTGGTTAAACTTCTGAAAATTACAGACTAAAATATGCTGTTTTATGGTTAACGACATTAAATCCTTTTTGCAATTGTGAAACAATAAGCTCCTCTATCTCAAGATGCACATATTTACGTACAATAATGCATACGCATGTAAATACGGGTGTATCTGTACGAGATTATCTATATATATGCATAGCATATATGTACATATATGTATGTGCATAAACATGGATGTGTGTGTATCATCATTAAGTTGTGCTGATAACCCAAAGTCCCTGACTCTTTCTCGCTATCTGTGACTACTGCTTATCGCTCGTGGAAAGTCTTCAAGTTTGTGTCCAGTGTCCGCACAGAGCTGATACATTCAGGTATTTGTAAGATGGACAGAACTGTCGTGTCCATGTGTACGAGTCCATAAAAGAACGTTACTAATGAATTTTTCCCTTTTCCTACTATATGCAGCATTCCTAGTTCGTCATATTCGGATTGTTTGAGAGATGGGAGGTAAGTGATCGTACAGTTACTGTTTGTTAGGTACTGCTTCCAAGACTCGTTCATAATAGCACGTACCATTTTAGTGTAGTTCTCTTTAAGCTTTTCCTCAATGCGTTTCATTAGCGTCAAGGTTGTGCATCCATACAGAAGTACCGACAGGTGACAGGTTGGAAGAAATGGGTAAAGTAGTCATCATCATCATCATCATCATCATGTTGTGACACAAGCACGGATTTCTCTGACACTCCGTCTCGATTAATCTCTATCATCCATTGCATTCGGCAGAACTCCATTCTGTGTCTGTACTGAGCTGTTGTAGATAGGTTCTAGCCGGACGTCCATCACGTGCTCCTCCGTGTGATGGAATCCATAGAAGAACGTTACTTATGAACTCGCCCTTTCTTCTCCAGCAGTGTTCTGCATGCCTTGTTCGTCTTAATGGTTTGAATGGTTTTAAAGATGGAACGTAGGTAACCGTATAGCTGCTGTTTTGTTGGATGTTGCTACCAGGATTTGTTCAATATGCCTAGTAGCATTCTTGTGTAATTGCCGGCAACCTTTTTCTCCTTACGGTTAGTCAGCGTCAGTGTGGTGCATCCATATAGTAGTATGGACACGACTGCTGCTTGGAAAAAATTGCACTATATTTCATCGGATTGGTCTGATTTCCATAGTACTGAGTGCTAAATATACAACTTGGAGTGTAAATAAATTTCAGAGTTTAGAAACTAAAATACAATTAAAGGTGTATTTTTGAACAAGTTTCTGAGATGAATTCAACTGGTTAGGGCTAGTAAAAAATATAGACTTATAACTCCTTAACCAATGACTCATTGGTTGAGGGGAAATAAGTTTATTTTTTAATGTATTTAGTTCTTAGTTAATCGAAGTAAAGAAATATTGCGTTTGGGCAAGAGGTTGGAAAGTCATATATTCAGCAGTTCGAGTCCACTTGACTCAGGATAAAAAGCTAAGTGTCCGACACACCACCCTTACAATGGTTCAAGTGAAGCTATGACAGCCATTAATAACGACCGTCTTGCAATCTTATCGACTTCGTTTTGTTTCTTTTCTTTGGAGATCCTGACCTGTAGCTGTAACCGACAACCAACTTTTTAAAGAAACAAGCATAATATCAGGTAGGTCAATAAGCTGCTGAGAATATAGAGGCTGTGGATCAGATTTGCCTCATAGCTGAATATTATTTGAGTTTAGAAATTTTTTGAACTGTGATAACCGGTTGGTTAAATTTGGTCCACTGAAGAAATCAGATGGTTTAAGAATATGTACTTTTTAACACTCAAGGGTTGATTGAAAAAGCACTTATATATATATATATAATTTCTAGACTCAATGAGTCAGGGTATCCTTTTATTGCTATTTCATCCCTGGTTCACACTGAGCTAGAGTTGTAGTAACTTTTAGGGCTCTATCTATGTCAAAAGGATCTATTTGTTAATTTTCTGCATTAAATTGGAGGACCTGATATCGCTTAATCAGGTGCAAAACTTCAAAAACCACACAAAAACGTAAATAATCGAGTAAAATGTATGTATTTATGCAACCTCTTGGAATGAAATAGCCGAGGACTAGTTGATGTACCGTTAAAATTCAACTATCAATCTTGAGATTCTTCACAAGAAATTTAAATGTAAATGTGCAATGACTCCGATTACCTAAACTCTAAATGACTCGTGGCGGGTTGAAATGCCGGTAAAATCAATCAATCAAATACGAAGCTTTTCTTTTTCTCAAGTTCTTTGAATATTTCTTTCTTGTTTCCGAAACGGTCACTCTTTGCATATTCTCTCTAATGTGAACGTATCGATTCTCCAGAGCCGTTCTTGTCCGTCTTCAAGTCAAATCGCCACATCGGACAATGTATGAAGCAGAAATAGTGTAAATGCATGATACACGAAATGAAATTAATGAGTTCTGAAAGTTTTATGTATTTGAGGAACTTACATACTTACACCAACGCATACATAAAAAACGTATGTTATACATACATATATATATATATATATGTGTGTGTGTGTGTGTGTGTGTGTGTCATTTATATATATAAATATATATATACATATATATATGTGTAAGTGTGTGTGTGTGTCATTTATATATACAAATATATATATATATATATATATATATGTATGTATGTGTGTGTGTCATTTATATATATAAATATATATATACATATATATGTGTGTAAGCGTGTGTGTGTGTGTCATTTATATATACAAATATATATATATATGTGTGTGTGTGTGTGTGTGATTTATATATATAAATATATATATACATATATATATGTGTAAGTGTGTGTGTCATCTATATATACAAATATATATATGTGTGTGTGTGTGTGTGTGTGTGATTTATATATATAAATATATATATACATATATATATGTGTGTGTGTGTCATCTATATATACAAATATATATATATGTGTGTGTGTGTGTGTGTGTGTGATATATATATATAAATATATATATACATATATATATGTGTAAGTGTGTGTGTCATCTATATATACAAATATATATATATATATGTGTGTGTGTGTGTGTGTGTGTGTGTGTGTGTGTGTGTGTGTGTTGGTGGTGGCTTAGCATATCCATACATTGAAAGAAAAGTAGTTTTATCCAACAGACGGATATTCTCAGACACTAATAAATTTTACGTTGCTTTTCTTATTTCATATCATTTCCTTTCAAAAGAACTTTGAAAATTTCTAAATGAAAACTTATTTTTCTCAGTAGTTTGTCTACCGACGATGTAACGTTTGGTTGAATTTAATTGAGAACAAAAATAATCAACATATTGCGAACATTCCTATCTGTCGTATCACTTTTAGTTATATATATATATATATCAGGGGTGGAGACGGGACTAGTGCTACTCGTGCCCGGCATGACCAATAACTCGGTCAATGTTATTCAAAATGGATTAAAAATCATCCATTAATTTCAAGCAAACATACTTAGTCTGATCTCAATTAAATTAGGTATCTATTCATGTTTCGATAACTAAGTAGCCAAAAGTTCATAAATATATCTGGGAATAATACAACGATGCTGTTTTGAATGGATGGTCTTTGTCCGGCCACCGTCAGATTCATTGAACATCCCATAAAATCGGCTATAATGTTGAACGCCCAATCCGTGCCAGGCACTAGACCCTTATAATAACAGTAATGTTAGAGAAATACGCTTTTGGCCGTAGCCAATAGCAAGAGCAACCCTAACACCGTGCTCAAAAATCTTAGCACGTTGTGACTGCTGATAGATGTATTGGGAAGAGGGAGAGGGACCGAGAGAGAGAGAGAGAGAGAGAGAGAGAGAGAGAGAGAGAGAAAGGATAGCAGATTAGAGCCGTCGCCGACGTCATCATCATCGCTATGGTAAATGTTGGTTAAACGGCGTGTTTAATTCGTTTTTTCACTAACAGATGTCTATTTCTTTAATGAATGTTGCATATATTACATTCTGTAACTAAAATTTGTTTATTTGAATACATTTTCAACAAGTAATCTTTATTTTAAGCGAAATTGAAACTACTAGCTGTGTCTGTGTATATTTTCATCAGTTTCTTTATTCTTATAAACATATTTTTCTCGTCATAGTAATGAACATCTCTTTTCTTCTATACTTTTGAAAGGAAAAAAGAGTTATCTTATCTACTGTATTAACAAGACTACAAATTAAATAGTATCTTGATTGTTTACAAAAAAAGCACCATGCAAGGTACGTTTGTCAATCTGTGCTATACAATGGAGAATCACGCAATAGCAACTATGATGACTCACTTTGGGTCCACGGACCACGGGTTGGGAAGTAAAGTTGACAGAGGGCGGGGGGGCAAGAGTAGCAAAAATAGGCTAGAGTCGCCACTGATATATATATATATATACGAGTGTAGATAGCAGTTATGAATACGACAGGAAGAAATAGCATGTGTGTTTCATGGCCTTGTCTCATTATCTTTTTGGTCTAGTCGAAACTTTTCAACATCACTCGGTGTTTGTATGAGAAAATAGAGATCGTGGATCACTATCATATTTCGGAGACTTTTCCGTAGTGTATTTGATCTCTCGTTATTTTCCCACAGTTGTCAACTAGCGTTAAGCTAACTTATGTTTACTATATATGGCCTGCCTCTCGGCTTCTCTCTTGTGCCAAGAGCCGGGTCTTCAAGAGTAGATTTCCATTGGCTGAATTTCTATGCGACTTCTCTTCAATTGAGATATTAGCGTAACCAAAGCTTCCTTTATACAATTTGCTTCATGTTTAAACATTATGCCTGATCAGCTCAGCTTAGTAAATATCAAGCAGAGCAGAGGAAAGTAATGAAACTAATGAAAGAAAAACAATGATTAAAGATAGGTATTCAGAAAAAAGGAGACAAGAAATAAAAGAAACAAAGAATGAAGAAACAGGGAAAATCGAAAGCAAGACGTAAGAATGAGTGGAAAGAGAAAAGGGAAGCGTGTAAATTAATGAAAAAGGAAATAAAAACAAAGGGCTATAATTCACATCGGGCAGGGAAAAAAGAAAGATTTGGGCGAAAAGAAAAAAAAAAGTATCAATAAAGTAAAAACAGAAGTAAAACGGTAAAATAATGTTAAGAAAAGAATAATAACCATGAAAAGAAAGATACAAAAGAAAAGAAGGTCGGAAAGAGGAGAGGAAGCTGGAAAAAGTATTCAAATAGAGAGGAAAGACTACAGCAGCAAAATATATAAGCAGATTGTGGAAAGGAAAAGCGATAGTCAGAAAGAAAGAAAGATTGTGCAAGACAGAGAGAGAGAGAGAGAGAGAGAGAGAGAGAGAGAGAGAGAGAGAGAAGCACGAAAAAAGATTGAGAAAGATCGAAAGAAATGCATGAAAGAAGAAGAAGAAGAAGAAGAAGAAGAAGAAGAAGAAGAAGAAGAAGAAGAAGAAGAAGAAGAAGAAGAAGAAGAAGCGAAAGAGAAAAAGAGAGAAAGAGAAGAGGGTTATTAAAGCCTGAAAAAGGGAGTAAGATTTGGAAAGAGAGAGAGAGAGAGAGAGAGAGAGAGAGAGAGAACGAGAACGGGGCAGCGAGTGAGAGGGTGGATCGAGAGATATGAGAGATAAAGATGAGAAAGCTGGAGTGATGATTTTTTTCCATGACACCCAGGCTTTCTTGTCTGCCTACTCTATCAGATAATGAAACTGGGGATAAAGATAGTTTAGTTTGTTTTTCTAACATTTCAACTTTAGACTCGGAGCGTTGGGATGTTATTATAACAACGTTTCTTCATGCCAGATTTCTCGTACCATCCGACCAGCTGACCTTATTGATATAACCCAGGTGATGATTTCGTAAAACACATACATACATCTATAAGCAAATTAGAGAGAGAGAGAGGGAGGGGGGATGCTGATGAGGAGGATATGGTATTTGGTTTGAGTTTGTTAATATATCTAACAGCATATCAGCTTCTTAAGGGGTTATTTGATTCCAAAATTTGATTTATTTGTGAATGTTTGATAGTAATCATAATTAAATTTTTAATATTCCTTTGTAATTCTAAAAAATGGCAATCAGTGGAGGCCATATCGTATAACGTGCTTGACTGTGACCATGTAGAAAACGAGTTCGGTCTCGAGTGGAACTGTTGCGTTCCCTTTCAGACAAGTAGTCAAGTGAAAAGTATGGACTTCCTTATCCCTCCTCCCACTATGAATTAAATAGTATCGCTGCTGTTCTTCTTTAAGCAACGCTTTAGCATTGAATAACTCGAGAAGTTTGGTATGCCATTGAACAAAGAAACTAAAACTAAACTTGTTTAGTAATTTACAAAGATTTTGCTTAGATGTGGAACCAGGACGTATGAATGGAGCACTCAATGACACATTATTTACTCGTGAAGGTTCGCTTGATAACCATTACGCCATCCCATATGACCCAAATGCCCTTGTTTATATTTATAAATATCATTTGCACGAAGTTATATCATATCAAATATTCCTATCTATTACAAATGATTTACACACGGTTAAATGGTTTTAAGTAGCTAATCTTGAATAATAATCATATTTTTGTGCAGTTAAGAATCTCTCTTCCATTTAGATGAGATGAATTCACTTAAATGCCCTATAATATTCCAACCTTACTTTAATAAATTTATCTAATAATAATCATGTGTTTGCACAGTTATTGAGTTTCTTGTATTCGTATCCAAGTATTTTTAAAATCACCAAACTTGATCCCAGCCAACTGTAGCCATTTGGAATAAAGTGTAAATTAATGCACCTCTTTTGTCAAAACCAAGATATAGCACAAGATCAACATGAGGCGCAAGAGGATTATTGCTAGTTTGAATTCAGAGTATTTTTTTACACACGTTGCCTTTGCAAGGAAAACTGCGGGAGAACTGATGAATTCATTCCTTTTACAAGGGCCTTAGCGTAAAGTGAAACGCACTCAGTCTTGATCAGAAATTGATTGTAACTACTCCAACTATGAAGTAATAAATTGCCAAGCGCTATAAAAATTTGGTGATGGAATGATAGCACCTTTTAGGAGCCCATGTATGGGTCAAGTAAATCTGTTTAAAAATTATTCGTATGCGGTTGAACCGTATGTAAAAAAAACCTATTAAAAAACAAATACACAAACATGTTGATATAAGTGTGCAAAAAGCGTGATTCCCTAACATCAAGGAATAATCTAACCCTGAATAGGTCGACATGCCATCAAAATCTATCAATGAACATTTTTTTGCTTTGCTATCGCTTTTGGACGCCCAGAATGAATCAAACTCACTACTCAGTTATAACAGTATGCGAGATAAGCTTGCTAATGATCACGATGAGTCGGCCGGCCTCAACCAGGAATTTGGACTTGTAATATTCATGAAGTGTTATCAGCTAATGTCAGGGAAACGTCATATTTAGAAAGTGATATTAATGGTGCTGAAGGCTATAAGATTTGTTATTTTCGAAAGAACTTGCTTTCGCTAGACACGAAGTCTAATAGGTCTTTTTTTTATATGCAGTGGTTATTTTTCGTTTCTACCAAGAAATGAAGAAAAATAATATATATAAGAAGGTACTCACGGTGTAATGGTTTATATCATAGGAAATGGACACGGCTCTCTGAGTTCAAATCCTGAAAGAGGCTGTTTGAATTTTGCATAGTGCTAATACTTTGCGAAGTGTATGAATCTAACTATTCTCCCTCCAGCAATGGATAGATGGCAGGATTGACTTGGCTCTTTATACTTGGTATGGCAACAGCTCAAGAAGAAGGAAAACTCTGAAATCCATCCGGTTGACCATCTCTTAAAATCACATTGTGTCAAATCCTGCTTGTGCGGACGGGTTGGGTAAAACATACTGAAAAAACAAAGTCTTATACAAGATTTTTCTTTCGATAAGTATGTATATATTCCAAACTATGCACACAAAACGGAATATATGTGCTATAATCAAAGAGGCGATATCTCCACACTAGACGGAACTCCTCTGAAACTAGTAGACAAATTCACCTACCTAGGAAGCAGCGTCTCATCCACCGAAAAGGACATCGACACGCGGCTAACGAAGGCATGGACAGCTAACGACAGGCTATCGATCATATGGAAATCAGACCCGACTGATAAAATGAAACGCAGTTTCTTTCAGGCAGCGGTCGTATCGATACTGCTGTATGGATCCACTACTTGGACGCTAACTAAACGGCTGGAGAAGAAGCTAGACGGCAATTACCCACGAATGATGCGAGCAATATGCCGCCTCCCATCACAAAAACTATCCACGTTAGACGAACCAGACATGTAGGACACTGCTCGAGAAGCAGGGACGAGCTCATAAGTGATGTACTCCTATGGACCCCTACATATGGCCGGGCAAAAGCGGGATGACCAGCTCGAACATATATCCAGCAGCTATGTGATGATATGGGATGTAGCCCTGAAGACCTGTCAGAGGCGATGAACGCTTGGGAGAAGTGGCGAGAGAGGGTCAGGGATATCCGTGCTAGCGGCACGACATGATGATGATGATGATGATGATATATATATCTATATATATATATATATATATATGTGTGTGTGTGTGGTGTAATGGCTAAAGTTATGGTCTACGGCCTCGATGTGAGCGATTTCGAACAGCCTTCGCACTATTACGTTCACTTTCGGACTAGTAATCTTGGCAAAAGTCATGAACCTACTCATCTCTTCAAGTATGGGTTAAATACTATCGTAACTGTTCTTCTACAAAGATGGCTTTAGCATCAAATAATCTACGAAGGTTGACAAGCTATTAAACACTGAAATCGAAAGGAATCAACACGATATTTAAAGTGATTTCATTTAGTTCAGCCTCGTCTATTTAGAAGACATCTATTGTCAAAGTTTTCTTTATTTTTCTAATAAAATGTATGCTATTTCAAACCATTTATAAAAATTTGGTAATAAGAATTTGAAATAATCGTTAAGTAGAATTAAAGAGTCCCTTGTTTTTCTGGCTTTTGGCCTATATTAGATCCTGAATGTTGAAAATGTTTGTTATGTTGTATATGTCGCCAACTGATCTTGTGATGTAATTTTTCTTTCCTTTTTACATGTGAATTAAACGTGTTATAAATATTTAATTCCTTCCACCATAGATCTATTTAGAAGTCATAAATATATTCCAGGTTAAATTCTAGCGCATATATATGAGCATATTGAGTTACATAATAGATTGGTAAGATCTATTATCGATATAAATGGTAGCATGCAAATTAAATAAAAATCAAATGCGGGAAAAACACAGTGTATCAGTGAGTATGATTGAATGCAATTGAATTCGATGTCAATTTGTGACGACGAATTTAATTAGAAGCTTTTAATCAGGTGAACAAATTCAGTTCTAGAATTATAAATAAGTCTGTCAGTTGGTGAGAGACAAGTAACTCGAGCGGTAGAAATGTTATATCTCAGTTGAGGCCGCAGCGAATAATGATAGAAAAGTTGCGAAGAAATAAAAGTAATATGCGTTCATATAAAATCAGGTTACATTGCCATTTCTCATCAGAAGAGAGAAGTATTTATAAAAACAGGTAATGATGACAGAAGAAAACGAACAAGGACAAAGATGATGATAAGAAAAAGGTTATAGAAAGAGCGATACGAAGCAACTTTCAAGATATCTGAGAAACGAAGTAAATGACGGTGAGACAAAATGAAGCTGGCTGTTCGTAGAGAAAAGTCCATATAATATCTAGACCGGGAGTAAGATATGTATGACAGATATTCTGAATGAGTATATAACAATTGTATGGTTTATCATAATTGTTGACAAATTGTTATGTTTAATACAAATGTCCTAGAAATGGCCAATATACCCCATTGCGAACCTACCCCAGAGCATGAAGATTATATTAGCCTTGGTTCGTTTTTTTTCGATGTTCGTTCAATTGCTAGCAATAAAGTAGATAAGATACATATCTACGCTCTTTAAGGGGTCAGGGTCTGGACTACAGAGACATCGTGTCTAACACACACACACACACACACACACACACACACACACACATAAAACCATATATATAAATGTAATGATAGCCTGGGAAGAACACTGATTGAAAACATTCGTTTCCCACAAGCCTACATTCATCGGACACAACTTCAACTTTGGGTCATATATGACGAAATAAAGTGGATAACTGGTGTTCGTGCGTACTATATGAATAAAATGAAAATAGGAAGAAAATACTCGGTCGTTACTTCGAGTGATTAACTAAGGAAGTTGTCATTGAGATAGACAACTTAGTAATGTCTAAAAAGAGGTAACTTAAAAAATTAATTTAATTTGTGACAAAAAGCAATTGCTTTATTAAATCTTTGCTCCATATGAAACAAAGAAAACGAAGAGAGAGAGAAATATCCGTATATCTAGTCATCGTAAAAATAGTTAAACTGTCTTCCCACTAGTTAAACTGTCTTCCCACTAGTTAAACTGTCCCACTAGTTAAACTGTCTTCCCAATAGTTAAACTGTCCCCTCATGAGATCAAATTGAAAAGAAACTTAAATAGCTGGATAAGCATTTAATGCTGATGGAAGAGTAAAAGCATAGGGGAATACCGAGGTGATGACTGTAGGCATCCTTATTTTAGCACTTGGGAAGCCTCGAAGAAGCGCGTTAAAAAACGGCAAAAGAGACCAAGAAAATATTTTTGAAATAGACGAGAGCAATATAAAAAGTAGAAGGCACTTGAAGATACTTGAGACCAATCTGTTTCTGCCTAGAACACCCAGATTCAACAAGGATGAAAAAATCATCAACATCATCCTCAGTGGACAACCACTACCACTATCAATAAAAACAGCTGCAGCAGCAGCAACAATAATAATAATGATAATAAAATTAAAAGAAAGTGAAAAGAGATAAGTACCTAGACCTTTCCAGAGAACTAAAAACTATGGAACATGAAGGTGATGGTGACACAAGATGTAAGTGGTGCACTTAGAACTATCCCCAAAGGATAGGTGAAGGGACTGGAAGAAAGTATAGTCTGAGAGAAATATGTTCACAGAGGTGGGGTAACTGCAGGAATAATCTTATATAGGACGTTCATGTTCATCAGAAATAGTTGACCTGTTAGGTGGTGTAACTTGGATTCGATATTATTGGCGGTGAAATGTTTGTAAATTAACCGTAGATTTTTTCCAACGGAAGACAACTCTCTATGAAATCATCCACGTTTAGTTGGGATATCGAGGATTGTTATCACATGGACAAACTCTGTTCGTTTGATAGCTCATTTTTTGTGGACAGATTTTATGCGATCGTGCGCCAATTAAGTGCACCGGACACCCTGACAACTTCAGAAAAGTAGCATTATTGTTCTCAATAATTCGTTTCTATAATAATAATCTTGCTGGATTAGCAAATTCTTACATCGCAATTTTCGAATATCTTTCTTAGTTATTGGTTATAGAGAAATAGCTATCAACACATGTATGAAAAATATCAATTTAAACATCTTTAACCATATGCGAAATTCCACAAAGTAGAGTTGCAGGTCATTGTTTGTGAGTTCTATCCTCACTGAGTGTCCCATATTTCTGGCCTTGCGCAGAACTAAGCTATGCAGTGTAAATGAGCACGATATAAACGCATTTTTCAAGTTAGATTCATAAGGATCTTTTTGTAAATTTAAACAAAATACTACTAACCATTAATTTCTGAAAAAAATTACTCACATTAATAACATTTTAACATTGCCGTTAGGTTCAACTTGTATTGTAATTGTTAGCGATCTTAGCTAGCTATCTCTTGTTAATGAGTTCAATTCTCAGTGGGTACTCCGTGCTTCAGGCTTAAGCTATGTTTAGTAAATGGCAACATTTTGACACTCTCCCTTTTCAATTTTGTTTACAGTTTTGAAATAGCAGTTGAATTCTTACATTACCGATTGAATACAATGATATATATATATATATATATATATATATATATATATATATATATATATATATATTGGAAAAGTGTTCGATCGAATTTTTCCTAAGCCAAAGACGCTAAAATGGAAAGGAATGACACGAGATATCATATTGGATGATTTTTTTTTTCTTTTAATAAAAGTGTTCGATAAAAAATACAAACTCCTTTTTCTATTTCTTGCGCGAAAACGATTGCATCTTCTATAAAACAGTGATAATTTTTGTTCGTGTACTTTGTTAGATATGACCAGAAACTGCTCTCCTCAGATAGAGGTAAGAAATTTAAATTCGATAAAACCGGAAAAAATGGAAATTTACAGATCGTCAAGTAGTGTAGGAATGAATATATTCTTTCTTTCTTTGATTATACAATTATTTTCTTTGTCTCATATTTTTTGTGGAATTCTCTGGGGACCTGCCGGGCTGACATGATATATATGTGTAGGCATTTGCTATTTATTGCAGTGGTCTTTAAGCTCGTTACGTGCAATTGCTAGTTTAATGCACGATGCTCTATATTATGGGATTAAGACGAACATATATATATATATATATATATATATATATATATATATATATATATATATGTATGTATGTATGTGTGTGTGTGTGTGTGTGTGTGTGTCACACCGAACGATAGCAACGGAAATAAAATTTAAACTTGCTCTTCTTTTTTGTTTCATTTAATAATTCGAACGCCCACGTGAATGTCTAAAAAGCGAAACATTTAATGTTGGCAAATGATTCCGTAAGATCATTTTCTGAAGACCTTATGGTTTGTCATCTATTTACATTTTCAAGCACACACACACACACACACACACACACACACACACACACACACACACACACACGTGTGTGTGTGTAAAGAGATGGAAAAGCAAAAAGTTTTCAGATGATATATATATATATATATATATATATATATATATATATATGTGTGTGTATGTGTTTGTGCGCGCGCACGCGTACGCCTGGGTACCTGTGTGATATTAGTTGCTGCCTCCCACCAGACAGGACTCGACAACGTCTGGGTATCTGTGTGATGGAAATTATACATGCTTCCATCCTTTCAATCCTTAGTGCAGGTGATTAAAGTGCAATGGGTATTATATCACAGTCACGGGATATCTAATTTGCGTAATGATTAAAAAAAAAAACATGAGTCAGCTAATAAGTATCTTTTGTTATTCATATTTAATTTTCTTTTTTTTATTTTTCTGATTATAAACAATAATTGTGTATGTATTTTTATTAGTAAGTCATAAAGATTATAAATAAAAATTAACTGCTGCGTTCTTCTTTAATAAATTCACTTTTATGTTTTGTTTATATGGCTCTGTTTTTATATTTTCTTAAGTAACTTTATCAGAACAACATTTGAGCATTTCTAGAAGATCCACTTTCGTAAACTTAGGAAAGAATAATTGAATGAATAAATAAATAACAAAAATACATTTTCAATTTGCTTGTTTTTGTTTGCTCTGTAAGATTCCGAATTCACTGTATATTTTTTTGACAATGATCATGTCTGTATCTAATAACTACTAAGACCAAATTTAAATCATTTGAAAAATTTAACCGAACGTACATTTTTATTTTATTCTATATCAACACGAATCTAATGCGTACTTGAAGTTTCATTTGAGAAGAAAACACAACTAAATTGTTTTATTTATTCATTCTTAAACGGTTATGATTAAGGTCATTAAGAAATAGTTAAAACGATTAATTTTGTTAAGTTTTAAAGTGATGCAAGTTGCAATGTACGTTAAAGCTCGCTAAACATTAGATATTACTATTAACATTTAAGAAATTAAAGAAAAATTGTTTTGAAATGAATATAATTGAAATTTAAGCATAAACTCAGGAATAAATTGTCACGGCATCTCACAAGTTCTTTTGGGTGGTTGCGGTAATTTTATACAAAATAAAGTTTGCAGCAGAAATGAGTAATGTTATTTATTTTTTTAATTATTAAAATAAAGATAAGTTTTATAAAAATCTTTTTCCTAATTTTCTTTTTTTTTTTTGTTCGACAATTTGTTTTTTTAAATTTTAACTTTTCTGACCGTCCAACTTTTATAATCGCTAAAACTTTGATATACTTTTGATCCCATAGAGATTAAGTAAAAATATAGAGTTTAAATTTTATTGACATGAAGTCGATAAAAATAAATAGAAATTAAAAAATTTATATGCAGCAAATAGGAATTATGAAATTCATATGAAACAAACTGAACTTATATCAATGACAATTAATTAAAAAATAAGATATAAAATTATATAAAATAAATAGAAATCATGAAGTTTATGTGAAATCGATGTAAATTATGAAATAAAAAGAAATTATATGAAATCAGTTGAAATTACCAAATAGAAATTATATGAGTTAGGAAGAGTTTCTCAGTAATGTGCGGGTACTATGGCTAGTATATATATATAAATATATATATATATATATATATATATATATATATATATATATATATATATATATATATATATATATATATATATATATATATATAGAGAGAGAGAGAGAGAGAGTTTTCATTCGGTATAGTATAAAACGTTGTTGTATTCTTCTGAAGAGTCCAAATTGGAATCAGTCGATTCGCGTTCCAAACCTTATCTGGCTTATTTGGACTGAAATTGTAAAGGAAAAAGTCGAAACGATTTGTTAGTCAGAAATCCTCCCTTGGGATACTATTACATGAAATGTCTATGTTATTAACAAGCTACGTCAAGAAGAGTTAGAGTGGCAGTGAACGAAAGAAAGAAAGGATAAATAATCTTTCATGTCACACAAAAGACTTTTAAACTACATTTCCTTTTCAATTTAGTCTTTCCGTCGTATCACTGCTCTAAGAAATATTTTTTTTTGTGTATGTACCAATCATAATTAAGGATAAATACCATCAGTAAGAGCTTGGGTATGTAACCGCGCAAGATGTCAATTACCAGAATAAAATAACTGGATTCCCTGTGGGTCTCCTGTTTATTGAAAGAAAGAGCAAGCGAGTAATGGAGTAAAGTAGACCGCTAATGTATCTGCATGGAGAAGAAAAGAAAAAGATTGTCAAAGAAAATTTAAAAAGATGAAGAAAAAATTACAAATAAAATTAAAAAAAGGCATAAAAGATAGGATGAATAGCGAAAAGAATACGCGCAATTTCTAATAAAAATGTTAATAGTATAAAGAATTAGTTCAAAAAGATTGGGCGTATGGAGAAAGAGAAATTGAGGAAGAAAAGAAAATGATAAACAAATAGAGCTAAAAGAAAACTTAAAAACACAGCAAGAAAAGAAATCTATATTAATGATTGGGGACTTCTTTGTTTGTTTCTTCTATAGAGAAGACGAAAATATTTGATATAAAACTAAGGGGGCGGTTAAAATACATTCTCAGTAGAGGAGTAAGACCCAATCACACGTCGTATCCTAGGTATAACACTAAACTGTATTTGATGCTGAGGCTCCAGTTCATGAGTCCCCGGAGGAGAAGAGTTCATCTTCATTGTCATTACTCCCAAATCCACTCTGTCGCGGAGTTTTAGTACCAATTAGGGTCCTATCGATGTGTGAAATAGATCTTTCTGAAAATTAATAGTAGTCAAAAGGAAACCATATGTTTACATTTGTTTACCATATGTTTACAAACATTTAGTTACTTGAAGCTATTATTAACTAAGGTTTGTTAAATGATGTTTAATGGCATATCAGCCCTTGTGGGTTATTTTATACTATTCTCTCTTGCTTTCTCTCTCTTTATATATATATATATATATATATATATATATATATATATATATATTCTCTTACAACTCATATATATATTATCATCATGTCGCGCCACCAGCACGGATCTCCTAGACTCTCACTCGCCACCTGTCTCAATCGTCCATCTCTCCCGGGAGGTCTTCCAGGCTACATCCTCTATTGGCAAAGAGCTGTTATATATCGGTCATCCTACTTTTGCTCGTCCATGTAAAGGGGTCCACATGAGTAAATCGCTTCTGAGATCTTCCTAACTTCTCCTGTAGTCTCCCGACTCTCTGGTTCGTCAAACTTTGATAGTTTTCGTGATTGGTGGTGGGTGGCCGCACAGCTGCTGTTTTGTGGGGAGTTGCCTCCAGGACTTGTTCAATATAGCTCGCAGCATACTTGTGTAATTGCTGTCCATGCGTTTAGTTAATGTCCATGTGGTGCAGCCTTATAGCATTATCGACACGACCACCTCTTGGAAAAAACTGCGACGCTTTGTTTGGGGTGGTCATAGGCGAGAAGTATTTGCTCCATCTTTCTTCTGTATATAGAGTCAAAGGCTTTGGAGAAGTGGACAAATAATATTGTTGCCTCAAGGTTTTTTTGCACGTACACGTAGAATTCGATGGATAGTCAAAATTTGTGATGTTTTGGATCAATTTCTCCGAAAAACATGTTGGTTCTTCCCAAGTATTTTCTCAATTCTTGGTTATATATATAAATATATATATGGGTTCTTAACAAATAGTTTGTATGTTATTTTTGCTTTTAAAATTAAATTTTGGAGCGCCAGACAACGGTTATTAGACAAATATTGCTTCACATGCAGATGTTTTATAGATGATCGTGTTTAGTAGATGTACCTTTGAAGTTTATACATATATATGCGAGATTGAGGTTTGCAATTATGTGGACGGTTTCAGCATACGTACTTTTTTTTACATTATAGGATGTATTAAGGGTTTTGGTTTATCTTTGGGAGTTGCGTTGTTTTTGTTTGTTTGCATGATCTTATTTAAATATTTTATTTTTGCAGGGGAGGTGAAATTATTCCTGATGTTGAGGGGGATCTGTGGATTGAAATTATAAGTATTTTGATGTTTTCAGTGGTTGATTGAATATGATTTATCTTAGATTCATTGGTGCGTTCGATTTTGGTTGGGATAGTCGATATGTGTTTTTGTTTTTCATTGTTTGCTTTGCTGCTTTGATTTGAATTATTTCTATGGGTTATCCTCGAGTTATTTATTATGGGAATTGGTGGGCAGAGCGTTGATCTTTACGGTCTTCTCTTTATAGTATTTATTTCGTTTGGAGATTTGAATTCTGGCGATATTTTTGGCAGTCGTACTGGTATTTGTTGTGGTTTCTTTTTGTTTAATTTGTGTTTGTGTTACTGTTTGACAGATATCACCTGAGTTTAGTTTCTTTAAAAGCTATTGGAATTTCGGCTAATCTTTTCCACCTTGTTGCTGTAGTTTTTCAATGACAGTTCTGTATTTATAAAGTTGATTGTTGTTGTTAATGGTGTTGAAACTGACGTTTGCTTTCTGTGCTACATTAACGTAGGTCGTTATAGCATTCAGCTATTTTCCTTGCTTCCATAAATATTATATTCCTTCTATACTTTACCTTTATGATTTCTTTTTCTGTTTTTTTTATTTTTGATATATATTGCAAGTTTTTGAAAATGCTGGCAGTTTTAGCGTTTTCTTTTCATTGGAATAATCTCCTATGATGATTGAATCTTTTTCATCACACCTTCCACATGTTTGACGTCCTCCGCTACTTTCCATATTTTTTACTTTTAGTGTACCTCAAGGTTTCAAGGATATATTGTTCGACTTTTTTAAGGCAATATCTTGAATGTCTGGGTGTATTTTTATTTCTTCACCACTCCTTCTAATAGTTATTCTTTTGTAGTCTGTGACACCTTGCTTTTTGGAGTCTGATAATACTTCCTCTTGTAAAACAAGGAGTAGCTTCATTTTTATAATAACTCCTTTTTTTCTGATAACTCAATTTAGTTTATTAAGCTTTTGATGCTGGTAAATATTGTATTCATGAAAATTTTGCATCGTGATTAGATTTTCGACATGTTTTTTGTTATCCACTTCTAAAAGTATATTTCCGCCTATAATGTTTTCACATTTCACGGGTTCACCCTCCTGGAGATCACTTTTTAAAGAAAACGAACAGTTTGGCGAATGGCATTTTTTTTAGTGATTCGGAAACTATAAATTTTGAAAAATCTGTAACTTCATTTTTTGTATTCAAAAAGATTTCGATATTTTTTGTATTTGTCATATATGTTGTTAATTTCTTTTTCAGTAGTCCTGTGCTCAATCACCCATCAGGGTGTCCAGCTGGAAAACGATCTTCCCTGTATAAAACGTTTTGAATTTTCAGAATATATAGCAGCAAATTTAACCCCTAAATTTAAAAGTTTTTCAAATCTTTATCGTCTCCGTATCAATCAAAAATAAGAATTTGTATTATTTAGCTCATATTATGAAACGAAATTTACACAGTAGTTTGAGAAAATGCGTGGGCATGTACACAAAAATGCACTCAGCGAAAATAGGGCCATGCTTGAAGAAACAAAATTATGAAAATAAACTTCACATTTCAGTGTCTTGTGGCTGGAGCTATAGAACACACAGGCAGAGTATTTTGAGATGGGTAACACCGCTCCCTCATCGAGTGTCCTAGATATGACACGAAACGGCAACTGATGGTGAGAATACAGTTTTGGAGCTTTGGGGAATGTTGAGTACTCCTTCATTCGAATTACTCCCATGTCCACACTGTCCTTGATTCTTACTATCTGTTAAGGTCACCAATGGTTCAAAGAAAGCTTTTTAATCATTTACTTTTGGGGAAATCATCTAACAGAGGCAAATGGAACATTTAGTGATGGATAACAATACTTGAAACCATTTTACGGTGTGTCTGATCTCGTGTAAAAATTGTTACCTATAAATTATTCGTTCATAAATCTTGTTTAATTGATATGTATGAAAAGGATTTGGCATTAAATAACCTAAAAAGATTGACATGCAAGCAACCAGCCAATTAGCCGACTTGAAATGTTCGATTCACATTACTTAGTTTGTATATATATATATATATATATATATATATATATATATATATATATATATATATATATATATATATATATATATTACTTTCCATTTTAACACCCCAGGGCAGGAAAATTTACAACTTACAAATACTTGAGCATCTTGGAGGCTGACACCATCAAACAAGCGGAAACGAAAGAAAAAATTCAGAAAGAATCTCAGGAGAACTAGAAAACTATTCGAGACAAAACTCAATGACAGAAATCTTATCAAAGGAATAAATACCTGGGCTGTACCTCTCGTTAGATATTCCGGACCCTTTCTCAAGTGGACCAGAGACGAACTTAAACCAATCGAATAAAGAACTAGAAAACAAATGACAATGCATAAAGCTTTACATCCCTGAGACGACGTTGACAGACTATATGTATGAAGAAAAGAGGGAGGAAGAGGACTTGTCAGCATTGAAGACAGCGTTGACGCATCGATACAGCGACCCAAAGACTATATACAAAAACACTCATTACAGCCACCAGAAAAGAAACTGAGAACACGATGAACAACAGAATGACAATAACTAGGAAACAAAAATGGGAAGGAAAACAACTCTATGGGCGGTTTAAACGACTAATAAACAATATCTCACACGACAAAATTTTGACACGGCTAAGAAAAGGAAACTTTAAGAGAGATACAGAATCTCTCCTAATAGCTGCATAAGACAACGCCATAAGAAACAATCATATTAAAGCGAGAATAGATAAGACTCAACAAAGTAGCAAATGCAGGCTATGTGGTGACAGAGATGAAACCATCAATCATATAATAAGCGAGTGCAGCAAATTAGCACAGAGGGAGTATAAAGCGAGACACGACTGGGTCGGTAAGGTGATTCAATGGGAAATGTGTAAGAAATTTAAATTCGACCATACTAACAAATGGTACATGCACCACCCAGCACCTGTCCTAGAAAATGCCAAGCAGAAACTTTTATGGGACTTTAACATACAAACAGATCACCTAATCCCCGTCAGAAGACCAGACTTAATAATAATCAACAAAAACAAAGAGAACTTGCAAAATAGTCGACTTTGCTGTCCCGGCTGACCACAGAATAAAACTGAAAGAATGTGAAAAGAAGGATAAGTACCACGACCTTGCTAGGGAATTGAAAAAAACTGTGGAACATGCAGGTGACAATTATACCAATCGTAATTGGTGCGTTTGGAACAGTAACTAAAGGATTACTAAAGGGACTGGAGGACTCAAAAGTTGGCGGACGAGTGGAGACCATCCAAACGACAGCATTATTAAGAACGGCCAGAATACTGAGAAGAGAGAGTCCTGGAAACTTGGGGACTTGCTCTCTCTCAAACTCGAGTGAAAGACCAGCAGCTAACGCTGCAGTAAATAATAACCTTCGATATACAATTATAGATTCAGGTAACTTTTCTTAATATAAATAATTTGCTCAAAGGGTGTAAAATAAACGAGAGTGTATAACATGTATTCCACACTTTTTGTCCAAACATCTAGAAGAAAAGTGCATCTAATACAATAATAATTACATTAGAATGCAAGAAAACTGGCTGCTGAAAGAAATAATTGATCGTACAAGCTGAAATGTCCAAAATAAAATTTAAAAAAAAACTCTTTAACGGTAATTTGGTTTGATAAAATGATGATTACAATTTGATCTTATGTAACTAATTAGTTCTACAGATAACTATTTATACTGAAGATGCAAGATGTATACATAGAATTATTGTTTTGAATTGAATAATAATCCAGGCAAAAAAACAAAAATGTACCAATTAAAAATTTACATGTTTATTAATATCATTAAAGTATTTTAAGAGAAAACTGTAATTATTCGGCAGAACAATATTAAATTCGACTGATAATATAAAATAACACCGGAAAACTCTTTGTATTATGGGGATTGATTTCTTTTTATTAGTTATCTAAAAGTACGAAGAAATGTCCAACAAACTGCAAATAAGGTCCTGATGCTTTACGTGTTTAGTGTATTGGTTATCATCGGAGGAAATGGACTGGGTGAATAGATTTCCAACACTGAATGAATCTAGCCATGATGCACCTTACGCTTATGAACTTGAAAAAAAAAAGCATTTTTTCCACTCAGCTATGAGTAAAAAGTAGAGCAGACAATGCTTGTTACTCATCTACGAGAAGGAAAAATAAATTTCTGTCACATCCTGCTCTGACGGACGAGTTTAATAATATAATTGGTGGTTGGATTATATATATATATATATATATATATATATATATATATATATATATAAGGAGAGAGAGAAATGTTTGCTCACTAAACAGTGAAACATACGAATTTTGATATAGTTATATAACTCCCACTTTGAAAAAAAAACAGTAGATTAATGTTACCATTTATTTTAGTTTCCTTGACAAAATTGATAATTTATGATTATTTTGTTATTATTTTTGGAAACCGAGTGTTTTGAGTCGTAAACTTCATTTTTTATTTAGTTATTAGAACTCACTCAGCCAGACTTCTGAAATTCGAAATTATCAAAATAGATTTTGATAAATTTACCTTACAGATATCTTACATAGGCATTTATTGAAAGGATTGTTTGTTCTTTTAACGATGAAATTTTAAATGCTTTGTTATAAATAAAAAGATCGGAAAAAATGTAACGGAAAATAAAACTTTTTGATGAATTATTAATTTTATTCATTGAATCACTGATTCTATCTGTTCATAAAATGATTTGATGGAACATGCTGAGCTATAAATCTAAAGTTTTTTCTCAGCAAAGCTAAGAAACTCAGTTAGTATACATATAAAAGAAACGGAATGAATACTTTAAATGTACGTCAAAGGTTACAACGTGAAAATGCAAAAAAAAGTATGTAAGAAACATAGGTACGAAAAAAGAAAAAAGAAAAAAAGTAAGCAGAGAAAAGGCAAATAAGAGGGTATCAACAAAAAGGATATATATATATATATATATATATATATATATATATATATATATATATATAAGTGAGTTAAAAAAAAATAGAATAAAAAAGGAGCCAAGGAAAAAGTCAATTATAAATGTATTCATTTTAAGGATAATCAAACAAACAATGTAGATTCCCTTCAAAATAAAAGACGAAAAAACAATTAAAAATCATCCAAATACGGATTGCTAAATGATAAACGGTGTATCAGTTATTTCCTTTGCGATTTCCTATATTCATTATCTGAATGACGGATGGGAAAATCAGGACTTCCGAAAACATGTTAGCTGTAGTCCCAAGTGTATGTTTACTGTCTACGAGGAAGATCTACGTCGAAAGAGTCAATTGGCTTTTAAAATCCGAGCTTTCTTTTACGACGGCATGGCGCCCACTCAGATGCTTACTCCAAAAAACTTCACCAAAAAATCTGAACAGCTTGTTTGTTTTGCTTGATAGAAAGTATTTTAGTTGTGAAAGACCAAACATTCGAACCAGCTGAGAAAGTTAGAGCAGCTTTCGGGCCCCGCATTTTAAATTGACGCAGAACTGAGGTGTTTATTTTGGTTGCTTGATGATAATATTAGCCGGAAATCTCTATGATTGACATACTCTCTCTGAACTTCATTGTCAGATTGTCTTTTTTTTCAAATAGTTTAGTTTGTTGGTATTAACTTCTAAATATTTTAGGGTTATCATCTTTTCAGCCTCTCGACATTTTTTTCTCATGCATCAAAGTTATCGAAGTTATGAATTTAGTTCATTCAGCAATGATCAACTTCATTTTAGATCTATCATTCCTGTTGTGTTCTGGTTAGTGAACACAAGTAGTTGTAATAATAAGACAAACCACGATATATGGGGAAAATAGTTATAATTACAGGAAGGAGTATTTACAATAGAGAGACTGTTAGTAATAAGAACATAGGATTAGTGATAGAGTAAGGATATACTTCAACAATAGGAACGGCTCTTCTGGTCTGACTTGTAGGCTTATAACCAGACTGATCTCCGCAACTGCCATATATGGCAGATTGAACAGCTCATTATGCTGGAAAGGTAGGCGATACCCAACACTTCCTTAGAATAATCTCTTTGAACTAACTAGATGTCAATTCTTCTAATTCTCTTGGACAAGTTCTCAACAGATTTTCATAACTACATGACACTATACTGCATCTGTAGAGGCTCTGGATATCTGGGTAATGTTGAGTTCTTCTCAAATCCAGAGCGGTGGCACCCGTTAGAGTCCCATCGATTGATCAAATACATCTGTATAGAATTATAAGTATTCAATAAGAGTCAACGACACAGTTGTAAAGATGAATATATAACAAACGTGGTTCCCTAACCTCAAGGCATCAAATAACCCTAGATGAGTTGTCAAGCTGTTAAAATCAATCATACATACTTCACTACAGTTTGGTTCCACAAATAAAAAGGATTTCTTTAAATGTAAAAAGAACCCGTGAAAGAAATAAAGGTCATACACCGGAGAGGACACCCAACAACATTAAAAAATAAAGGGTTGAAATTAGCAGAAAAATACCACAAAGAGAATTAAAGAACCAGAAAAAAATCAACAATGAGAAACCTCTAGCATACGTCGCAACCTACAACAAAAATAATCCAGAACTATTCACAGAAATAATGAAAAACATAAGACTAAAAAACAAGAATAATATTAAAGAAATACTAAACACAACAAAAATCATTAAAAGCCAGAGACAACCCCAAAATCTTAAAGGAATCCTCGCATCTTCTACATTTGCAGAAAACACAATACAAGGAGTTACCAAATGCAAAAATAAACAATGCAGAATCTGTGATATGATTATAGAAGTTAAATCCTATACCTTTAAAAACATGGAAACCAAATTCAAAATAGATAAAAACTTAAGCTGCAACTCCAAAAACGTAGTCTATATAATTAAATGTAGAGAATGCAAATAAATATGCATAGGGTCAACACAGGCCCTTAATAAAAGGACATCACTTCACAAGAGTAATATCAAAGTATAAGAAAACAGAAAATATAATGTTTCGAAACACCTATACCAATGGAACCGAGGTAACTTTAAAATAATGCCAATATATCAAGCCAACAACTACACTCTACTTCAAATAAAGGAAAATAATTTTATAGATGAATTCAAAACAAAGTTGAATAGAACATGAATCGTACACACACACACAAATGGAAATAAACACACACACACACACACACACACACACACACACATATATATATATATATATATATATATATATAAAATCCCAAGGCACACATTCACTCACCGAGAAATAAATAATAATAAGTGAAATCGGAAACCACTCTAACACATACACACTCAACGTATCAAATAGCAAAATTAAATAAGGGAGAAAGCAGGCTAAGAGAAATACACTCTAAAAAAAAAAGGAAGGACCAGCATTCATAAAAAAATCCGTTAGTAAGTAAGTAAAAAAACATTCAAACTATAAACACGAGTAAGTTCAAGTCTCATTGTATAACCCATTAACTAGACTTTGTGCGAGATATGTTCTCTGACGAAAGCATCAAACTGGAAAGATATGCACACACGCACACACGCATATATATATATATATATATATATATATATATATATATACAAACATATATATATATATATATATAGACAAAAATTATTAGGAAAAAAGTTACCGGTAAATTTCTAGCCAATCCAACGAACCACAAAAACATATCAAATATCAATGAGAGGTAAAACAGATTAAGGTCAAACACTCTCTTAGAAAAAGAGAAGATGACCTCCATATAAACCCATCATCATCATCATCATATCGTGCTGGCAGCACGGATATCCCTGACTCTCTCTCGCCACTCCTCCCTATCGTTCATCGCCCTAGGCAGGTCTTCAGGACAACAACCTGTATCCTCACATAGCTGCTGAATGTACGTTCGTGCTGGTCGTCCTGCTTTTGCGCGGCCGTGTGTGGGGATCCATAAGAGTACATCTCTTATGAGTTCATCTCTGCTTCTCCAGCAATGTCCCGCATGTCTGGTTCGCCTAACTTGAATAGTTTTCGTGATAGGGGGCAGGTGGCCGTACAGTTGGTGTCTTGTGGGGTGTTGCTGCCAGGACTTGTTCAGGATTGCACGCAGCATTCTTGTGTAATTGCCATCTAGTTTCTTCTCCAGCCGTTTCGTCAGCGTCCATGTAGTGCATCCATATAGCAGTATCGATGTGACCGCTGCCTGGAAGAAACCGCGCTTCATTTTATCGGTTAGGTCTGATTTCCATATAGTCGATAGCCTATTGATAGCTCTCCATGCTTTCGTTAACCTCGTTTCGATGTCCTTTTCGGTTGATTCGACGCTGCTTCCTAACCAACTGAAAATCATTCAAACTGCAAATACTAGTGAGTTCAAATCTCATTGAGAACCCCGTTAAGGTCTTATGCCATATATGTTCTCTGACGAAAGCAACAAGCTGGACCAGTCTCAAAAAAAAAAAAGAAAAAAACCTGAAATGGCATGTTCTCATCATTCAAAGAAAAGTTGATTCTTTCGCAAATCGTAGCCAACCTGCAATGAGTGGGAGCGGTTTCAATCAGTTCTGAAATTTAGATCGTGACTTGTCACCCTACCGATAACTAACTGCAACTTTTACTCATCCGTCTGTCCTCCCCTCCCATCTACAGCGGTATTTCTCATGACTGACCTTCATTGTCATTCACACAACTGGCTACGACATTACAAGTAAGTTAGTGACTTTCTCGAGGGTGACCCGAGGAATCTATTTTCAGTAGCTACAACACCACGGTGTCGCACAGGGCATTATTCCATTCACTGGATTGCTCCACTTTACCCTTGATCCTTGCCTAATAATTTTGAGTGTTAAGCAAGGTGGTATCAAGTACCATTTTTGAGGCTTTGGTATGACTCGACTAAGGATTGAACCCCGATCTTCCTGACCATTGGCAAACACTCGACTCATTAGGTCAATGACACGATTTTACAAGTACTGGGAATATTTTCAGTCATTGTGAGAGACTTAGCGAACCTTAATTAATTTTATATCCACGGGTAGAATCGAACACAAAATTGTATGACGATTACTGGGTTAATTCGTTAAAAACGGTTCCCTGTATGAAGCCAATGTAATAATTCAGCTAAGCTTAGTCTGGTAAACGGTTGCAGGGTTTATGTATCCTGTAATGTTTGAACTTTTACCACCTTAGTCGAGATGGCTTCTACTTATGCTGTTACTGTATCAGTTATGGTTAGCTCAACTAACGTAGTAAAGGTTGCCTACAGTACTAGTCACAATTGTTAGATCTCTTTCATTTCTTGCTATATCTTGAGAAAAGATGCAACATAATCATACTAACTTCAATTTGCTTTAGGGTTTGCTATTTTTATCAACTATTAGTAATGAAAAGACAAAATCTGTTTCACAATTTTATTTTTTCGGAAGATGTTCTATATTATGAAACGACATTTTGTTGGCGCCAATAACTTTGACCTGGACTGTATGCATTTACTAACTCCTGGGCACAATCAATCTTTTAGTGGAGTTTAACATGTTTGAGTTCAGGGTTTTCCTTCTCTAAGACAGGTTGCCATACTAATGTTCTAAAGTCACCAGTTCTCCTTCCATAGCTGGAAGTAGAATAGTTACTTTTATATCTTCCTCGAGAGTATTAGTGCTATATGAAATACAAACAGCCTCGTCTCGGATTTAAACTCCGGTCGCAGGGTCCTTTTCTTATGACGATAACCCTTACACTAGGAGTATCTCTAAAAGCAGCAGGACAGGATGTAATTAAGGCTCATGTACTAATCACTACACAAGAGTCTGTTTTGCTTTGTTGTTTTATTGCCTGGAATAATTTTTGTGGTATAGTTAAATCCCTTAATTCTTCCCCAGATTTTTTACGTGAACTTAAATATATCCACGTTTCTGGCTTTAAGATGCTGATTATTTAAAAAAGAAAGAAAAGAGAAAAAAAGCACATAGACAAATACAATTGGCTGAGTGGTGTAGGATAAGTGATTATCTTTATAGTGTTGACTAAAGGGGTTGAAATGCTGATGACATTCGAAGCGATAAGGAGAGTATGGTTTGCGTTAGTTTTGCGGGTTGGTTTGTTAAAGATATGGCTAGTACTTGAAAGGTAATGACTTGGACGTCATTCAAGTTCTCCGAATACCGAAGGGCTATCAACGAGCCAGCTTTTCAAGTGCTGTGCTTAGGAAAGAAGGAGTGTGTGTGTGTGTGTGAGAGAGAGAGAGAGAGAGAGAGATAGAGAGAGAGAGAGAGAGAGAGAGAAGAATTGAAATGTGAAGAAAAAGTTGAAACAAACAAAAATCACAGTTCTTAACAATTCACAGATCCCTACCTAAACCAAACGATCTCAGACATATAACAAGTAGTTCCCATTACAGTTTCACCTGAAGCCCTGACTCTTCTTGCAAAAATGTTGTTTTTGTTACCATAAAGCTACCTCATACTTATTCCTATCTTTCTCGGAAGTCTTCAATGTATGTACATATCTTTTTTCCTTATTAATTGATACGCATGGTAACGTGCCTAACTCACCCTACTATATATATATATATGTGTGTGTGTGTGTGTGTGTGTGTGTGTGTGTGTGTGTGTGTGTGCTATTTTTCGCTAAGTACGGTTGGCAATAGGTCTATCGCGATTGTGCAGTGCAAATTGTAGAAGTAGTCAAGGAGGATAAGACTTAAAAATCAGCATCGAGTGTCGCTCTTTTTTCTGCGCTGAAAAGTAATGCTATGAAAAATAATGAAATATTTCACCTGCTAAGTAGGACAAGAAAATATTTTAAAGATAATGAGGTTGTTCTGAACTTTATATATAATCACTGCAAGTTACGTGATATATTTTTATAACATTTTCATACTCCTATACCAACCAAAGAAATGCAAGAGTCGTTATGACTCGAAAGGAAGCATGATTAACCAGGAATTGTGCACGATATTAATGTTGACATGCTCAAACTAGAAACTGTCTTAGTTAATGAGACTTTATGATACAAACAAAGCAACGAATCCCTGCCAGAAAACGATTATTTCGTAAATTCTCAAAAAATAAATTCTGATCTAGTTGATGCTGCCATCCCAGCGGAGTAAAAAGTGTGAAAATAAAAACTAGTGAAAAAAGAAAAAATGTGAAAAATGAAAAAGTGAAGAGATAGACAAATATACGGATTATTTCAGAGAGTTGATAATGCAAAGGAACAAGAAGGTGACAGTGATACCGATCGAAGTAGGTGCACTCGGAATAGTCGTCAGAGACCTGGAAAAGAGGCTGGGAGAATTGATTTTGTTTTGTTTCTTTGTTTAATGGTATATCAATCTTCTTGGGTTATTTAATGCCAAAGCCGTCCTCCAAGATATACAGCAGTGATGCTATCTTGGAGGATAAGGGTATTCATACCTTTCCCAAGGGTATTTATCCGAAAGTGAACGTAATAGCGCGAGTGGAATTCGAACTTTCTATGATTCCACAGTCCAGCTCTTAAACCATTACATCACAAGGACACCCCCAGGGGAATTCGTGATCAGAGGAAAAAACGAGATTATCCCGACCATACTACTATTAAAATTAGCTAAAATACTTAGAAGAGTTCTGGAAACCAAAGGAAACTTGCTGTCACTAAGACTCCACGGAAGAACCAATCGATAAAATTGCTGCAAATATCTCGGAAGGATTTAAATATTATTATTATTATTAATAATAATAATAATTGTAATATTTAGAAGAAGAAGAAGAAGAAGAAGAAGAAGAAGAAGAAGAAGAAGAAGAAGACGACGATGACGACGGAGAAGAAGAAGAAGAAGAAGAAGAAGAAGAAGAAGAAGAAGAAGAAGAAGAAGAAGAAGAAGAAGAAGAAGAAGAAGAAGAAGAAGAATGATAGAAATCTAGAAAGAATGTGCTAGATTTCAGGCAACAATCCAAAGACTCACTAAGTTAGGACAATCAAAAAATAAATAGGAAATAAAAAAACAGGACCCTTACACAATAAACGACGCATAAATTACTGAAAAACAAGAACAATTTAACGAAAATGAACAGTAAATTAATAACGATCGAAACTTCCCGCTCTCGAATCACACAGAACAAACACTAGCAGAAGAAGAAGAAATGAAAATAGAAAACTTAAAGAGAATCATATCTGAAAAGGAAACTTGATTGCCATCGCAAAGAAACTAAGACAGGAAAAGAGACAAAGCAGAAACTGAAAAAAAGCAAATTATTAACACATATCTCAACGAAAAACATCACGGAATTAAACGAATTAATCTATGCAGGTGTGAGATTAGTCTGCAAAAACATCGGTGTTCCTCTAAAAACACGAACAGAAACTCAAAATCTGGATGGAAAATTCGACTGGAATTCCATATAAGAAATCTACAAGCAAAAATGATAAAACCGAGGATGATCGCTGGATGATCGAGACGAAAAGTGAAAAGCAACACAATAAAAACAAAAGATATAACTCAGATAAATAAACCAGAAGACACTAGTGAAAGAAGGCGGACTAAACAGATATCGAGACAGTAAAACACAGACGAAACAGGACATTATTAAATCAACAAATATTCAACCAGCAAGTAGCAGGAGAATGGACGAAGACAACCGGATGATAAGGAAATGAAATAATTTGGGAGGTAAATAAGGGAATGGAGGGAACATAAAAGAAAAGCCAAATGGATAAGGAATTGGGAAAAGAGTTAGAAGGACTCGGAGAAGCACCAAAGGCGAAAAAAATCTTCGATTAACTCAGAGCAACACTAAAAATGTGCCATATTGAAAATATGATGGCAATTATTGGTACTGGTTTAAAACATTCATTTCCATTCATGACAGACAAGCTATCAAAATAAATAGATGCCTACAAGAAACACCGAATAGGTGACAAAAGGAAAGACCATCTAGATGCAAAAAAACCCACAAAAAAGAACTACTCCAACAACTATCGAGCCATAACATGCCTACCATTGATGTGGAAAATACTAACGACAGAAAGAAGGGGAGAGATTTACTCCCCGTTAATAAGCCGCGGAGTGTTCCCTGAGGAACAGGAAGGATGTCGCAATTAGACTAGAGGTAAGGAGATCTACAATTCATTGATCAACCCGTCATCAAGAACAATAAAACGTGACGGAAAAATTTAGCTATAGCATGGATTAACTACAAAAAGGCATATGATATATTCCTGTAAAGCTATGTCAGAGCCTGTCTCAAAATGTACAAGATATCCTGCGAAGTCAAAAAGCTGATCAAAAATACTATGGACAAAGGAGGAATCGGATTAATAGCAGGAGTTAAAATCTTAACTATGGTGAAAATCCTGAGTGGCATCTTTTAGGGAGATGTGCTATCACCATTACTATTTGTAATAGCGATGATACCACTCAATCACATACTTAGGAAATGCAAAGCCATATACAAAACTTCATAAATCGCAGGGAAAAAAACAACCACCTAATGTTCATGGACGACATGAAACTGTTGGAAAAAAATGAAAAAGAATTGGAAAGGTAGTGAGGATTACAGTCATGATATAGGGATGGAATTTGACATAGGAGCATGTGCTAGGCTAATAACGAAAAGCAGAAAACAGAAAATGATGGAGGGCATAGAACTAGCAAACTAAGAAAAAATCAAAACGATCGGAGAAAAAGAAAACTTGAATATTGAAAGCGGACACCATCAAACATGCTGGGATGAAAGAAAAAATAAATAAAAGAATAACTCAGAAGAACGGGAAAACTAATCAAAACCAAAATACATAGCAGAAGTCTAATAAATGGGATAAATACCTGGGCTGTCCTCACGTTGTAATATAATGGCCAAGGGATTTCGTTTTAAATATCTTGCCTTTGGGTTTAGTTAGGCTGAGAACCTTTCGGCTCGGCACCTGGGTTAGTTAGATGCAAACTTGAGCACAGGTGTTGACACGTGCGCGGGGAGGATGTGTCGTTCACAGATGTCAAAATAAAAATCCCAGAGAGAGGATTTTACCAGGATATGGGGATGACGTCATGCACCGGAATCGCGCGCGGAGGATTTTGGGTATTTTGAAAAAAAAAATCAGTTAGTTGAGAACTAGACACCGAACGAGAAGGGTGACTTTCGCTAGCTCGCGAGGCCTTGTGGTGGGTGCTGCACGTGATGGGGGGGGGGATGGAAAAGTTATCAGAGAAAGATTGTGCATCTCTCTTCCTAATGTCGAAACCTTTAATTCAAAGGTAATAAAAGGTTTCGTACCTGAACTAAGAAATCGTTACGTGTTATTCGGGTTTCGGGATTCCTATGTTCTGTGTATGTATGTTATGAACATTCTATGTACGTTTCACATATGCGTATCATGGGTATGGTATAACGTAAGATACCCTGGATCATTCTCAAAGTGGACGAGAGAACTTAAACAAATGGACCAGAGAATAAGAAAATTCGTGACGATGCATCCCCGAGATGACGAATACAGACTTTGTCAAGAAAAGAAGGAAGAGGACGTGCCAAAATTTAAGACAGCATTGATGCATCAATACAACAAAAAGAAGATTATATGAAAAGCGCGAAAGTAAACTGATTACAGCTGCCGGAAACAAAACAGACCATACAAGCATCAACAGAATAAAAATACCAGAAAACAAAAATAGGAAGGAAAACAACTCTATGAATATTTCAAGCGATAAACAAGCGAAATCTCACACGAGACGTCTTGGACATGGCTAAAAAAAGGGAAACCTTAAAAGAAAAACAGAATCTCTTCTGATAACCGCACAAAACAACCCCATAAGAACAAACTATATTAAAGCAAAAATAGATAAGACACAACAAAATAGCAACTGTAGGTTATGTTGTGAGAGAGACGATAAAATCAATCATATAAGAAGCAAATGCTGTAAATTGGCAGAAAAAATTCTCAGTCGAGGCACGACTTGGTGGGTAAGGTAATCAATTTGGAAATGTGCCAGAAATTCGTATTTGACCAAACGAGCAAGTGATATTTGCACAACGTTGAATCTGTCCGGGAGAATGAGACGCACAAATTTCCGTGGGATTTTGAGATAAAATCAGATCACCGATTCTTGGCCAGACGACCAGTTCTAGTGATTGTCATCAAAAAAATGAGAACCTGCCGAATAGTCCACTTTGCTGTCCCGGCAGACCAGAGGGTAAATTTAAAAGAAAGCGAAAAGAGAGATAAATATCAAGACCTTGCTAAAGAACAAAAAAATAAAACAAACTATGAAACATAAATGTGACGGTAATACCAGCCGTAGCAGGTGCATTTGGACCAATCCCCCAAAGATTGGTAAAGGGACTTGGAAATATGAGGGTGAGTGGAAATCATCCAAACTACAGCATAACTGTGATCGACCAGAATACTGAGAAGTGTCCTTAATAATAATAATAATATTGACCAAATACACAACCCAGAATCTGTCTTAAAGTATGAAACATAAAATTCTATGTGATTTTGAGATAGAAAAGGACCACCATATCTTCGCTAAAACAACAAACCGAGTTTTGATTATAAGAAAAAATGGCATCTACTTCAATTTGCCGTTCGGGCGGACAACTAAATGAAACAAATAAAGAAAAAAGATTGAAAATTACTTTGACCAGGGAACTAAAAATTGTGTAGCATATGAGGCTGATTGGAACCAATTGTTGTTGGTGAACGTGTAATGGTTTCCAGATGCTTGAAAAAAAGTGTATAGGAACAGAAAACTAGTCGGAGAATCGAAACTACCCAGACTACAGTATTTTAAAGATCGGCATTAATACTCAGAAGAGTCCTGAAGAACTGAGAAGATTTGCAGTCGCTCAGACTTTAGTGAAAGAAAAACAGCTTATTCTGATGAAGGAGTAAAATAATTACATCCAGAGAATCTCTCTCTCTCTCTCTCTCTATATATATATATATATATAAGGTTGTCGAAAAGGTAAGGTTTTCTGCTCAAAAATTTTGTTCGAGCTAAATAGCAGTGGAGATATATAGAGATTTTTCCTTCACAAATGATAGCGGCAAACTTCTTTACATTATTCTCTATACGCTAGGTAAAGCTAATTAGTTAACGTTCAATCGATCGGTACATTGATAAATTCTTAAAAGGAATGAAAAAAAAAAAATTAAAAAAATTAGACTAATTTTATTTTCAAAATCAGGATAGCTTACAAGACGAGAAAATCACCATTTTAATTCTGGCGCTTTACCTGGACTCGAACACAAATCACAGCTACAGCAAGGAAATATGGATGGAGAAATGATATTTCTCCATCAATTTAGCTGGTCTTTGTGTAATAAAATTACTTTATAGCAAAGATAGCACAGCTCATAACAGCAGTTGTCTCGGGTACAGAATAACGAATGCTAGGAAATCTACGCGTGGTGTAAGCGGTCACCATTGTAGCGAGCGGGCTTGGGGGTCAGTGGATAGGATTTCAGCAAACCTTGTGTCTGCGTAATCTCCATGCCGGTATTACACATAATCCACTAGTAAATTGATATTGTTTAGCTGAAAATGCCGATGACGCGAAAGCAAAGAAAGATCTATAGGCATCATGTTACTGCACCCAATCCTCTCCCAGTCTTCCTTAAAGTTAATCTGTGAGATTTCTCCTGAAATACGACCTTCAGTGACCATTCTCCTTTGTCTTAGTCTTCACTCTTTACCCTGTTTACTGTCTGGTGTTTTGTTTTGTGTTTTCTCTTTTTGTTTATACATTACCAATATTCCCTACCATGAGCTTTTTTGCCTAGTCGGCAGCGGGTGTAGAATGCACCGAGTGCTTCTCTGCAGAGGGGTTAGACATCCTCTTACTAGTATTCTGGATATGACAGTAAACAATCTGATGGTAAGGTTCCAGTAATGCTGGAGTTTTGGAGAATGCAGGGTACCCCATTTATTGCCATTGCTTCCAGATTCACTCTGACTCACAGTTGTAGCACCTGACTATGTACTATCTATAGGTAAAATAGAACTGAACTATTCTAATGCTAAAGTGACTTGCTTGAAATATGACTGTTTTGACATTTAAACTGCGTACTTATGATAAACTGAATTGTTTGAACTGGGACTTTTTTACATTAAACTGTACTTACACTACACTGAATTGTTTGAAATAGAACTGTTTTAACATTTAAATGTGTGTAAAAAAATCTATACTTGTACGAAATTGTTTGAATTAGCACTGTTTGACTAATCTGAATAGCTTGGAATTGAAACGTTTTTGACAATTAAACTGTGCACTTACACTAAACTGAATTGTTTGAAATAGAACTGTTTATTTGTATAAAGAGGATTTGGCATTAAATATCCTACAAAGATTGATACCCACAAAAGCCAAACCATCAGCTTTTCGTTCAATACTTTTCTTTCTTTACTGATTTCTTTTGGAAGCGTTTTTTTACTTCATTTTAGATTGATGATGCATGGTCTTAATTTTGATATCACTTATGTCGTTTTATCTAACTGTCAAACCCTGTAGATGGCCATCATCGTGTTTCAGACGTTAACAAGTTGGGTTCGTTAACTTTCTTTGTAATAAATTTGCTAATAGCAACTGAATGAATGAATTTATCTAATAATACAGTAATTATTTCCCTATGTATAGTACACACGACTAACTTTGGACAACGAAATCCTGGAAAAAATAATCTTCGTGTATAATACGCATTGGCTTTTTAAAATTTGTAGATGCTAAATTTACCCTAAATTTAGCATTTGTTCAACTTTATATTGGTTCATACTGACTTCAGATATTATATATATTTTAAACTATCTCTTAAACCTGGAAATGTACATAGTCTTTTTAGGAAACACACAGCCATGTTTGTCATAGCCTAAAGCTATTCCTTATAATTACAATGAATCTTTGTTTAAAAACGGAACTCTATCAAACCTGTGCTACTGTATCACAGTCTCTGGAAAGCATTGGTGATATCTCCTTTTATTTTTACTGACCGCTGTTGTCGGGAGGTTTTCTTTATTCGAGGGCCAGCGTGTTTCCATTTCATGGACTGCTCTTCCTTGGCTCAGGATCGAAGTGGTAAACCCGTTTTTATCCCATTTGTAAATAAAATAAGTTGGCGACCTTAGTCGGGAGAGACCCGATGGCTCCCTTTTCAATAGCTACTACACCGAGGTGTAGGAGAGGGCGCTACTCCTTTCCCTGGATTGCTCCACTTTCCCCTTGATCCTTACCTTATAATGATGAATGTAAAGAGAGGGGGCATCAAGTACCATTTTTTGAGTCTTTGGTATGATTCGACCTGAGATTGAACCCCGGTCTCCCGGTTCATTGGCGAACACTACCGATTTGGCCAATGGCACGGTTGATTTGTATTGTAAATATTCTACAATAAAACATAATTCACCGTACATATGACGCATTCTTCAGTAAAATTCAATCGATTTACAAGTCTAAGCTACCAAAACTTTACTAAGAAACATCTCTTCAAGCGCGGAGATTGCTATTTGTTTTCCCACCATTTTGAATAACCTCAAAACCAATATTTCTGCGAAATTAAAATAATGTTTTCTATCAACCAATATAAAACAATGCAGAGTTTATATTTCTGGAACACATTCTGAAAAAATAATTTACTTAAAAACCCGCTTATCTATGGAATAACCAAATTATCTCTTCCGTGTGTGTGAAGCAAAGCCCATCCTTCCAACGTTAGTATACGAGGACATCTTCTTCTTTTATTGCTATCTCATCATCCCAAAATCCTGAACCGATTTTACACCAATTGCATCTCTGCAGAGGGGTAAGACCTCCGCCAACGAGTGTCCTGGATATAACACTAAAACATTTGATGATGAGACTCCAGACCGGTAGCCCTGGAGAATGTCTCCCTTTCATTACCATTACACAAGGGTCCAATTTGACCTGCAGTGGTAGTGCTAGATTCGATCATATCTATCAGTCAAAGAGAACTGTTGAATCATTAATTATAGGTTAAAAAGTTTAACTGTGAGCAAGCAAATTATTAATATTAAATTGAATTATTGGTGTTTGATAGCAATACTTGAAACCATTTCAACTGAGTACAAATATAACTATTTGTGGTAATAGCAGTAATTGAAATCATTTAACTGGGTGCAAGCAGCAAATAGCAATACTTAAAAAACGTTTAACTGTGTGCAAACAAATAAGCACTGGCTCATATATAAAATAGTGATAGGTACAAACTAATTACTTGAAAATCTTTATATATATATATATATATATATATATATATATATATATATATATATATATATGTGTGTGTGTGTGTGTGTGTGTGTGTGTGTGTGCGTGTGTGTGTGTGTGTGTGTGTATATAAAGAAAGTAGAAAAAACAAATAATCCTAATTAGATGAATTTATTTTGATGTAAAGTCAACGTTAAACATTTTGGTTTTAATAACCTTCATCAGGACTTTGATATTATGAGAAATATAGTTCACACAGTGATGAATGCTTGTCGAGATAATAGGATTAAAGAAAATTTATATAACGAAAGATTCCAAAACGTACATTTAGATTTCTTAATTGAAAAGTATTAAACACGTGTTTGGTTCTGGAAATGATGTTGGAAAAAATACTGGATTTAAAAGTGATCAAAAAATTCTTCCACTTCAAAAGAAATATACAGAGATTAGTAAGTCTTTATATTTTTCGACCGTCTTGAAGTCATCCATGCTAAATGTCGTGTAAGAGTGTACTTGGTATTTGTTTTTCTAAAAGGACAATATGGAAGTAAATATGGATTTAAATTCAACAGTATTAAGAAAGTAGAAAAAACAGAATAATCTACATTGTTCAACAAATTAGAACAACATTTCTCATGATGTCAACGTCCTGATGAAGGTTATTAAAACAAAAACGTTTAACGTGGATTTACCTCAAAATAAATTCATCTAATTTGGATTATTCTGTTTTTCCAACTTTCTTCATGCTGTCGGATTTAGATCCATACTTTCGTCCAAATATATATATATATATATATATATATATATATATATATATATATATATATATATATATAACAAGCACACTGCACAAGCAGGATGAAACACAAGGTTGATTTTTGTGCCGTTTAACGCATTTGATTTCAGGATTTTCCTTCTCCAAGACCGGTTTCAGTTCTACGTTTAAACTATCCAGTCTTCCTTACTATTTACCCGTAGCTGGAAAGATGATCATTCGATTCATATTTTTCATCGTATACGTAAAAAAGGATTTTGCTTTAAAGAACCATCAAGGGTTTATATGCTGTCAAACATAATTGCACTAACTGAATTATTTGAAATATTGGTCTGTAACCATAACGACAGGATTGTACTTCACTCTTTTAAACTCAGTCGAAATAACGTGTGAAATCATCTAATATAAAACTAAAACACTGATTTTCCACGTTCAGTTTTCATGAACATCCCGTTATTCTTTGTTGCGTGATCAATCCTAGTAACTATGTCTCACCCCAGTTGATTCCAGATAAACAGTTTGGGGACTACCGACAAATTAATGCACCATTGGATAGAGATAAACCTGTTTTTACCATAGCGACGCGTGATAAAAATCAAGGTTCATCAGCCTTGCCCTTTGTCACTGTTGAAGCATAACGAATACCGGCATATGCTAGCTTCCGGTTCCGGAGAAGAATATTCATGGGAAATACGAGAAGAAACTAGTGAGCATTCTATTTTCTTTTCTTTTCCTTTTTTTGTTACTGATGCCGTTTCAAGTTAAAGTCGATCAATCTATCGACCGATCGATCAAAGCTACATCTTTGTTTGGTACATACAATTACTGCTTTTAACGATCAGGCTTGAATCCTGGAAAATTTCAATTGGGGAAATCCTGCTTCTTCCTGATTTGAGACACAGAGAAAAAAATAATGTATCACTTAATAAAGATCGTACTTATCTTTTACATTAATGTTTGGGGAAATTTATCAAATGATTCTTACTTTAGATGAGGGAGCGTCCCTCTGTCTAGCTTCAACCCACTTGTTCTGATGGAATAGGACCAGGTTTATTGCCTGATGACTGACCGTCATTCTTGAACATAATGCTGACAGCAATAAACTATTTTTGGTATATTCATGTATGAAAGGTCTTCCACCAAAAACCTTGGCCTTATGTCGCTTCTTGCCTGCAGAAGAGAGTCAAGGAAGATACAATTTCCTGAAGGTAATGTAAAAGTAAAATAAAAATTTAAAAAAATTTATCAAAAAACATATGACTTCAAAAATAATGTTTCTTATTCTTTAATAGAGAAAAATTAAAATATTGTTGATAAACTCTACATAAGAATACCACTGTTTTTCTTTAAGTATGGCTATGTGATTAAAAAATCCACGAAGAATGAATATGTAGTAAAGTTGGTGACCGTAGTCGAGGGTAACCTGAAGGCTCCCTTTTCAATAGCTACTACACCGCGGTGTAGGGAAGGGCGCTACTCCTTTCCCTGGATTGCTCCACTTTAACCTAGATCCTTATCTTATAATGCTGAGTGTTAAGCAAGGCGGCATCAAGTACCATTTTTTGAGCCTTTGGTATGACTCGACCTGGGATTGAACTCCGATCTTCCGGACCATTGGCGACCACCTTACTCATTAGGTCAATAGCCTAGTAAAGAGTGGTTTGTCATTAAAACTAAGAAGCCAACTAAACTTAAGTAAAACGATGTTGAGTTGATTCAAACAAAGCACTGCATTTGAAGTGCAGAAATAAATTGTTTGTCAACATTTATATTTCATATTAAGACGAATTCATATTTCATATAAAACGAAAGAAAATGTTCATTTTAAAACATGTTAAGTCTTTTTTCGCTTATTTTCCTTATTATTATGTTTTATCCCAACATTAACAGACACGCTGACTTTTAAAGTAAGTACTGTGACAATTGTATAAAGAGATATGGTGTGTTAGCCACAAAGCCTTTGACTCTGCAGAGGGGTAAAACCTCCCCAACATGGTCCTGAATATGACACTAAATAATCTGATGATGAGGTTCCAGTAGTGCAGGAGCTTTGGGGAATGCAGAATACGTAGCCCTTCATCACTATCGCTTCCAGATTCACTCTGTCCCCGATTAGTAGCACCTGACAGTGTCCTATCTATGGGTCAAATAGAACTAAACTGTGTACTTATGCTAAACTGAATTGTTTGAAAGAGAACTGTTATGAAATTTAACTGTGTAAACAAGAAGCTATACATATACTAAACTGAATATTTTGAAATTTTATTCGACGTCAAATGATTCAAAAAGGGTTAATGCACCGTAAAACAAAACAACCACCAACCAACCAACCAACACAAAAGCCTTACAAAGCTCAAGTTTTCTCATGTTCCTAAACGTCTCCATTTAAATTTTCATGCTATGGTTTTAACAAAAAAATAAAATAAAATGAGGGAAACAAATAATAAAATATAATGAAAATATTTTACTCCTTGGTTCAAATAACTTTTAAAAAAAGACACTGCAATTATTAGGAAATAATTGAATAATGTGGTATGAAAAATCTGAGGAGGAGAGTAACAATATGACGATAGATTTGGACGCTAAATCATTTTAGCCATTAACGCTTATTGGCTCGTGAGAACACAAATCCATAATCGCATTATTACTCTCCTATTTATTCCGTTTTATCTGTTGACTCGCATCTAATATTCCATGAACTCATCTTACATGAACAATGCCTTAAATCTGGTCAGCTATACAAGCTTAATGGCTAGACAAAGTATTGTCCATTGAAGATGAGTTACTGAGATATTGGATGTTAGTTCAATTTCAGTCAAACGCTACTTCTTTATTCCAGGTTCATGCGTTATGTAATGGTCCCAACCAACATGAAAATACATGAGAACTCGTGTGATTGGTTGTCACATATAAATTGAAAGATTAAATTGGTTTGAAAAGATTAGTGGGAGTTGAAGCTAGGACAGTGAAGACATAATTAGGGTCAACTACCGCTCTCTGATTATAAGAAAGTCTTGAATAGTCGAGTTTGAAATTGAATTCTGCTGAATGAGAAAGGAAAAATTATTTGGATAATCAGATTAGTATACTTCACCTGAGTCTTGCTTCATTAGAATGAAAACGCTTACATAACTAAAAACAAATCAACATTAAAAGGAGAGAAACATAAGTATTTAAATAAAGAGTCTGAACGCCAGATTTTAAGATTAAACCGTATCGCTGCTGCAGGAAAGAGTTTTAAAAATTTATTCATTGTTGTTGTTTATGGCTATAATGCTGAATTAAAAAAAAAAACAGAAAAAGTATTAATGAACACATTACATTTGCAATATATATATATATATATATATATATATATATATATATATATATATATATATATATATATACATACATATATATATATATATTATCGCTAATATCCAGTCAGCGTCCGAAGACAATTGATGTGGATTAATCGTATATAAAAATATTAGGAATTTGGGAGTGCTTGATGTATGACTATTGTTATATATTCCCTTTTCCAGGTTCATATAAAACTTACATAGAG
>OY757914.1:49626237-49696237 GCA_963585895.1 Sepioteuthis lessoniana
AGAATTAGCCTAGAAATAGCATAAATATTTCTCAATGCAGGAATATTTTTTTATCTTTATTGTATTTACAAAGGGCGAAAGAAAAAGAAGATAATCATAGTGGTGTTTGTAATATCTGAAAATCTTTCAAGTTGGGATAGCATAAGAGAATACATAACTCGGCTTCCGGTTGCAAATTCAACACGGAACAAATTTTAATTTCATCTTCAGCATACGTAAGGTATCTTATCATTGAAAATATCTGACTAAAATATCCTGAAAACTTTGGGAGAACCAGATCAACAGTCCTTGTCGGTAGATGGTACTGCAACCTTTTACATAATTTTGATTTTTACTAGCAACAGGTTTCCTTTAAAGACTTGTTTCAGTCACTGGTATCAAAGTCTGAATCAAAGGCTGATAATCAAATATTTTTGCACAAGAATTATGCAAAAGGAAAATTGCTGTTTTTTTTCTCTTTTTTTTTAATGGGAAAAATCATTAAAAAAAACCTAAAATGTCAAAAATGACGAATAAAAATTTCAATAAATTGGAAAGAGGATCTCTTAGAATTACAAAAAAACAACAACAACAAGAGTTCAATATAAAGCTAAAACTAAAAAGATAACAATCTAGGGATTTCAGAAAAAGAAAGGAAAAAATGAATAGAAGCGAAAAAAGTTCGATCGAGTGGAAACTGTTGATTGAAGTTTAATCACACTTTGACACAATGACAAACATTTAGCCATTAACAAATTATTTGCTTTTGGACCGGGACAGTGTGCATTGAGTGTGAAAAAAGACTTCTGGTTTGGATTACATTGTAGCATGTCGCTTCTATCCACTTTTACTTGAGTGTGTACATTCCTGGGAAGCCTCCATATAAAAAAGCTTCAACAAAAATCGATTTTATCCGTCGTGACAAAAGTGATTCACTCTACGTTGATTGGTCTTTTGTTTTTCTTTTCATCTTGTAACTTAATTCATGTCAGGTATCATTACGGTATAATATTATTCTGAATGCCGCTCTACATATATCAACGGCGAGATAGAAGCGTATACGAATAATGGGCAAGTCTTAAGAAAGTATATGAAAATAAAGAAATATTTTGATGAAATAAAGGATCGAGTAAGGAAAACAGCTCCCAAATTCAATCAAACAAAATCTGTGAGACTTTTTTTTTTTCAAACAGAAAATTTATTTCAAGTTCAGAAGTTTTAATGGAGCCTTGCCTCGTTGTAACGGTAAGGTGACATTTAAAGAAAAAGTCAACCAACATTACCGAAATAACTAAGAAAAATAACTTATGTTTTTATTGAAATATCATTTTGAGAACATGGCCTGCAAATCATTTGGCTCTAAATTCAATTGATAGTTTACGGGGAAAATCTAAGAAATGGTCATTGAGAAAGCTCAATCCGCGTAATATAGAATATCTAAAAAGTGTCAATCAAAAAATAAGAACCTCTTCGGTAAATAAGGTAAAGTTGGCTATCTTAGTCGAGGATTACCCGAAGGCTCCTTTTTTAATAGCTACCACAACGAAGAGTATGGGACGGCGATACTCCATTCCCTGGATTGCTCCACTTTACCCTTGATTACCCTTACCTTATAGCACTGAGTGCTAAGCAAGGCAGCATCAAGTACTATCTTTTGAGTCTTTGGTATGACTAGACCTGGGATTGAACTCTGGTCTTCCGGACCATTGGCGAATAGTTAAGATTCTTATAAAACTAAGCTTAATTCTATTTTTGTCAATGAATTCCATAATGTTTTTTCTCTGCATGGCTTTGAAAAATTTATACCATCAATATTGATAATACATTTACTTTGTTTAAAATTTATTCTATGAAACCAGAGTGTTCAGCTATTGAATAAAAATGTTCCACTTCTAATCCGATATTAGTTTATTTACTGCTGAAAAAAAAAAAATCCAAGCAAAACCTCCATGTGTGCTAATTCCATAATTTTTGCCAGAGTAGAACTTTCGTTAATCCGATCGAAAAGAAAGTTTAATCCTTATTATGTAATATACCTTCACCATCTCTATTATTCCGACGCAAAAGTTCGAGCGAAAAACTAGTTTTCAATTGTGCATACAGTCTGTGATTTTCAAAGAATGGCTGCTGGGACCTTGCACAGAAATATTATTCAGTCTATTCAAACATTGCGTGTGTCAGTTTAACTCTTACTTTACCAGCTGCGAGAAAGCGTCAAATTATTTGCTGTGAGAAATGTTGATGGGCAAGCCTGTGGATTTATGCGAGGCTGCTAGTCAAAGAAATACATTTAAGAAAATATTTTCTTTCAAGCTAAATGATGTCTTCGTCTGTGACATAACCAATTATGCATTCAATGCGAATAAGCACGAGTTTGTTCACATTTTAAGTTAAATGGCGCCGGTATTTATTTTTTATTTTATTTCATGTCTCTTTCATTAACTTTTTTGCTTATTTCATTTCCTTCTGATTTTCTGATGAATTTCTTTTCGATTAAACAAACTCTAACACTGCATGAGCGCCTTGCGTATTCTAGTGATTAGTGAGCTAGGGTAACTGGTCGATGAGAGAGTTCGATTCTCAGTGGAGGCACTATATTTATTACTTTGTTCTAAACTAAGCTAGTCTTAATAAAAAATAAATTTTACATTGAGATGAAATACTTTCCATAGGAGCACTTTTTTTACAAAGACCATATCATTGTGAAAGAAGAAAGAAACAAAATCAGGTATATTTACAGCTATGACGATTTTCTAATTCCAGTTGAAAGATACTAAGTTGTATAGATACAGCTTTCAATAAAACAGAAGTTCCTTCAAAAGTTTTCTTTAATTCTTAGTGTTGACTTGTGGTTGTGTTGATTCTAGCATCTCTTCCAAACATCTTGGTTTGGATTATTTAATGGCATATCAAAACCTTATGGGTTATTTAATGCCGAAATTTGACAAGGAAAAACAATAATGACCCGGTGTTCTATGTTCCCGTTTTTAAATTGTTGCTTTTTATTTGTCTATAATCATTTGTTTACACACAGTTACATGATATCAAGTATCCCCCCCAGACTTATATATATATATATAGAGAGAGAGAGAGATAGAGAGAGAGAGAGTATTTATAGGGGCTAACGTGATGTACTCCGACATCATAGTAATTGAATCTAAGCTCCCGTTGTTCTATTACGTACACCTTTTCGGAATGATACCTTTAGGAAAGTTTGGAATCCACTTCCCCCCTCAATTATATGTTAGATAGTACCTATACTGTCCTTATCTAAAGATAGATTTGTCATTAAAGAAACCATGAAGTTATTATGCCATTAAACAAAAACGAAAAAAAAAAAATAATAATACAAGTAATTTGCTCACAAATGTTTTGTTCAAACTGAATTTGTTCCGATTTAAAAAATTGCGCTGTTAAATAAATTGACTTCATTATAAATTGCTGCTGTATGTTTTAATTTTGAGCTGAATAATTTTGAGAACAGAGTAGAATATGAAATTATTGTAATATATCCAATACCTTTGCATAAAAAAGCTGCAACAGAGGGTCAACTTTGAAAAGTTTAACTGGTTTGAATTCTGAGTCTTCCTTCTCTTAGACTGATTGCCATACCAATGTTAATTATACCAGTCTATCCAATCTATCCATAGTAAGAGGGGTAATAGGTTGATTAATACTTTTCCCAATGTTATTGACAGAATGTGAAATTAAGCAGCCTCGTCCTGCATTTGAAATCGGGTCTCTGGATCCATTTCCTGCGACGATAACCATTATACAGACATTGCCTCTTAAACCTGTTTAAGTTTACAATCGATTGGGAAAGCGCATGCGATACAGGTGCTAATTGGAACTCAAACTAGATTGGTTTCCTACAGTTAGATAATAACAGTGAAGTATTTTGGCGGCAAAACACGTTTTCTCATTATTTTTCAAAGATCTTAGCTTGTGGTATTGAATAACTTTATCAGCTCTTGATTTTGCGCATTAATAATCTTGCATTTACCTTGGTACATAGATCCACACAGGCTCCTAAGACGGTAATCAGCAGATATATTTACCATTTACTATCCAGTGAAATCATTGCAAGGGTTTTGTTAGTCTTAGAGAGTACAGTAAATACCCCAGCATGCACTCTGGAAATTGAGTTATCAACCCGAGTTAAAATGCTGGGTAAGATTGATTGCTTTTCACTCTTCTCCCTCGGTAAGGGCAGACTAAGCACTTTAGCCATGTTACTGCAAATGGTCAAGAAGGAAAAGCTAAAACCCTCCATACTCCGCTGAAAAACTGACCTTGTGTCATACCCTAGCGATGTGGATGGGTCATTACTAACCACAGTTCTATGAGACATGCTTAGTGTAACGGTTATCATTGTAGGAAATGATATCGGTGAACGGAGTTCAAATCATGGAAGAAGCTGTCTGGTTTTCTAACAAAGCACAAATGCCCTTCGGAAAGACAAGAATACATCGCTTTTCCCAACTATGGGTAAATAGTAGGGCAGATCGTGTTCTTTAGCATAGGTAGAGCAAACAGTTTAGGAGAACGGAAACTCTTAATATGTCAGTATTTTTGCAGCTTGTTATTTCTTCTCTATTTTGGATTATTTTTTTGGAGGCTACATCGTTGGAGTATTTGGGCATTTTGTCCCGTTCACAGCAACAGAAAAAGGAGTTCGTGGAGCCTTTGGTGAAATGGTTGATCGTGTTTCTAGATCTCTGGAGGGATGCCATAGACGCCTGCGGCTTTGCCACATTTCTGTTTTGTAATTGCTTTTCCAATTTCTTGGGGTGTCGACGTCACGTCCAGTTTCAGCTTTGCAGACAGTTGTAAGATACTATAATTTGCAGCATTCTGCGTTTCACTGCTGGTGCTAAAGAGTGTGTGCAAGTGCTTACTACTACCATATATATATATATATATATATAAGCATAAATTTACATACTCTCAAAATGCATAAAATACATTACATTCTTCGGTAAAGAGGTACATATTGGAAGTATATTGATGCAGTTTATATTACACAGTCTTGCATATACACATTACTCTGCACCCTTCATATATATATATATATATATATATATATATATATGTATATTTAGGCAGCATTTCTTCGTTAATGCAAATTTCATTGAACATAATAGACATTTTATGCCTCCATATTCTCTTTTGGATCCGTTCGAATTCCCGTATTACTTTTATCGTATTCGGGGGGAACTGATTAAGGTATTGTCCATAGCTGTATGTATCCCTAGTACTTTAACTTTGTTAAAATTTTAGAAAAAAATCTTTGAAACTTTCACCTACATCTAATATGCAGTATCACCAATAAATAAAAACAGTATAACAAATTCAAAAAATAAACAAACAGGCTTCGATTATGTTTTGCCGGTTATTACATAATCAAAAGAAATATTATAGATATTATTGATTTGTTTGGTATGCCTCCTTGAGCATCTGCACTGTTTACTATCTTCTCACATCAACTTTTGAAAAATATAAAGGGAAAGAAAAAAAGAAAATAATTTTTGCATAGAACACTTACGCAAGAAATAAAACATCTATATACAAATTAAATTCTTTTATGTAATTTATCCGATCGTTCTAAAAATTGCTTTCCTAATTTTTACTGAAAGAGTCCAATCTAATCTCAGAATGTTTTGCGCTATTGCTGTCTGTACTCTTGGTCAGGCAATTTGTTTCAAAAATGTATATCATTAGCAAAAAAAAAACCTAATGGTTAGTAGGATTTCTCTTTGAAATTTGTCATGATAGTAAATCTTCAGTTTAAGGAGAAATTCGGAAAAACATGCCTTTCATAATTAAAATTCCATTATTTATGATGACAGAGTTAAAGTGAAATTCTCAACTCTCTCCTTGTAACTGTAATGTTTTACTCATTTTATTATTTTTATTACTCTTTGTATGCCCCCTAATCTCAATATTATACTTCAATTTCCATGTCTTGACACAGGAGCCCTAGTCTGATTACAATATTCTATGAGGTCTTATTAGGGCTTGACATATGTTGAAGTAGTCAATAAATTTGGGCGTACGAACATATTTTCTGTTTTTTCTTTTTACATAAATTTTTCGGTCACTTTAGAAAGATAAAACTTTGGCCTTGCTTAAGAAATGTCCATACCTAATAATAATTATTTTTTGTAGTAGTGGTTCTAAACGACAGAGGAAGATGAAAGGCATCTCCTAGATGTGGCTGTGTATAAGTTTTCAGCCACGACACTTTCATCAATCAAGGTACAGTTTTTTTTGTATCAGTTCCATGCACATACGTTTCCGCAACAGCACCATTTTTTTTTATTAATATAAGGACAATTCTTACGTCGAAAATCATAGGGAAATTTTCCTAAGAAATAAAGATGAAAATAGTGAAGATAGCAAAGAATATGCGCTGGGGAGCAACAGCGACGGAATTCGGAACTTCATGAAGCGGCATCTGAGTAATTCACTCGAAGTTTCAAGATATTGGATAGATAGTATGGGAACTAATCTGGACTGGAAAAGCTCAACCAAAGAAAACAGCAAGATGGATGAATGCGACTCGTTCACCTTGGTGTATGTAGATCCCACTTAACGAATCTTCAAGAACATGAACTACAATGGTGCATTTCAGCTAAGAAGTAGCATTAACCGAAAAATGTTTGAAGGCAAGATTAAGTAGGTTAAAGAGCCATGAACCTTTGTATGCAAATGTTTGGAATTACATTATATTCCGCTATGAAACTTGAATGGACGAAACCAACCTTGTGACAGGATGAAAACAGTGAAATTCGAAGGCGAGAATCTGATGCTTTCGGGATACATAAAAAGTGATTGTTGAAGAAAGTCGATTAGAATTAACGGTAACTTGAATAGTACCAAATACATCCAGTTACTAAGAAACAAGTAGGCACCAGACTTGGATGAAGGTGAGATTTTTCAGCATGATGGAGCACTATGCCACAGGTCACATGAGCTTGATAGATGAAGGTGGTAACTTATTGAAAGACTGGCCAGATCTGGACCTTGATTCAAATATCATCGAGAAAATGTAAACTGAACTCAAGAGAAAAGTTCATAAGAAGAATTCACGCAATCTTGATGAGTTGTGCAAGCTTAGTCCCAATGATGGTGAGGATCTTTACGCATCTCTTCCCTGGCGCATTGAAGCAGTTGTTTAAGTTTAGGGAAACCACCCGAAATATTTACAATGAAAATAACTACTTCAAATGAATATAATTTTATAAATTTTCGTTGTAACTATTTTTTGTTTTAGAACACTGTATCTTGATTGATTTATTTGAGGTTACCTAGAACTTATGCACAAGTGTTTTGCGGGAAGTGCCTTACATCTTTGCCATTCATTTAGAACTTCTACCAGAAAAATTATGGGCTATAGTATCCACTGACAGCATCTCTGCCAATGGGTCAGACCTACACCAACGTGTGTCCTGATTATATAACTCTAAACCAACTAATACTGCAACTCCAGTTCGGAAGATCTAGAGAACGTTGAGTACAGCTTTATGGCAATTTAACTCAAGTACACACAGATCTGGAATAATAGTATCTATTAGGGTCCAATATAAAGGTCAAATAAAGCTGTTTAATCATTTACTTTATTTAAAATCATTTAATTCCGCTCAAACAAATGATCAATATTGAAATGAATAATTAATATTTGCAAGCAATGCTTGAAACAACTTAACTGTGAATGAAACTGTTAGAGTCAGATAGCGATACTTGAACTAATTGATTGTTGGTAAAAAATGCTCATTGGCAGGTTTTAAAAAATTACCTACAGATTATTCCTTTACGGTTCATTTATATTTAATAACAATGGTTTGGCATTAGATAATCTTGAAAGGTTGTCAAGCCGTAAAATACAACCAACCAACCAACCAATCGGCCCAATGTTTCATCTTTAAAAAATGCAACATCTACTTGTAAGTTAGCAATTACTAGAGAGTTACAATAGTTTGAAGTAGCTGAAGATTTTTTCACGGCACTCTACATGTTACGTATTTACAATATTAAGATCAAGTTTGAAATTTGTAGCAATACTAAATATTCTAATTTCCCTAAAATAACCTTTAAAATCTCAATACTTTTGCGTGTCAATATTAATACATGATTTGTTCAGGGCAGCACGCACTATTCTTGTGGAGTTCCAATCTTTTTCTTTATACCTCTAGTTAGCGCCTTTGTGGTGCATGTATATTTTAGTATGGACACAACTACAGCTTAAAATCTGTTTCCCATCTCACAAATCATTCAAGTAAGATGAACAAATCGTACGAGGCACGACTGGAGAAACAAAACCGAACTCATATGCGTCGTTCTCTTATGGACTCCTGTTCATGGACGTGCCAGTTTTGGCAAGCCAGCAAAAACTTTTAAAGCAAATTCAAATCTTGGATGAGGTTGATTGCGTTTCACTGTGATCCATGACACTGAGAACGGCAGGATCAGCAATTAGTAATGAATAGTAAAGCAGACTGGATTCTTTAGCCTGGGTAAGACAACCAGCAAAGGAGAGGAAAAACTCTGAATTTAAACTAACTGTTCTCAGTTCTACAAATTGACCTTGTGTCGCCGCTAGTTCGTAGCAGAGGGGTTGGGTAAATACATCCTTAAAACAATCTCTGTTCCACTCGGTGAGAAACTCTATGGAAATACAAAATAAAAATACAAAAAAAAAAGAAGCCTAACTGAAAAAAATTAAAAGATAGCAAAAACTTTGTACAAAGAAATGAAAGAAAAAAACTATTTGATAATTAAAAAAGGATTTATTTTGTAGAATTTTTTTTTTCAAATCGGCGTTCGTACATTCTTCCTTAGTTTAATATTCAGTAAACTTAGGAACTGAATTTCAGCAGAAAAGTTCTCAGTTCAAAGTTCGGTGAACATCTGAAATGGATTTTACGAGTTGCCTGTCAGAACAGGCGTTGTAAAGTTAGCTTGTGTTAAAGTGATAACAACTTTAGTTCTTACCAAGGCGTCATTTTGGATGCCTATGCAAATTTTGCAGTAATATTGCGCTATCCAGGAAAACCTATCCAAGAAGATCTACAATGGATATTTGCATATTATGAAATGAGCAACAAAATAAGATGTGTATTCTGTCAAAGCCTTTTCCCCCGGCAGCTTAAAACAACAGAGATCGAGATGGAAATAAGGACTAAGAAAGTATTACTGAACATAAGCCCAGAAAACTATATAGATTATTTAAAGAAACGAATGACCTAAAACAACTTAATGACAGATACTTCAAAATTCCTAGATTCTTTTACATTTTACGCCAAGAAAAAAAATTCCCAATTTCCTTGGAGTCGTAAAATAAAAGAAAAATAATCCAAATGTACAAATCAATCGAATTCTTTTGGGACATGCGTATAAGTAAATCTATTTGGGGAGTCCAAGATTTAAATTTTATATAAGACTACGTTTCCCAAATTGATATTGACTTGTTTGAAAAGCACCATCAACGTGTTCACATTCTTACTTTATTAAGTAACTTACATGGGAACACCTCATCATTTCAATTTCAAAATTAGAAAAAAAATCAAGTTTCGGTCTCGATACTTTTTGATTATGCCTGTTATTTACACTCCCTCTTCAAGAAAAATAACGTTGATTTTATTTAATAAACTGATATTTTTATTGTGCATATCAATACATGTAGAAATAATAGAATGACAATGTGTCCAATCTTTGGATACGGAACTAATTAGCTAGTCGCTAATGTTGGCATTAAATGCTTCACTTCCTCAAGCTGAGAATCCAGCCAGGGAAGATTTTTTGTCGATTTCTCAGTAAAGTCTTTTTTTTTTAAATAATTTGATTTACACTCACACTTATGAATAATATTCCGTTGTTTTTAGTCACCAACTGCAAACTTGCTTCACTGGAGCTCAAAATACGAAAGAATTCACAGAATTGTCTCAGGATAGATGATCTGCCTTAACCCAGTTTGATTATTCAACTTCACTAATGAAGCAAACTGTATTTGTAAGGGGTAAAAAGAGAGAGAGAGAGAAAGAGGGAGAGAGAGAGAGAGAAAGAGAGAGAGAGAGAGGCGGAAAGCGATTTGAATTAAATACAAAAATTTGGAGAGGAGAAATGAAATTCCGTGATAAACAAAAAAAAAAAAATCGAATGAAATGACACTTTTTGCAGTTACTGAATTGTTTTCATCATTGCTGATTTGTATATACGACTATATGTTGGCCTGTATATGGGATTGTATACATGAGTGCGCGTGGGCGTGTATCAAGCGGGGTATGCAGGAGTGTGTGTTTGTGTGAGTGGAGATGGTATGCAGAAGTGTGTGTGTTTTTGTGAGGGGGTATGCATGAGAGTGCGTGTTTGCGTAAGTGGGGGTGGTATGCAAGAGAGTGAGTGTTTGTGTGATTTGGGATGGTATGCTGTGAGTGCTTGTGTGCGTGGGGTGATATGCACGAGAGTGAGTGTTTGTGTGGGGGAGTTTTGGAAGAGTGTGCGTATTTGTGTGTATTCGGTGGTATGCAAGAGTTTGAACGCTTTTATGTGAGTGTGTGTGTGGAGTGATATTTGTGTGTATGTGTGTGTGTGTATGTGTGTGTGTGTGTTAGGTTGTATGCATGAGTGTCTTTGTCTGTGTGGGTTGGTATGCAGGCGTGTGCGTGTTTGTCTTTGAGTGTAGGGTGATATACAGGAGTGTGAGTGTTTGTCTTTGAGTGTAGGGTGATATACAGGAGTGTGAGTGTTTGTCTTTGAGTGTAGGGTGATATACAGGAGTGTGAGTGTTTTTTGTGTTTGTGCAGAGTGGTGTGCAGAAGTGTGTGTGTTTGAGTGTGGTGGGGATATGCTGGAGTGTGCCTGTTCATGTGTGCGTGTGAGGCTGGTATGCAGAGGTGTGCGTGATTGTGTGTGTGTTGGTTGTAAGCAGGAGTGTGAGTGTTTGTGTGTGGAGGAATGCAGGAGAGTGAATGTTTGTGTGAGTGGGGATGGTATGCGTGAGATTGCGTGTTTGTGCGAGTAGGGGACGTATGCAGGAGTGGGGGCGTTTGTGCGGGGGTTTGCACGAGTGTGCGTATTAGTGTGTATTCGGTGGTACGCAAGAGTTTGAGCGCGCGCGTGTGTGTGTGTGTGTGTGTGTGGAGTGATATGCAGGAGTGTAAGCATTTGAGGGTGTGTGTGTGTGTATGTTCGGTTGACTGAATTTCTTTGTCTGAGTAGGTCGGTATGCAGGAGTGTGCGTGTTTGTCTCTGTGTGTGGGATGATACGCAGGAGTGTACGTGTTGTGTGAGTTTTGATGTGGTATGCATGAGTGTGAATGTTTGTGTGTGTGTATGTGTGTGTGTGTGGAGTGGTATGCAGTAGTGTGAATGTTTGAGTGTGTATGTAGAGTGGTATGCAGAATTGTGCGTGTTTGAGTGTGGGTGTTGTGTGTTCGTGTGAGGCTGGTATGCGGGAGTGTGGGTGTTTGTGGGTGGGGTAGCTATGTAAGAGTATGTGCATTTGTGAGTGTGTAAGAATATAGGGGTATGCATGAGTGTGCGTGTTTATGTGTGTGTGTGCGTGTGCATGTGTGTATGTATGTGTTACTGTTATCTCGTTAAACTCACAAGTAAGGTATCAAGACCCATTGCGTATGTTGAAATCCACATATATAAACAAACCATGCACACTAGATGTTTACAGAAATGTTCGGATTCACTAGATTTGAAGTGAATTATGAAACGTAGTCAGAGAAATTCCTTGATGAAATATAATAAAATCATATAAAATTTTAAAAAATTATTATCGAATGAAATATTTTTTTGCATATTCAGGATAGTTTCCGGCTTGACTTGCACCTAAAAATACACAACCACACACGCACATTTTCAAGAAAATTAACGTTTCTCGCATTGTTTATTTCTCTCTTGGTAAATACAACTCCAGTCTCAACATTTTCTGAACGTATCTCGAATCCTGAATTTAAATAACGTTTCCTTCATTGTTTATTTCTTTCTTGCTAAATACAGATTTAGCCGCCATACTTTTTCAAAACACCTTTTATACAATCATGAAATATATATTATAGAGAAAATTATCTATCTATCTATCCTTCATGTTTAATCATAGTATTTATGTAGTTCATGTTCAAATATTCCACTGGTTCCTATAAGTTAGAATGCCAAATGTAGGAGCTCTACATCAAAATTTTTGATTGGGGGCAGACAAAGAAACTCTGGCCAAATAATTCATCTGGATGGCGTGAATCTAAATCAAATGTGGGGTCGTGTCACGATATATTGAACAGCAACCTTTTTTCACTCTTCGGTTTGTTATTTTATGGAATTCGATCACTGCTAGATGCTCTGTAATTGTCGTCTTTTGATAAATTGAATTAATGCAGGCATGATTTTCGCATACAAATTAAAGTAAAAAAAAAATAAAATAAAGAAATGAATACTATCATTCCTATGCATATATAAAAACATTAAATTAAATAAAAAAATTATCGAGGCGTGTCCAAAGTAAAGGAAGCCTGCCCGTGAGCTAAAAAAAACTGTGGTCACTGAACATCTGGTTTTAACTCAACTAACCCAACATGAATAATTGATTTATGCCAAGGAGTACCTCACTGTGGAGCCGTTCTGCTGATCAATGTCGTCCCTTGAGATGCTGCATACCGACTCCAATCTCAGAGATAACTGTCTGCAACTCGAATGGCAACAAGTGAGTGATAGCCCATTTCGCGTTCGCATAGCTTGCTGTCCTTCATGTTCTCCTTTTTTCTCTTAGTCAAGTTACCCAGAAAGCGACTAGAATTGACCAGCCAGCACACTCGGCACTATCGACATTAGCTTTTTCTATCAGGATGTAAGAGTTTCTCCAGAGAAAACAAATAGGTTGCTGAGCTGAAGTATCCTCAGTGGTAATTCTAAGCCAAATTTTAATACAAGTCTTTTAGAAACGAGGTATTGATAGCTTTTGTTATATATATAGTCTCATATGAGATCACATTTTAGGGCACCCAGTGAGGATCGAGTTTATTACATTAGATTACCATCGCATAACCATGTAAAGCTGATAATGATATTCCGTTAGTTCTGCTTAATCAGACACCAGGCCAATCTACTAATTTTTGGCTTAAGCTGGTGCATACCACACGCTTAGATCACTTAGAGAGGCACAACCTCATTTGGTATGTTCAGCCAAGTTAGGCATAATACCATTTTACCTAGCGTAGCTTTGTCTGGTTCAAGACCAGATTTTCGAGCACTCAGTGAGTGTCGAGTTCATTAAACAGTTTAGGTCCAGTAATAACATTTCGTAATTTCCATTTAGTGACTCACCAGACCTTTTTACAAAGCTTTATTTATTCTGTTTAAAGACCAGGTACATAGAACACCCAATGAGGACCAAGGTCCTTACATTAGCTTACATTCTCATCACATTACAGTAGGTGTCTAATAACACATCGTAAATTGAACTCAGTCAGAGACAAGGCCATTTTACTAAGTTTAGGTTAGTTTAAAGAGGTAGCCAGCTAGGACCAAACTGAAAGGGAAGTGCACTACGAGATTCAAATATTATTGTTTATGTTTCTATCACAATCGGGAATCTCTTTTCTCTTGATTATTCGAATGAACGGAATCTGTTCGGAAAAATTCTTTGCTTTTACAAACATATAGGCTTCCATTTTACTTTTGATTTGTAGAGGGACATCTCTTACTCCTGGAAAAAAATTACGGCATTTGCTCATTTAGTGAATATTCGCCTTGTTTTTTATTTAGTTGAAAATAAAACTATTACAGATAAGGCGCAGAACATTTTGAACAACTAAGAATTCTGGTTTAATAGAATGCCTCTTAAATAAACTAGATTAAATTATTTAGATTAATGGTACATCTTTTTTAAGGCATGCAGTGGTCTGTGTCTTAACTGTTATTTGTTTCTTTACTGCAAAACCAAAAAATCTGAATGAACACCCTCTATGTATACTGAATCCATAACATTCTGTCTTGTGTAATAAATTACATCAATTGCAAAGCGCAAAAATTTAATGCCAAAATCTAGAGCTCCTGAAAGTGACTAACAACCTATGATTTGTTGTACCGATACAAAAGCATGATTCGACCTTGGAATAAATAGTCTTCTCATATCTTGGCAGCTACCGTTCAGCTTATCATATCTTCTTTGGATAGGATCCAGAACTGATTTTCTTCGAAAGGATCGCTTTAGGTCACTTCAGCCACTTTCTCTTGCCGAAACATGTCCAGTTTGTTCCTCTTCTATCGTTGTTTTCATGTAAGATATTCCAATTGTTTTCACATAAGTTTCTCGTAAGAACACGTTTTGCTGTATCCATCAATTATATGAATTCAAGTAACTATTGCAGCAAAGTTATGTGGTTTAAAGTATCCCAATCTATTTTCAAACATCTATTTGAATCACATATGAAACTCTAACGGGTACTAAAATTCTGAGTGAGAGTAGAACTGGGAGTAATGGCAATGAAGGTGTACTGTACATTTTCCTAAGCTTCAGAAATGGAGCCTCATCACTGAATGCAGTTTAGTTTTATATCATGACGTCCTTTCATGGTGGTGCCCCAACATCTCTGCAAAGGATACATTTGCGAACAAAGTCGTTCGTCGTTTTCATGAACACAAGTAAGTGTTCTTCTAGGTAATTTTCAAAGAACAGTTCTAATATATCAATTCTAATGGACAATGTACGTCGGCTATGACTATTAGAGTAAATACAACACCACCAGAAAGTCGAAGTAAACCTAATAGTAACGGTAATGAAGAGGTAACCAACTCTATTCAGATTTCCAAAACTAGCACCTCCCTACCAGATGTAATTTAGTGCTATGACAAAATAGGACTGATTGGTTTCTTTAATCTTGATATTGCCACTGGTCCAGGTGAAAGAAAACTCTGAATTCAAACCAGTTATAATCTGCTTAAAACTTGACATAGCATCACATCAAACTGGTGGAGAAGTGGCTGGGTAAATACGCACACGTTCAGGTGCAGGAAATGTTTATTAACATTGAGTAATCCAACGTAGAGTTACAAATATAGGACATCACGTGAAGAGGAATTCACTACAGTTGTACTATTCTGAGATGCGACAAATCTCTTTTATTTTTCTTAACCTGCTACCAAAAGTAATGAATATTTCTGTAGAACGTAGTGACTAAAAGATATCTACAGTCGATTGATGTTATTTCTCATTACATATACGAATGATTGTACCAGTGTTTTTAAAAGCTGACATCAACAGCAGGATATAATTTGTTTGACACAAATTGATCGAGCTTGACAGTGGCTCATTTGAATATAATCACACACACACACACACACACACACACACACAGATACACACACACACACACACACACACACACACACACATATATATATATATATATATATATATAAAGTTCCAGTGTTTGTTTATCAGTATTGGTTCCTTACAAAATTGTGTTGTTAACACCTGCGGTTATTGGATGCTTCGCGTGGTTCATTGAGAGTAAAGTATTTTGGAATTTCAAATACCTGACCCTGTGCCAAACTTAGTAAATGGTGGTGTGTGGAATGTAAGGATTAGAAAGTGTAGACTTGCGAACATGTGAAAATAAGTTTGATTCTCACTTGAAGCAATATTCTTCTGGCTTTATGGCAAACAAAAATAAGCTTAGTATATGAACCACATATAGTTCTTCCATATCAGATAAATTCCCAAGTAGTTTGTCAGTTAATTTGATAAAGGTGATGGTTATATTCTTTTTGAGAAATGTGCATATTTTTCTTTGAAATTCGCTTATTGGCAAAATAGCAATAGAGTACAGAGGAGTAGGTCGAGTAATTAGGGTCAAAGACTGCTGAGCATTACTAGAAAAGGGCCGATGTACGAATCATAAATGAACAGCTTTTCTCTTCTGGTAGGGTCGAAACGTTCCTAGTTATCCTATTTACCCAACCCCTCCGCTCAGGCAGGATATGACACAAGGTCAATTTTTAAAGCGGAGTTTAGCAGGTTTGAATTCAGAGTTTTCCTTCTCCTTCACCAAGGCTGAAGAACCTAGTCTGCCCTACTATTTACCCATAGCTGGAGGGAGAATAATTGGATTCATATCTTTCTCAAGGGTATTAGTGCTAGTTCTTAGTTATATAATATTTTGGACGCCTATGCAAATTCCCTTGATCACATATTTTTAGCCTGCTGCTAACATATTGCACATGTACACACCTCCTTTTAGCAGGCCACCTACAAAATGCTCGCGATCATGCTGCTGACTTCTAGCAATTTATGTGTTATTTCCGCCTAGAACACTTGCCTCCTCTTTATTTTCGGCAACGAGTGCATCTCATGTAATTTCTGGTCCATCTGTCTGAATTCCGCAGCTGTATCGATAGATATCAAAAGGAAACTTCAAGTCAGTATCCAGCAATAGGCAATTAGAAACATAGGATTGTAATGACTGTTACATTATTCATTGAAAATCTTATTTTTAAAATAGTATGCTATTTTTATTGTTTTAATCATCGATTGTTTTAGTAAAGGTTCTTACCATTATTTTCTTTTACCAGAGTATTGTTATTTATCTTTTCATTACCGGGAACTAGCAGCATTAGTCCATTGATCGAATGATCTATCAGAATATTTCACTGTTCTTATCAGAAATAAAACGAATATGTTTTACTACAACTTAAAAAAAAATGTAAGTTGATTTAATTATTAATAACTATATAGTTGTATATACCTGTAGATACTTATTCAGTAATTCCCATGAAAAAGTATCCTTTTTTCTAAATTTCATTTTTTAAACCAAGCATACCAGCGTGTTATTATTTCTAGTGCAAGGTTGAAATGAATATTTTTAGGTATGTTGTATAGCTGTGATGCAACTATATATATGCGGAAACATAATCAACAATAATGAACGAACGAACACAGTTCTTTAGAAAAAATATACCTCTCACACTTTATTCGAAAGGGTTGCGAAAGGGTTGCGAAAGGGTTATATGTGAGAGGTGAGTGGAGACTGAACAGACTGCAACATGTTGACCCCAAGTTCCTCTCATTATAGCAGCACTTCTTTCTCATTCTACTGGGCTGCTCAACCCGGGGGTCCTGGGGGCCCAAGCTGTCTGCTGGGAGCTAGTTCTCACTGCCTTGAACTGCAACTCGAACTTCAACTGCAACTGACTCCAAGTAACTGACTCCAACTCTAGCACCGGGTTATAGAATTGTTTGACGTTCACCTGCTTCACGTGGGCGTCGCAATTGCACCGAATTCAACCCGTCAAGATGATACCCTGATATCTTCGACCGGATGCACCAGTTTCTTGACTGACGGCTGGGTCGAAGGTCAATATGTTACAGGTATTGTTTATTACAAAAACTATCGCATTAAAACTTTGTAAACAAAAACAAGGCTTGTTTTTTTTTATTTATTTATCTATTTATTTATTTGTTTAATGGAATAAACAACTTCTTCTGCAAATGTAATGGAACTATTTAACCCATAGCTGGGAGGATTAGGAGTTTATCTATTTACCGAGGGTATTTGTCCGAAAGTGAACGCAGGAGCGTGACTGTAGTCCAAATTCGTTAACTACGAAATAGCAATCCAGCACGTTAGTTTCTAACCCAACGAGAACCCCCTTCCACCAAAAATAAGAATAATCGTTGGGTTAAAAAAATTAACTTTTTATTAGAAATAATTGGCAGGATGATACTGTTGGTATAATGAATTTTGGGTTACTGTATATATAACTCAAATAGAGTTATGTTAACAGATAGATAGATAGATAGATAGATAAGTATAATTACTTTACTAAAGAGTATCTTGAATTTTGCTTTTAAATTTATATATATATATATATATATATATATATATATATATATATATAATCAAAAAAGGAATTTCTATTGTCGGGTTATAGTCTATCAATTTTTGTCAAATATATGAGTTTTTAATTTTGATTTTAAAATATTACTATAAAAATCCAACAGTTTATCTGCTTTCGAGTTTAAATTCATGTAATTATTTTGATTGTATTCGTTCAATTTCCATGAAATCATCGGGTTAAATTTTTCATTCTTCAATCTTTCAATAGATGATACAAAGCAATCTATATAAACATATCCCAGTTATCTGTTCACATTTGTTAAGTAAATGAAATCATTTTTTAAGATCAATGAATATGAAATTATACATCTCTCTCTCTCTCTCTATCTATCTATATACAACACACACACACACACATACACACACACACACATATATATATATATATATATATATATATATATATATATATTCCCGGTTCTTTACAAAAAAAATCCGTCTCTTTTATCCCGGTGAGAGCACACATGGGGTGTATGTGGTACGAGGGGTGTCCTCGTGGTGTAATGGTTAAAGCGATGAACTGCGGAATCGTAGTACGCGAGTTCGTACTCCAGTCGCGCTATTATGTTCACTTTCGGGCAAATACCCTTGGGAAAGGTATGAACCCCCTTATTCTCCCTCCAGCTATGGGTAAATAGCAGGACGGACTAGGTTCTTCAGCCTTGTTGAGGCAACTAGTCTAGGAGAAGGAAAACTCTGAATTCAAACCTGTTAAACTCCGCTTAAAAATTGACCTTGTGTCATATCCTGCCCGAGCGGAGGGGTTGGTAAATAGTACCTCAAACCATATTCATCTTTGTAAATCCTGCCACATATACTTCAAACAATAGATAAAACACACATTCACGCGTCAGTTTATATATATATATATATACAAACATATATATATATATATATATATATAGAGAGAGAGAGATGAATAAAAGGAATAAGAGAAGTAAAAATATTTCAATGAAGTTATAATTTTTTTAATTGTTATCAAACAGTTTAGTCGTGAGTTCATCATCAGGCGAAAAGTCGTTATAAAGAAAATGGTTTCTTTTTAAAACAGTTGATACGCCACAAAGAAAACAAAAAAAACAAAAAAAAAACAATTTACTGGGAACGTAGAATAACTGTTTGTTGCATGAAAATTATATATATATATATATATATATATATGTGTGTGTGTGTGTGTGTGTGTGCATATGTGTGTGTATTTACCAATTCCTCCGCTGGAGTACGATGTGACTCAAGGTCAATTTTATGTCGAGTCTAACAGGTTTTAAACCATTTTTTATTCACATACGCTGCCCTACTATTTAACCATAGCGCTAGAGAGAATTGTTGGATGTATATCTCTAACAGGGGTAAAAACGCTATGTGATATGCAAACACTCTTTTCCATGGATTTGAACTTGTGTCGTTGAGTCTATTTCCCGCGGTAATAACTGTTAAACCACGCTCATTTACATATATGCGTGCGTGTGTGGTTAATAGATTACCTATGAATACTACATATTTTCTAAATTTACATACGTCTTCACGTTAAAGAACTGAGTTCACTTTTGTTCATATACAAAGACAAATGCATTACTTATGTTGTCTTCTTCTTCACAGAAGTGATATTTTTATTTGCCGTGCATTATTTTTTTTTACATTCTTTAAGCACCCAAGGCAAAGAAAAGAAAATAGACCATTTTTGTACGTCATCGTTTTGTTTCTAAAACAAGGTCCTCTTGCTGATGCCATTTCTAAAGAATCCCTACCACATTAAAGAATATTTCAGCTGCTCTCTGGAGCTAACATCAGTCAACACAGACATCTTTCAACAAGCTTGTCTGCAGCTTCCCAGCTCCCCAAGAAAATAAAGTCTTCGTGCCTTGTCGTGAAAGACGGTAGGGGAACTGCAGAAGGTGGGTGGCCTTTTTTTAATGGCTGCACACTAACCTTGTGTAAACACCTCTAAAGTACACAGAAAGCTTGAGTATGTGGAAAATGGCAAATTACTTTTCCGGAAAGTAAAGCATCTAATTATTATAGATCGAAACATAAAATACATGATAGTTTGTGTATGTAGTTAGTAGAATAAATGGGTAGGGGTTGAAAAATCTAATTAGGCACAGCAGCCATAAAGCTTTGGTGTCATAAATCATCTGATAAGAACTGTTGCCGTTTTGAAGAAGCAAATACCAATCCGTTGAGATTATTTCTCAAACTTCGTCATGTTCACTTTCGTGTAAGTGTACAAATCCTTAAAAGTAGAAATAATTATGGTCTATTTTCAGTTTTGTGCAAATAAACACATCGTTTGGAAAAATTATATAACACCGATAACAGGATTATTATAAGAGGCTATAATACGGTATCAGAACACCCCAAGCCCAAGATATGGGATAGTTCAACCGAAACTTATCAGATAGAAGGCACAGGACAGATGCCCAGAAGAAACAGACAGTTTCTTGCAAACAAAAAAAGGGGGGTAACTGATGTTCCTGGCTAAAATAAAAAAAATAAGAAAACATAAACTGAAAAAATATTTAAAACAAAACATACAAATACCAAAAGAGGATAACGTTGGGACTTTAAAAAAAGAGGGAAATTACCCATCCAAAACCCCTACACACAAAAAAAAAGCCGGAAAACTGTTTGAAACACACATGCATAGAAAAGGGTAACAATTTGATTGAAATAGGAAGATATACTGTATCAGGCCATCCGTAGCACAGTGAGATTGTCCAACCCAACCTTACCAGAAAGAAGGCACTGGACAAATACCAAGAAGAATGAGATAGTTCCTTGTAAACAAATTAAAAAAGGGAAAATAACGCTCCACAAATTCATAATGAAAAATGTTTAAAACAAAAAACGCAAACAAAATAGATAACGTTGGGGTTATAAACAAACCGGGAAAATGAACCTCTATCAAGGAAATATTAATCTGAGAAAACTGTTTGAAACATTCAAGCATTAAAACAGAACAACATTTGATTGAAGAATGAAAAAGATATTCTCTATCAGACCATCTCATGCACAAGAAGTACGATAATTCCACACAACCTTTTAAGAAAGAAGTCAGAGGACAATATCTGGACAATCACATTACGATTACAATTTGTATCCTTCTAGACATGTATCAACAGCTTAGCCATTAGGAAAGAGAGAACTCCAAATCTACTTACGAGTCGTGTTCAAAAAGTGATGAGACTTAAGCTGTATTTAGCAAGATGGAAATAAGGAATGGGAGAAATGTTATTTTTTTTACCTATTTCAACGAGTTTTCCGATCATTGAAAACCTTCTAAACTCTTTTTTCGATATGTTGTGAAACGGCATTTATTTTATGGTGCTCAACGTCAATAAATCATATTATTGCGATGAATTTTCAGTTTAGGAAATAAGAAAAATCACACGAACTTTAGTCTTTGTGAGAATAGAAAGAATATTTTAAGTATAATACCATGATCAAAATGTGTGGCGAATACTTATCAAATGTATCTACAAATGGAACAGGCTTCTCGAAACATTATCCAATTAATTTAAACAATTTGATATTTATCGTTTAAGGTAATTTATATGAATATAGAATGTTCACCTATTAAAGAATAAATTCTATGCGTCTTATCTTATTTACTGCTAAATATAAAACTAACATGGTGAAATCTTCTATGTTTACCAATTGCATGATTTTTTCAGGGTAGTATATATAACGAGACTTTTGAAAACAATTGTCTTGACTTAAGCCGTGTGAAAATTTGACTATTTTGGTTTGTCTATCTCTTTAACTCACTCTTAAATGACAGAGTATGTTCGTTGAGATTCATTTAGTCACAAATTTGATGAAAAACTGTCTAAATCTTTATTCTAGTAGTAATTTAAGTAATTTGGATCTTCGCTGCTAATCATCACGCACATAAGTTGTCGTAGATTTTTCTTTAAATTCCAGATGTTCGTGGTTTTATCAAAAATGATTATACATTTTTAAAGACAATGTTTCAAGTATTCAAATTGGTACTAGAGTTTAAGCAAAATAACTATGACATTCTTATCTTACAGTCTAAATGAATGATTGCGGGGTGTGAATAGATAAGTTATTCTTTTTATTGAAAAAAGCCTTCAACAGGATTAGATAGTTGTTGATAACGTTAAAAATCCTGTCCGATGGGTATTGTGTAGCAATATAAGCTTCATCTAGTTCACCGGACTCAAAACAGCCGTAAGGTGGAGATCACTAGACTCAATCAGCAATCTTAAAGGAGACGGGGGCTTGCCATATGATTCCACCCACAAAAGGTACAATGGGGACTCGGTGTTCTGTGAATAGATTAAATTTTAGCCGTTCTGCCAAAGATTATTTGCACAAACCAGAATCCGTTAAAAAGAACGAGACGCATAAAATGCTCTTTAATTTCGACATACAAATTGATCACCTAAACCGTGCCTGAAAACAAAAGTTTGTGCTAATAATAATAATAATCTCACATGACAAAACCTAGACATGGCTAAGAAAAGGAAACTTTAAGAGAGAAACAAAATCTTAATAGCAGCTCAAAAGAACACCGTAAGAACCAATCATATCAAAGCGATAATAGATAAGACTCAACAAAATAGCAAATGTAGGCTATGCAGTGACAGATATCAAACCATTAATCACATATAAAGCGAATGCAGCAAATTAGCGTAGAAGGTATATAAGATACCAAAATACCAAATTAAGAAAACCCTGGCCAAGATAGCGTACACAGATTTTGGTTTAAAGATTCACCTCCATCCACGACAGACAGGCCACCGAAATGAATAAATGCAATGAGATACCTAGATGGATGACCCAAAGGGAAGACCACCCTGATCCAGAAAGTCTCCCTCAAAGGAACTGCACCAAACAACTATACACTCATAACATGCCTACCGATGGTATGGAAAATACTACCGACACAAATTAAGATGGAGATCTGCTACTCACTGATAACCCGTGGACTGTTCCTCAAAGAACAGAAAGGAAGCCGCAAGAGAACCAGAGGCATAAAGGAACAACTAAATACAGATCAAAAGATACTCAACGAGAGTAAAACGAGAGGGAAAAATCTAACTATGCCATGGATTGACAACAAAAAAAAGTTTACGTTATGGTCCCCCAAAGCTGGATATTACACTCTCAAAATGTATACACAACCCGAAAAAGTCATACAGTTTATCGAGACGACCATGGAAACCTGGAGAATGGAATTGACAGCAGGAGGAAGAAGCTTGCATAGGTAAATATCAAGTGAGGTATATTCCAGAGAGATGCATTATAACCATTGCTATTTGTAATTGCGATTATGCCATTCAATCACACACTGAGGAAATGCATAGCCGGATACAAACACAGTAAATTGCAAGAAACGTTCAACCACTTTATATACATAGACGATATCAAACTGTTTGCCAAAAATGAAAAAGAATTGGAAAGCCTAATGTTGGTAGTGGGAATATACAGTCACGATATAGGAATGTAAATTGGCATAGAAAAATGCGCCATGTTTGTAATGAAAAACAGAAAACGACACCTGACAGAAGGAATCGAACAACCAAATCAAGAAAAAACCAGACCCCTCAGAGAAAAGGAAACCTACAAATACTTGGGAATTTTGGAAGTTGAAACTATGAAACGAGTGGAGATGAAAAAAAAAAAATTAAAAAAAGAGTATCTTAGGAGAAGCAGATAGCTACTTGAGACAAAACTATAATTCTGGAAGCTTATCAAATGGATAAGTACCTGGGTTGTCACCTTCGTAAGATACTCGGGACCATTGTTGAAGTCGACAATAGAAGACTGCAAAATAAATGGACCAGAGAACAAGAAAACTAATGACCATGAATAAGGCCTTGCATCCCATAGATGATGTTGACGGACTATATGCACCAAGAAAAAAGAGTGGAAGATGACTTACCATGCGTTGACGCATCTAGATAACGAGTCAGAGACTACATAGAAAAGCGCGGAGGAAGACTGATCTATCTCACCAGAAAAATACTGACGACACGAAGACCAGCAGGCCAGATATAACCAGAAAACAAAAATAGGAAGAAAAATAACTCTATGGACGTTTTAAGTGACTAACAAGTGACATCTCACATGTGAAGACGTTGATGTGGTGAAGAAAGGGAAACCTTAAGAGAGAAACCAAATCTCTTCTAATAGCAGCACAAAACAACACCATAAGGACCAACCATATCAAATCATGTGTAGATAAGATGCAACAAAGTAGCAAATGTGGTCATAGAGACGAAACGATCCATCACATGATAAGCAAATGCAGAAAATCAGCACAGAAGGAGTGTGAAACTAGACACGAGTGGGTGGGCAAAGTGATCCACTGGGAAGTGTGCAAGAAATTTAAATTTGATCATACGCACAAATGGTATTTGTACAATCCGGATTCTGTTCAAGAGAATGAGACGCATGCTGGGATTTTGACATACAAATGGATCACCTAATATCAGCCAGATATTTAGGAACCTATAATGATATACAAAAAAAGAGAACTTACAGAATTGTGGACTTTGCTGTCTCGGGTGACCACAGAGTAAAATTGAAAGAAAGCAAAAAAGAAGGATAAGTACCTGGACTTTGTTAGGTAATTGAAAAAACTGTGGAACAAGAAAGTGACGTTTGTACCAATTGTAATTGACGTTCTTGGTGCCGTCACCTAATGATTTGTAAAAGGACTTGGAAATTAAGAGGACGAGTGGAGACAATCCAAACTACATCATTGCTGAGACCGGCCAAAATACCAAGAGGGTGTCCTGGAGATTTGAAGAGACTTGTTGTCACTCAGACTCCAGTGAAAGAACATCATCTAACACTGATGTGAAAAACTCATAAGGAGTAAGAATAATGTAATTGTTAATCTGTTAATTAGTGATAATTGGTTGTAAGTTAAATGTTATTCTAATCTCCGCTATGTGTTGAATAACGCCATGAAATTTCTCTTTCAAGGATGATTTTGGCATTAAACAACCCATGGAGGTTGGTTAGTCATTAAAAACAAAGAAACGCATAAAAACAGTTAATCTATTAGAGGATTAACTTCCCTGGCCGGGAAAATTAAATTCATTAAGAGTTGTTTGGAATTTGACATGTCATGTTTTGCTACTTATGAACGCAACAAAAATATACTTAGTATATTTTCATCAAATCATATTTAAATAGAAAGGAAGACAGGAAAACAGCAAATAATACATTTTCATGTATCTAAGCATTATTACTTTAAATGACAAAGTTGATATAATTTTTTGTCAGCCAGTTCCATTATTTTGTAAACAGACCTTATATACCCAGCTGTTTTTAATAATTTGATTCTAGCGGAGACAATATTTACCATTATTACTAAGTTAACATATTTATTAAGTTATTGTTCTATTGTCATTATAAGCAGCTGCGTTCTAAATACTGACCTCAACGTTCTTTTACTTGTATAATATAAAACCACAATTTCTCGGTATTCCCAAATATATCTTTGAACTCATGAGAATACCACACTTAGCATTTTTTAAATGTAAATAATTGTGTCTTTTATGTTTATCAAAACAGAATAATAAAAAAAGTATTGGTTTTTGAATAAACAAGCATCACAATACAGTAACAGATTTTTTTCTTAAATAATCACGTGAATAGCAGAAGAAATAAATTTATGAAGTTTGTTATTAATATTTTCTGAAAAATAAATCCATTAGGGCTTTTAAATTCTTCCCACTATACAATAAAGCAATATAATGTTTTTTTTCTGAGAGAGGCATGCGGTGGTTGCGTCGTAATTTTAAGCCGTTGTCAAGATAGCAAAATCACACGAAAGAGATAAAGCAAACTTTGATTAAAGTGTAATCTCAGAGAAAGAAATCAACAAACAATAAAACAAGAGACAATAAAGAAGCTGGGTAGAATAAAAAATATAAAATAAATTAAACACAAAGAAAGATGTTCTTGTTTTCTTGGACAATCAGTTTGTTGCCTCGACTGGATTATCCGTCTTTCTTTCTTTCTTTCTTTCTTTCTTTCTTTCTCTCTTTCTTTCTTTCTTTCTTTTGATTGATTCGTTCTTTTCTTGTATTAATTTTAAAAAATTCATCCATTTCTTTTTTCTTCTATTATTGTGCTTTATCTCGTTCATATCTATCTATCTATCTATCTATCTATCTATCTATCTTTTTCGTATTTCTTTTTTATTCCTTCAATAAAAGGAATAACATTTTTGTCTTTCTCTCTTTCTGTTAATTTATTCATTCATGTATTAATTAAAAAAAAAAATTCTCATCCATTTCTTTTTTCTTCCATTATTGTGTTGTTTTTTTTTTTTGTTTTTGTTTTTTATCTCGTTCATATCTATCTATCTATCTTCGTGTATCTCGTTTTTTTCTTCGACCTTTTTTAGCTGCTTGCTTTTTGTTTGTTTAATTGTCGTTTATTTGTTTGCTTCTTTCTTTCTTTCTTTCTTTCTTTCTTTCTTTCTTTCTTTTTGCCTAAAAACTTTCTGCTATCTTTTGCTATTCGTTAGATAATGTCTCTTTTTATCTCTTCTCTAACACCTGCTTTTTCATTTTTTAGTTTTTAGTTTTTAGTTTTCTTATTCTCGTCCCCCCCTTATTGCTGTTTTTCCTCTCTTCTCAGTATCTCCTCTTTCGTTGTCGTGGACAAAACAAAAAAAGAAAAAAAAAGAAAAGAAAACAAAGCAAAGACTACCTGGCACCTTGTCTTCGATCGTCAGCTTTCAGAGGAATTGGAAAAAATCGATAAGATCAATATACAACGAAAAAAAAAAAACAGACAAAAAAAAGTAAAAAATGCAAACAAGATTAAAAGCAATAAATTGAGAACAAGACAAAATGACACCTTCCTATTCTAATAACATTTAGAAGGACCAAAATTCCTTTCATTCCTGAATGTTTTAGAAGCAACGTCCATAGGAACTCAAAGTAATCGACTGTTCATCAAAGCCTAAAGGGAAGTTTGTTTTTTTCCGATGATCAATTAGATTCTTTCTTCACTGAGTGATCCTCTTCTTGTGTGTATTAGATAAACATTTATTATCTCAGCTCAGAACTGTTGTCATTTTCTAAGGTTAGCTTAGAATAGAAAGATGCAGCAACCAGTGAGAATCAAACTCACTATCAGTTATCTTGTCCTCTGAATATAACACTACAGGAAGCATCCGTTAGCATAAGACATGCTTTCAATAGTGTTGTGATCTGGTTACTGAACGCTTGTAATATTAAATAAAGGACAAACCACGATATGAGAGGAAATAGAGATATATTCTCAGGAAAAAGTATATACAATAGAGACTATTAGTAGACAAGAACATAGGATTAGAGAATACAGAATAAAGATATAGTTCAACGATAGTATTGGCTTCCGTTATTAAGGTAGCTAGTAAGGTGATCTAGTGCGATCTCCAGTGTCCAACGCTCTAATACTATACCTATAGAAAGCTGCTCTTCACCTTCTAGTCTGCCCTGGTATTAGTAGCTACTGCTATATATGGCAGATGGACTAGTTCATAGTGTGGAAAAATGTGGGTGATACCCAACAAATAGTCTGTTAGCAAAGCCTCAGTAAATCATAATCAAGGTGTGCCGACAGCATGGATTCTCTTTTCTCTCTTCCGCCATCCGCCCCTATTGGTTATCTCTCTTGACAATATATCTAGTAAGCACCCAGTGTCTTCACAGAGTGGATTAATATAGGATTTTTGATGGTTAGCCAAAGATGATGTATTCGTGTTTAGGAGTTCTCGGAAGAACCACGCTTTTGAATTCATTCTTCTGTAGCATTTCTTCCACGTTTGACTTGGATGCTGAGTGAGATGAGAGGTAAGTGGCCGTACAGTTGCTACTTTGTAAATGTCCTGCTTTCAATGAGCCCTCAAAATCTTTCTACCGTTCCCATGTAGCTCTTTCTCCAAGCTTTTCGTTTGTGTCTAAGGAGTGCAACCATACAACAGTACTAACGAGACAACAGCTTGGAAGATTTCCCTTCATTATTTCGTTAGAGAGATCAGATTTCTGTATGGTCGATAACAAGTCTTTAATGGCGGCTAATTTACTTGAAAATAATTCATTATATTTTCTCACATGGCTATATATCCAAATTCTTCGAAAAACCATACGTAAAATTAAATCATATTGTAAAAAGCTAAACTGCGAAACATAAGCCAGAAAAAAATTGGTAAAAGAGTATAAAAAAAACTATGATCGTAAGAAGTATGAACTTACCCAGCTTCTCCATCAGTGTCAGGATGTGACATAAGGTCAATCTTTAAGCCAAATAGATCTGGATGGATTCAGATTTTACCTTCTCCTAGACTGGTTGTCTAACCAAGGCTCAATATCCCATTCTTACCTGCTATTTACCCAGCTGGGAGAGAATTGAATGATTCATGCCTTTTCCAAAAGGGATAAGAGCGAAATGAAACAGAAACTAACCTGTCTAGGATTAGAACTCGAACTGCCAATCCTATTTCTTATGATGGTAACTGTCTCCATAAACTTATCTGTTATTATGAGCAGAAGAAACTTGAATTTTTTTGCGACAAAATAGATAAAACAATTGAAAAATCAAGCTGCATTGAAGTATAGTTGTGGTTTACAAGCTAATACTAGACATTTACGAATTTACCATCCGCGAAGAAAAAATAAGCTTAATAAGTACATATATAAATAAAACCTTTGATAATTTTCAGGCGTACATTGCTTGAATTCGCTCAATAATATTTGTCTTCCCACAGTTTAGATAGAAATTAATAAATTAAACTATTAGGTCAGTTCAGAGGTCACTTAATATTGTTGGCAGCCAATCCAAACTATAGTATATCATTTGGAGAGGAGATGAATTTGGTCATATACATATTTCTCATTGTGTTGTATAGCCATGATACAACTATACAGATATACAAATGCAGGAAAATACGAAACACTGACAACTCTCCGTTGTCAAGGTACGAAATGTTTATTTACTTTGACACGAGGAGAGAGAGACAAAATTTTTACTACGCAGACTGTTCCTACATCGCTCACAGTCACACCCCCAGCTGGACTGGCCCGGCCCAGAGTTAAATCTCGACTAACTCTTTTTCAAAATCACTAATTCTCAGCCCATCACTTCCGGGAATGACGTCATTCACACCCCAGTCCCATTTTCTATCTGTGGTTTTTATTATGACATTTGTAATTGTCATATCCTCTGCGAACGAGCGTGAACTGCACTCAATGTGTGTGTGCACCTGCACGAAGATCCGAATAGTTCAAAGCCCAACCAAACCGAATGATATAATATAATTAACGAAAAGTGATTAATATAAAAAAATCATTCTGTAATTATATAACAATTGTCTTGAAAATATAATGAATGCGAATTAGAACATCGCAACCCTTCTAGGAGGAGGGGCTTAGAATACGGGAACTCCCGGCAAAGAGTTACGAAAAGTGATGTACTGGCTATGACACTAAACTGAATCTGATTAGTGTTCGAGCGGAAAATTTGAAAGTATATAACTGTTTACAAACTCCTGAGAATTATTAAATATAATTATTACTGTTAGAAATACATGAAAACATTTAACTCAATGGGAATTGTTTATATTAAGAATAAGTAACTGAAGCTAGAATGGTTTCCTTAAGATTATTATCATTATTTACTCCTTGGGGTTATCCACACCAGTGTTAGCTGATGGCCTTTCAATGGAGTTTGAGTGACAGCAAGTCTCCTCAAGTCTCCAGGACTCTTCTCTATTCTGGCCGTTCTCAATAATGCTGTAGTTTGGATGGTCTCCACTCGTCTACCAACTTCCAAGTCCTCCAGTCCCTTTAACAATCCTTTATTTACTGTACCAAAAGCACCATTCACAATTGGTATAACTGTCATCTTCATGTTCCATAGTTTTTTCAATTCCTTAGGAAGGTCGAGGTACTTATCCTTCTTTTCACATTATTATTATCATTATTATTTTAAGATTTTTTTACCTGGTGTTTTTCAACGGAGTCTGAGACAAAACATATCTCCACAAGTCTCCAGGACTCATCTTAAAATTCTGGCCGATCTTAATAATGCTGTAGTTTGGATGGTGTCCAATTGTCCTCTGATTTCCAAGTCTTCCAGTCACCTTTCTAAGATTCTGAGACCATTTAAACCGTTCTATTTGTCTATGTATTCACTATGTTTTTTCACTCTGTGATCCAACGTAAAAGAAAGGAAAAAACCCTACAAGACGGCAAGATCTGGTCCTTTGACCAAGAATCGATGATCTGTTTGTATCTTAAAATCCTTGAGAATTCAATGCGTCTCATTCTCAATAACTGGTTCTCGTTTGTGCAAATACTCTTTAATAGTATTGTTAAATTTATTCTTCTTCGAAATTCACAGGGGAACATAGTACACCCTGTCCTGTCTAGTGTTGTATTCCTTTATGCTAATTTATTACATTCGCTATGTGATTAATCACTTCATATTTTTCTCTGTTGGACCTACACTTACAGTTCTGTTAGTTCATATAAATTTTTATTTCAACGTAGTTGGTTCTTATGGTATTTTTGTACTGCCATTAGATAAGATTCAGTTTCTCTCTCTTCATTGCCCAATCATATCCCTATCACGGTGTTCTCGTTTGCAATCTTGCTTGGTTGAAATCTACGTATACTTGAATTTTCTCATTTGTTTCCGAGTTTTTGTTGTTTTTTCTGTCTGCAATTATTATGATTATCTCCATTAGAGTTTTTCACATCAGCGTTAGCCGATGGTCTTTCACTGGAGTTTGAGTGACAGCAAGTGTCCTCAAGTCTCCAGGACTCTTCTCAGTATTCTGGCATTTCTCAATAGTGTTGTCATTTGAATGGTCTCCACTCGTCGGCCAACTTCCAAGTCCTCCAGTCCCTTTAGTAAACCTTTAGTTACCGAGCCAAAAGCACCAATCCCAATTGGTATAATTGTCACCTTCACGTTCTACAGTTTTTTCAATTCTCGAGTAAGGTTGAGGTACTTATCCTTCTTTTCATATTCTTTCAGTTTTATTCTGTAGTCAGCCGGAACAGCAAAGTCAAATTCTCTTTTTTTGTTGTTGATTACTATAAGGTCTGGTCATTTGGTCGAGATTAGGTCATCCGTTTATACCTCAAAGTCCCATAGGAGTTTATGTGTGTCATTTTCTAGGACAGGTGCTGGGTTGTGCATATACTATTTGTTCGTATGATCAAATTTAAATTTCTTGCATATCTCCCAGTGGATCTCACTGCCCACCTAGTCTCGTCTAGTTTTATACTCCTTCTGTGCTAATTTGTTATATTCGCTTATTATGTGATTGATGGTTTGATATCTGTCACCGCATAGCCTACATTTGCTATTTTGTTGCGTCGTATCTATTCTCATTTTGATATGATTGGTTCTTATGGCGTTGTTTTGTTCTGCTATTTGGAGAGATTCTGTTTCTCTCTTAAAGTTCCTTTTTCTTAGCCAGGTCCAGGTTTTCTGGTGTGAGATGTTGTTTATTAGTCGTTTAAAACACCCACTGAGTTGTTTTTCTTCCAATTTTTTGTTTCCTAGTTATTGTCATTCTATTGTCCATCGTGGTGTCAGTATCGTTTCTGATGGCTATAAACAGCCTTCTTCGTGTTTTCCTATGTAGTCTTCGAATCGTTGTATCGATGCTTCAACGCTGTCTTCGATGCTGGTTAGTCCCCATCTTGCCTCTTTTAATGATACATATAGTATGTCAAAATCGTGTCTTCGATGTAGTGCCTTATGCATGGTTATTAGTTTTTTGTTCTTTGGTCCATTTGTTTAAGTTCATCTTTGGTCCACTTGAGAAAGGGTCCCGAATATCTAACGAATGGCACAGCCCTGGTATTTATCCCTTTTATAAGGTTTCTGCAAGTGAGTTTTCTAGTTCTCCTGAAATATTCCTTTTGGATTTTGTCTTTTATTTCCACTTGTGTGATGGTGTCGGCATGCCAAATTCCAATCCTATATCTTGACTGTATATTCTAACTGTGTGTATTAGCTTTTCCAGTTCTTTTTCATTTTTTGCAAATAGTTTGATGTCATCCATTGAACTTTTCTTGCGATATACTAAGTTTGTATCCGGCTATGCATTTTCTGAGTATGTGGTTAAGTAGCATCATGGCAATTATGAATATTAAGGGTAATAGTGCATCTCCTTGAAAAATACCGCTTTGAATCTTTGCTTCCGCTTAGCATCTTCCTTTTGCTCTCAATTCCACTCTTCAGGTTTCCATGGTTTTTTCAAGAAAGTTTATGACTTCATGTGATATTTTATATGTTTTGAGACAGTTTATTATACAGCTTTGCGGAACCATATCATATGCCTTTTTGTAGTCAGTCATGGCCATACTAGATCATTCCGTCTGGTCTTGCTCTTATTTAGGATGTGTTGATCCATGTGAAGTAACTCTGCTGTACCTCTGGGTTCTTTCCGCCATCCTCTCTGTTGCTCATGGAACAGTCCGCGGGTTGTTAGTGTAGTAAATCTCTCCCTTTATTTGTACTGTTTATATTTTCCCCATCATCGGTAGGCAAGTAATGGGTGTGTAATTGTTTTGAGCGTTTCATTTAGGATCAATGTGGTCTTTCCTTTGGTCATCCAGTCAGGTACTTGCGCTCCTTGCAAGCATCTGTTCATTTCTAGTGCTAGTCTGTCGTGAATGGAGCTGGATTTCTTCCACCAGAAACCATGTATTCCATCATGGCCTGGTGTTTTCTCGTTTTATCTTTTTTTAGTGTCCTTTTGAGTAAAACGATGGGTATTTCAGCTTGGGGCCTTTTTCGAGTCCTAGTTCTCTTGTCATATCGTTTATCCCTTCAACCTTTACGTTATGTCTCATTAGTTGCCATATTTTAATCCAAAATCGTTCGGTTTCTCTTGTATCCAGATGTTGGTATGTTTTTGTGTCATCTCCTCTCAGTTGTCGATAAAATTTTCTTTCGTTGTTTTGGAAAGTCCTGTTTTGTCTGTATTGTTTTACCTTTGTCGATATCTCTTCAATCTTCCTTCTTTCGCCAGTACTTTCTGGTTTATTTCCTCAAGTTGTACTGTTATTTTTTCTCGTGTTGCCTTTTCCTTTCCGTTCCAATATATTGTACGTAGTACTATTACTTGAGTGAAGCATGAAACCAATGCACGCTGAAATTTTTGTCCTTCGATGAAATCTTGAAAATATTAATGTCTAGTATACATATATATATATATATCCCACCGAATCTTCAACTAAGCTAAGTAAAGCTGGTTGGTGTTTATGAAAACTATAATCATTAAAAATAGCTAATTCTGATTGGTGTCATATATATATATATATATAAGTAAAAAAAGTAAAGTTGGCGACCATAGTCGAGGGTGACCCGAAGGCTCCCTTTTCGATAGCTACTACACCAAGGTGTAGGGGAGGGCGCTACTCCTTCCCAGGATTGCTCTACTTTACCCTTGATCCGTGCCTTATAAGGCTGAGTGTTAAGCAAGGAGGCATCAAGTACCATTTTTCGAGTCTTTGGTATGACTCGACCTGGGATTGAACCCAGATCTCCCGGGCCATTGGCGAACACTCTAACTGCTAGGCCAATGTCCGGTTCAATATATATATATATATATATATATATATATCATCTCATCATCTTATCGTGCTGGCAGCACGGATATCCCTGACCCTCTCTCGCCACTCCTCCCTATCGTTCATCGCTCTAGGTAGGTCTTCAGGACAACAACCTGTATCCTCACATAGCTGCTGAATGTACGTTCGTGCTGGTCGTCCTGCTTTTGCGCGGCCGTGTGTGGGGATCCATAAGAGTACATCTCTTATGAGTTCATCTCTGCTTCTCCAGCAATGTCCTGCATGTCTGCTTCGCCTAACTCTAATAGTTTTCGTGATAGGGGGCAGGTGGCCGTACAGTTGGTGTCTTGTGGGGTGTTGCTGCCAGGACTTGTTCAGGATTGCACGCAGCATTCTTGTGTAATTGCCATCTAGTTTCTTCTCCAGCCGTTTTGTTAGCGTCCATGTAGTGCATCCATATAGCAGTATCGATGTGACCGCTGCCTGGAAGAAACTGCGTTTCATTTTATCGGTTAGGTCTGATTTCCATATAGTCGATAGCCTATTGATAGCTGTCCATGCTTTCGTTAACCTCGTTTCGATGTCCTTTTCGGTTGATTCGACGCTGCTTCCTAGGTACGTGAATTTGTCTACTAGTTTAAGAGGGGTTCCTTCTAGAGTGGAGATGTCCCCCGTTTGGTTATCGCACATATATTCCGTTTTGTGTGCATTAACATGGAGGCCTATGCTTGCTGCTGCTCGTTCCAGGCTATGCAGAAGTGTTTCGGCTTGGTCAGGTGTATTTGCCAGTATCGCTATGTCATCGGCGTAGTCGGCGTCGGTAATTGTTGTTGCGGGGTATCTTCTGCTTCTTATATATATATATATATATATATATATATTTATATATATAGTGTTGATGGTGTTATTTTGTTTGAAATTGAATATCAATCGACGCAAGAAAAGTTTTTACCAATTTTTTAAGAATCAAGCTATGTAGATGCTAATTTATTTAAAATTGTTTACTTACTTGACTCAGTTGTGAAGAGCAGCTAATTTTCTTTTCGGAAAGTGAAGTACAGTACTGCTCATTAGGAAAAGAACGAATAATTAAACATAATTTCTGCTGTTTAATCCTTTTAAAAATTATCTTGATTTGTATTAATGAGTAATTGAAAAAAAACCCAGAAAATCTAGCTTTTGGCCTTCGATTGCTGAGACCATTAAACTTTTAAAAAGGTTGGAGTCCAAATAAACGTTCTTATTTTGTGTCTCTTTCAAATCGCAATGTGATAATGCCTTTTAAATTTCCTTCAATTGTTTGTGAAGAAAAATTGGAAAAGAAAAATTTTTTTTTTATTCAACATCTTCATTCTATTTGGAAAAGAACTATTTTCAGAAATTTAGAATTCACACCCCTAAAACATGTTTGCTAAAAATCTAATTTTTCTGGAGTAAATTCTGGTTGTTCAAATATTTATGAATACTACATTAAGTGTCACACACACACACACACACACATATATATATATATATATATATATATATATATATATATATAAAACGTATATATATTGATGTGTGTATGTATGCTCACGTCCATAGTTAAATGACTGGAAACATTTATTTTACATAAGAAATATTTTCCTGGGTAATCTACGACTTTGTCAATAGTGAATATTAATATAGATCGATTATTATACTGAGAAAGAGAGTAAAGTAATGCCTTTTTGGGACAAGGGACGTATTGATTTGTCATATATATATATATATATATATATATATATATATATATATATATATATATATATATATATATAAGCATAACTACTTATTTTGGGCCGTAGACAGATATGTACTATGCAGAACTATTTCTTGTTGAGTTTTAAATGAGTTGATTTATTATTGTAAGTTTTTTAACGATTTTTTTGTGTGCGTATATTTGCATATTTTTTCTTCTTGTAATGCTAATTCGTATGCATATCTGAATTCTTTTCTTGCTGTTATGGGTTTTGGCAACTTGTAGCAGCTTGAATAGAATTCCAATGCCTTTGAGACTCTATTTAATGTTAATTTTAAATCCCGCTCTGAAAGTATACTATCTCTATATATTTTTTACATTTAAATATTTTTTTGCAATTCTAAAGTGATATGCAGGCAATGAAACAGAAATGATTGTGACAGAAATGTGTTTTAGGCGGCAAGTACTCTGTGAATGACAATATTTTTGTTCTGCTGTTTGAGGCTTTTGTGAACAAAGAAATACATTAAAAAACTCATGTTGTAGACATTATTTTTCAAGTACTAATTATGTTGGGCAATGTATAGTCAAAATATGAAAATCTTTGTTTTTTTTTTTTTTTTTGTATCTATTCCCAAGTTGTACATTTATATTCAACTGAAAATGGTGACCATTGATGCAATAAATCTGATTCTTTTTTTTTGACAGCGAGTGAAATTTTGAGAGGTTCTTAGTCCCACGGATGAATGTGTGTAGATGCTCTATATTTTCAGAAATATATCTGCTTATGAAAAAATATTGTGTGAACTAAAACTACACCGATTATATACGGAGTAGAACTGAGGGATATTGGAGAATAGTTTTCTTTGTTCATTCATTATTTGAGGATAAATATCGACCTTCACATCAAATATCGAAAAGATCTGTAAAGAAATTCCAAGCCGAACAAAGATATTTTCACGCTTGATATATAGATATAATGAAGCAGTGACATATTTTCTGTATTCCTTAATCCGTTAAGCATATAACTTATTATTATTAATGAGAAATTGTATGAGTCATTTTTGGAAATATAGATAAATTAAAATGTGAGGGTTCCGGAAAATTTCTCAAATTATTCAAGCGGCAACAAAAATCTTATTATTTTTTCTGGGACGATTGATTCATTCTAATAGCATTTCAACCCGTCAAGTACCTATAGGTTAAGTAATCGTGTTCATATTATTTTTTCTGTTGTTTCTTTTTTTTTTCTTTTTTCCTGCTCACAATTCAATCAAATACGAATAATCTGATAACAGATCTATTTGACCCATATATGGGACCTTAAAATTTACTACTGGGTCAGAGGAATAGCAATGAAGAGTTACTCCACACTGAGCAGAACTAGAGCCTCACCACCAGATGGAGTTTAGTGTCATATCAAGGACACCATTTTTGTTGAGTCTTACTTCTCTGTAGGGATAAAGTCAGTTTATTCTAAGCCCCGCTGACAAAATGGTTTCTAGGAAGAGTAAATGAAATATAAAAAAGGATCCTTTAGTAATTAGGGTGTTATAGCGGTTCGAACTTTTAAAAAGTTCTTGTTATCTGTTCTTGCAATTCTAAATTAATATTCAGCTGGGCAATGTGTTTCAGGCAGCAAGAAATCTGGAGTAGACAGCATTTCTTGTATGAAATATTTCATTTAAGGAATTAAAAATTAAAAAGTAACAAATACATAAATATTTGCATCATATATAAATGTATATTGAAAAGATACTGTTTTTCATATATATCTTCGCAATACTGTGATCATATTTAATAGAAAAATGGTTATGTGTGCAGAAAGACCGGCTTTTATTTACAGCATCGCAAAATAAGATTTTATCTCTTCCACTCCTGTTTGTGTGAAAGCTGAAATATCTTTCAGAAAGGAGTAACCTTATGCGAAAAACACACTTGTATTAAAAACCAACCGGTATATTACGAATATTGCACTGGAGTGACTTTATTTTCTTGGTTCCTTTTGAGAGGATAATAAGACTCCTTTCAAAAATTAATTATTTTACTAATACTCATTATAAAGTTACATTACGAACGCCTAACGTTTTGGACTTTGACTTCGAAGAAAGCATGTTCTAACAATATTTTTATTTTGGCTCCAACAGTGTTTGAAAAAGTTTTATATTGGCAATATTTGGGCCTTTCTTTTCTATGCCCATTACCTTAAAGGCTTCAAGAATAGATGTGTATGTTGAGAGAAGGTGAACATAGTTTGGTTTGATCTCTTTGTTTAACGGATTATCAATCTTCATGGGTTTTTTTCCAAAGCTATCCATGTAGAAGAAAAGTAGCCGTACTATTTAACTTTCAGATGGGGCATAAGGAAGTCTATACACTTCCGAAAGGATAACCGACGGGATATTACGTTCACTTTTGGACTAATACTCTTGGGGAAGGTATGAACCCCTTATCCCTACAACTATGGGTTAAAGAGTACCACTACTGTACTTTTACAAGTCTGGCTTTGGTATTAAATAACGCACGAGGGTTGATATGCCATTAAACAAGGAAAGCAACGGAAGGACATCAGTCAGAAAGTGAGCAAAAAAGCGCGACTTGATTTCGAACTTGCTTACTATGATTTTACAGTCCATGACGTCAGCGACTACCCCACGTAGTCCTCCCCAGCGGAAACTTTTGTATGACTAAAACATTAAGCAATTTCTTTTAATCTTTGGATAGTATGTGTGTACTGATTTTAGCTAAAAAGTATTATTTACATAATATACACGATTTTCCTCATCTTGGATATTAAACTCACAATGTTTAAATTGCTTTACTCTCTGACCATCCTCAGCTATCTTTTGTCATGGTTTGTAACATTTAAGGAATTTTAAATCGAACCTATTATTTGTTCTACGGAAGCAAACTTCTTTTTCCGTTGTCGATGCATCAGTTAATTATCCTTCTATTGTTATTATTGAATCTGCGCTCAAGGATTGAACTAATTTCTTTTTAAAGAATGTAATTGGAACACTAAAATCAGTAACTGACCAATTCTTTCTTCATGCTTATTCATCTCAAAGACGTTGCTTATTCCGAACTTATGACTGCTTCGAATATCTAAGAACTGCCATAAAAAATTCCTTGATCTTTATTTATCATCCTTAAATTTATATTTGTAAGTACAGTGGTAGGGAAAATATAAGGATCAATACCACATTTTACAATTTTTACAGCTATTTTATCCGAAAAATGGTGGAGGCTTATGTCAGTATTCAGTGTGCATATTGCCAATTAAAACTCAAGAGAAATGAGATTGCTAGTTTTCAGATATGAATAAAAGTTTTACTGAGAGATTAGAGTTCTATACATATCTATAATGATATAATATCCTAACTAAGTAAAAATTATTCATTCTGTCAAATATTTTCTGAATTCCCTTACAAGTATACTCCATTTTTTGCATTGATGAAAAATCTGTAGCAAAGAGGCATGCTGTGCCTGTCTTCGAAGAAACTTGCTTTGAATTATTTATAATTTGAAGTATCATGTGGTTTCTAAGTTCCTGACATGCAAGGAATACGGGGTAATTGTTCAGCCTTCATGTATAGGTGTGGCTGTGCACTTGACATTCGCCAGCCCGTAAGGTAAAAGGATTAATCAAATGCATTGGACATTATATAGGGAAAAACAATCATATCAAAATTCAACAGATAACGGTGTGTCAAGCTACGAACTTACAGAAGCATTTTCGCAGATATACAGGGTGTTAGAAAAAAATGTTGTTTTTGATGTACAGGATGTTTAAAAGAAATGATATCATTTTATAATCTGATAACCAATTCCAGTTCAAATAATCTCATCTTTTAAGAACCGATGAAGAAATATTTCAAAATTCTATGCTTCATGCTTTATGCTTTTTTTTACTTTTCAGGTATACTAGTAAGTAAAGAAAAGTTGGCGAGCATAGTCGAGGGCGACCTGAAGGTTCCCTTTTCAATAGCTACTACACCGAGGTATTAAGGAGGGTGCTACTCCATTCCCTGGATTGCTCCACTTTACCCTTGAAACGTACCATGTAATGCTGAGTGTTAAGCAAAGAGGTATCAAGTACCATTTTTAAAGTCTTTGGTATGACCCGATCTGGGATTGAACCCCGGTCTCCCGGACCATTGGCGAACACGTGATAAATAAGAAAGTAAAATGTGTTTTTTTTTAGGTCAAAGTATGCTCAAACACAGTCGATAAGACTTTGCAGCGTGTATTTATGAAAGAATTCTCTAAAAATGCATTAACGACCATGTATATTTGAACCGTTACCCATAACATACTTCAACGTTTTTTGCAGGAGTTGGACAACCATTTTGACGAGTGCCATGTCACAGGTCTGTGGAAAACCTCTGAAATATTTGCATATTTCAAATGATCAGAATTTTTTGAAACGCTCAATATATATATATATATATATATATATATATATATATATATATATGTCTTGCCTATACTGCAACAAATGGACCTGTCTGCAGGAACTGCAGAATACACTAACTGCATCTCCCCCAACGAGTTTCATGGATATACCACTAAACAATCTGATTGTGAGCCCCCAGTAATGCTGGAGCTTTGGGGAATGCGGGGTACCCTTTTATTGCCAACTCTCCCAGGTTCACTCAGGCTTGGAGTTGTAGGACCTAATAGGGTCATATCAGTGGGTCAAATAGAACTAGACTGAGTGCTTATGCTAAACTGAATCGTTTGAAATAGAACTGTTTTGATCTTTACACTGCGTTCTATGCTGAAGTGAATTGTTTAAAATAGAACTGTTTATATCTATAAAAATTGATTTAGCCTTAAACCTGAAATGGTTGATATGCCATAAAACTAAACTAAACTAAACTTTACTGCAACAAAGTAAGATGGTTTTGAAATTCAATGTCACGCGATGCTCACTATAGAAGTAGGAGTATTCAAAGGCAGGAAGTCAGAGTTAAACCACACGTCCCACGAGAATCGTTCAGACGGCCTCAAAATGCCACATCCGGGTCTTCCTAGTTATAACAGTCGGCAATTGGCGATTATTTGGCTGATAATCAAATATATAATGTAGGAGGTGCCCGTGGTGTAGTTGTTATCGTCGTAGGAAATGGACACGGCGACACGAGTTCAAATCCTGGACGAGACTGATTGCATTTCACATAGCATTAATACCCTTCGGAAAGGTATAAATCCAATTATTCTCCCCCCAGCTATGGATAAATAGTAGGACAGACTAGGTTCTTCAGCCTTGGTTAGGCAACTAGTCTAGGAGAAGGAAAACTCTGAATTCAAACCTGTTAAACTGCGCTTAAAAATTGACCTTGTGTCATATCCTGCCCGAGCGGAGGGGTTGGTAAATAGTACCAAATATATAGGACTAAATATCCTGATGGCTGCTTCTTTGTCTTATACAAGACTAGTTCTTAGCAAAGTCTTGCTTTTTTAGTGGCTATTGACATTTCTCTATATTTCCCTATCTTGTGCTGGCTGAGAAGTCAATTCGATATACTTTGCTTGTTTGGGGAATATTACTGGAATCTTGGGAGTTGAGGTTTTATTTTTATTTATGAATTTTTAATTGAATCCCACTGTTGTATACCCACGATAATCATTATGATATCAATCCAACGGTACATATTCTAATGCAAATACAAATGCAATACAAAAGCGGACTCTGTTGTTCAGGTCCGAACGGTTTATTAGTATCTGATTTCGGTTCTTCGACACGAGGAGAGAGACACAATTCTTTTTATTCTAACCCCAACTATGCCGACGCGCGGCGCATCATGTGATGTGTAAGATCTCTGTCGGTAGAAATCTGCAAAACTCCAACTACATGCCTCAACGATATAGAACTCAACTCTCTATGCCCCAATGGCAGAGAACTCAGCTATCTGCCCCAATGGTCCAATGTCAACTTTCAACTGACTCTTTTTCAAAACCCTCAAATTATCAGGACCATCTCTTCCGGGCATGACGCCATTCACATTCCAGCCCCATTTCCTGTCTGGGGGCTTATTATGACAATGGTGATTGTTATATCCTTTGCGTGCAAGCGTAAAACTCTACCCAATGACTGTGCATCTGAACTAAAAGCCGTATAGTTCAAAGCCCTACCAAACTAAATGATGAAATATAATTAAGGAAAAATGATTAATATAAAAAAAATCATTCCTTACTTATATAACATCACCACTGTGAGTTCTTATATTTAATTTTTAACCCATTCCGGTGTATTTTGGTGACAAAGTACCGGACAAAATGCTCTCTTCAATTTGTTTTATTATTCTAATAAATAAAATATGATTCCCGTACTTTGCACCCTAAAAAGAATTCTTGTACCAATAATCTATCTATCTATATATCTATCTGTCTATTTCAACTATAAACTAAAGTAAAACTGTTTAAAATCTCGTGACTCAGAGTTTCACGTAATCAATTTTTATATGAGCTTATATTATCACAACAGAAGTCCGAGGGATGGAGTTGAATTCAACTGAATAAATACCTGTACTCCAAATCAGCTGAATAAATGAATTGTTAGCTAAATGTCACCATGAAGATAAAATTTTACTTTGTAATTCGGCGCCAGATTGTAAGTTAGCCAGGCAATAGTCACATGACTTAAATATTCCATTGATAACAGATATTTATTGAATTAAATTCTGTTGAATTCTATGAACTTCAGATAAGTTGATACAAGCTCACCTGAAGATCGGTCATGTGAAGCTCATAGTCAAAAATTTGTATTAAATTTCGTTTCATTTTTTAACTTGAAAATTTGTGTTTTTGTGTGTTTTATTTTACTGACTTTACAGATTTAGCGGTAAATAGGTTAATAATATAGCAAGATCACAACTCACGACTCAGATTTTCACGTTGTTGATCCTTTGGTGAGCTTGTATTCGACACGTCTGACTTCTGCTAGATTCAACAGAAGAAATATGTACTATTTTTAGTCACGGACTATTACGTGGTTATCACACATACACTCTCTCTCTCTCACACACACACACACACACACACACATATATATATATGTGTGTGAGTGTGTGTGTGTGTGTGTGATAATTGTATTGGGTAGTACTCACAGAATGATAAGGAATAGGTCTTCAATTTTTCAAACGTTTCAAAACCTTCCCAATTGTGTTTGACAATGCTCATATGATGAAGAGCGAACCTTGCAAAGGAAATAAAACATTTTCAACACGAACATTAGGTTTTCAAGCTTTATTTCTAACCATATAAGTGGCTTGTACATAGATATATAAGGGCGTGTGCACAAGTCACTAAATTTCGCACCGTGAGTGTAGAGAATTTTAGCAAACGAATCACAGATGTCATCCAGCATGAGAGTGAGAGAGAAAGAGATGGAGAAGGAGGAGGAGGAGGAGGAGGAGGAGGAGGTAGAAAAGAAGGAATACAATTTTGCATTGATGTGCATATATCTACTATTCATAGCATTCATGGTCTACCTGCTAACCTCCCGCACTGAATGTGCGGTACATGCTTCCCGGTGCAGAAAAGTGCGTATTCAATTATCTATTTTATGGGCATGCAGTCATGCGTGCATTTTATGAAAGTATCTGAGATATGAAGATTGTTATTTTTTTCATAAGATTATGTGTTGTTTCTGTAAACTGCAGTACGTTTACTCCCGAACTTATGAAGACGTTCATAGTAAAAACGCTCTCTATAATTTGGTATTATTTACTTATCTTTTCGGTCTACTTTATACACAATCTAATACGTAACACTTTTCGTTTATTTTTTTGTTTCCTATAGACTTTTGGGTTAATGAGTTTTGATTAATCTAGACCAGTGAATTTGAATAAACTTAAGGTCTTTGAGGGCAGAGGAAACAAGGATTTCTGAGTAGAAACGCCCCATAGATCGTCAGATTGATCTATTTCTTAAAAAACTAAATAAAGATTCTAGGGGTTTACCTAAGTTTATTCAGTATCACACCACAATTGTTCTTGATATCTCAGGTTATCTTGAAAGAATAGTTGGGTATTAACAGCTGAATCTTTAATTGTATCGCCCTGTCAGCTTGCATCAAGTAAATGAGGTATTTTGGTGATTGTAGTGAAATCGGGATGTATGATTGTCAACATTGTCAAAATGAAGGATTCAATCAGTATGGTTAGTTAAGATTAGCAGGGAATAAAATCAATTACACAGAAAGCCACTCTACTTCACATTCACTCATAAAAATATTAGGGTCTTGTGCTCAATTGCAAATGTAAGAATTTGCAATAATATATTTCACCCGATTGGCTGGGCTTGTAGAATACGCTGACTGCACCTCTGCAGACTAACGCCCCAATGAGCATCCTGAAGATCACAGTAAACCACCTGATAGTGAGGCTCCAATCCTAGGTCTTCGTGGAATGTGGAGTACTCCTTAATTACCATTGCTCCCAGGCCTACTCAGTCCTGGAATGGTAGTACCTGTTAAGACCCAATGTATGAGTAAAATAGATCTATTTAATCATTCACTATCTTTGAAGACATTTAACTGTGTACAAAAATGATTATTGTTAAATTGTGTTATTAATATTATATACCAATTCTAAAGTATTTGCATGCAAATGAGCTCTGGCTAGTTGAAAAATGTTACCTAAGAACTATTTGTTTACAAATTATACATATCTAATTAATATTTATATTTTAACAGCATTTCTTCATTGATACAAATTTGATAGAACATCAGAGACATTTTTTGTCTACATATTTTTGTTAATCCTTTCGAATTGCCGTATTGATCTTATGATATTCGGCGGGAATAGGTTGATAAATCCTCCATAATTAGTTATTTCCCAAGTACTTTCTGTCCAACTTTGGGCCATCATCAGGTGAGGATGTATTACAAAAGTGATGTAACTTTTGTATGTACATTACTACTTTGTATGATTTTGAAAAATGCATCATAATACAAAACAGTATGAATATCTGATCCATCGCCCGGTAAGTAGATTCTGCGATACGAATTCTTTAAAATTTATCTTTTTCATGGGAAATAGTCAAGAAACGATTGTGTTTTCTAGGGTTGTATGCTTAGGTACTCATCATCATTATCATCATAATCACCATTCTCAACAAAGCATGCTGTCAGCACAGATTCTGTCGACTCTCTCTTTTTCTCTCTCTCTCTAACACACACACACACACACACACACACACACACACACACACACACGCACACACACACACACACACACACACACACATACTCTCTCTCTCTCTCTCTCTCCATTACTCTTTATCGGCCATTTTTCTTGGTAAATCCCTTAGATGGCATCCAGCATCCACACAGAGTTGATGGATGTAGATTTGTACCAGTGGCTCAGTAATGGTGTGCCCATGTGTAGCAGTCCATAGAAGAACGCAACTAATGAGTTCAGTTTTATTTCTTCAGAAGTGTCTTGCATGTCTTACTTAAATGGTTTGTATCATGGGAAATAAATAACTGTACAGCTGCTGTTTTGTTGGGTGCTGCTTCCAGATTTCATTGAAAAGATCACGCAGCATCCTTCTGTAGTCATTATCTAACTTTTTCTCTAAGCATGCCAACATTCCGAAGTACTGACTGGACTAGAGCTTAGAAGAATTCCTTTGTTGGTTTAGAGGAGTTATTCAATTTTTATAGGGTTGTTAAACCGTCGGTTGCTGCCCATGCATTACCTATATCTAGGCTGACAAATTGCTGAATTTAATTTTTAGTGCAGTCAAAATACCCAGTAAAACCTGCACGGTTTGCAAGGAACAACCGCCATTTTGGCACGTGATCAAGTCGATTGTCCTGCCATTATCAAGAGTCTGTTTGGTCCAAATCAATTCGATAAAATAAAAGATATATGGAAAATTGTGTAGAAATGATAATGAATCGATAATTCGATGATGTTTATTTGAATTGTTAGAAAAATGATAACATGATCGGAAAATTGATAAAACATTGTACGTTGTTCAAGTTTACACTTTTAACTGATAACTCGTACCAATGATCAAAATGTAACATTTTTGTTTCATGATTGTTAAATATTTGATAGTGCATCTATACTACATTGGCCTAGCGGTTAGAGTGTTCGCCAATGGCCCGGGAGATCTGGGTTCAATCCCAGGTCGAGTCATACCAAAGACTCAAAAAATGCCACTTGATGCATCCTTGCTTAACACTCAGCATTATAAGGTACGGATCAAGGGTAAAGTGGAGCAATCCAGGGAAAGGAGTAGCGCCCTCTCCTACACCTAGGTGTAGTAAGCTATTGAAAAGGGAGCCTTCGGGTCACCCTCGACTATGGTCGCCAACTTTACTTTACTTATGTATACTGGAAATAAGACAGAGTTTAGATATGGTGGATAGTCCCAGTTTTGTTTTTTTAAACAACACATGACATAATATAGTCAACAATATATCTCATCTTCTGCACTAAAATCATTTCCATGTTTAACGAATATTTTGAATGCATTTTAAAAAATTATAGAATGTTGCATTTATTGTTTCATAATCGTTTTATGATCATATATCATTGTCATTTAAGTATTCAAAATTCATCAAAAATTAAACATTAACATTAAAATTCGGGCATATTTTAGGGACAATATGAATCAAAATATCTTAAATTGAAGCAGTTGCATTCTTACGAATAGTTGTTTCAAATCATATTGGCTATCTTTGAACGTTTACATTTTTTTTTTTCATTTTGTAGATAATTTTTTGCTTTATTATAATCTTTGTAATAGACTTTTTATTCGAAAAATCGGTGCAAATGTTAATAGTGTGTCATTGTACTTATTTCATAGTAATTTAGGTTAGATGAAAAAATTGACCCAAAGTCTTCACCACAGGTAGGATGCGACAACACAAGGTCACCTTACTTGGTTTAAATTCAGAGTTTTTATCCTCATAGGCCAGTTGCCGGAGTAAAACTAAAAAGCTCAGCAGCACACACAGACAATCAAAGTCCCTACCAATGATCTGGTAGAAAAGGCTGATGTCATATCAATATTTATATGGGAGGCGATTATTTTTATCGATTCCTCCAGGTACTTTTGACAATACTCCATTATCTTTTTTTTCGATCTTAACTTCTTTTTTTTTCTTTTTTCAGTCTTTTTCTTTTCTGACAGTGTTAGAATGAAAAATCTTTGAAAACCTTTAAACCATGGCTCGCGCCTTAGAAGATAAACTAAACTAGATAATTTTCCTTTTTTTATCTTGAATTTTAATCATTACTCTATTTAATGTTCCGTTGCATTAAAAATCACTTTGTCTCTGACTATTTGTACCCATTTACACAATATATAAAACGTTCCTATCTAATAGTAATTACTTATGCACAATCATATTGTTTAATGTAACTATTCATATTTAGTAATAAGTTGTATTTGTTTGAATACGGTCATATGGTTTCAAGTATTCCAAACAGCAATAAGTTTTAAGCAGTTATATGGTTTCACTTAACTCATTATGATAATCTATTGCATACAGTATGTACAGTTAAACTACACATGGGACCCTAGTATGTAATATCTATCCAGACCAGATTGAACCTAGGAGCGTGGGAAGGAAGAGGTGCGCTACACAAACAGAAATGGAGCTCCTCCAATTGGATGCAGTTTAATGTCATACATAAGATACCTCTTTGGGTAGTTGTATACTTCTGTAGTGGATGAAGTAGACAGGGATATATATATATATATATATATATATATATATATATATATATATATATATATGTGTGTGTGTGTGTGTGTGTGTGTGTGTGTGTGATGCGATGGACATCGATGCTTTAATTTGTTTTTGTATTTCAAGTACTTGTAATCATCAAATGAAACCCTAATAAACAGTGACCTAACAGAATATTGCTTAACTTCGGTCATCAAGTTGAAAGTGATGTTGCATATTATGTTATGAGTTACACAGAAAGTGTGCATCTGCCGTGCGGAGATATCTTTTTGTAGTATTGCTCAGTTTAGTGACAAAAGAATGTAAAACGTTAACTCAGGTATAATGGCTTCCTCTGGCCAGAGCTGCTTAGAGCAAACTGCAGTGGAACACGTCAGATACATCGATGACCGGCAGTCAAGAGACTTGTTCGACCAGCAACTCGTCCAATTTAATATTTATAGTATTGTCCATTAAACGCCACCTTCTGTTGGATTTTTTGTTTGTTTATTCGCTTCCAAAAAAAATCTATGAATAAAAAATGATCTGTGCAAAACGGTATGTTTTGAGAACATTAAGATTGCAGTTTCCAGTGGCTGACACTGTCACAATTTATAACAGAAAGACTATCACCACAACTTCCACTGATACAAATGCTGGCCCTACATTAAATAAAACAGATAGAATAACTTAAGTAAATAAAAAAAAGACCTGATTCTGACATCATCATACAGGGTTTACTGAGTATGAGACTAAGCTTCAACTAGTGGATAGTTTCCTGTTCCGGAGCCCTAGTGAGTGTGGAGTACCTCTTCATTGCCAATCCTCCAAAGTCAATTTTGATAAGGAGTGCTAATTAGGTGTTTAAAGTCCCATCTGTGGTGAAATACATCTGTTTGAAAATTATTATCAGAGAGGAATTCTTGAAACCATATAACTGTGCAAAGAAAGGATTAATACATATAAATAATCACTTGAAATCATACAATTCTTTATAAATTAATTGTACTGGACAGGAATCCTTGATGTAACAAATAAATGATTAGAGCCAAAGAAAAAAGTAATTAAAAAAAGACTATTGAATATCTTAAATATAAAATTTATAACAATAATTAAAATATAAAACAAATTTCGGGGTTGACTTACCTATTAAGAGTTGATATACCATTTAATAAATAAATGAAACAAAATTAAATCCATCTGTTGTTTTAATTTCAGATTTTGTGGCATTGAAAATGTGACATTTGTCCGTTTTTACTAAGAAACTAGCTTAAATTTCCTTGTACATGACAGAAAAGAAAAAAATGAATAAAATAATAGCTTTCTTCTATATTTTACTGGATGAGAAATTTAGAAATCATACACATTATTCAGGGGCAAAATCCGTGTTATCTGATATAATGACATCATAATATTTTTCAAAATTTATTTTGACATGGGAATCTTTGAGTTATAGATTGATTGCTTTATTTCAATAATAATAATAATAATTTGACCATACGAACAAATGGAATATACACAACATAAAATCTGTCCTGGAGAATAAAATGCACGAACTTCTGTGGGATTTTGAGATATAAACAGATCACCTAATCTCAGCCAGACGACCAGACCTAGTAATAACAAAAAAAAAAAAAAAAAATGAAATAAAATAAAATAAAAATGAATAAATGAATAAAAAAGAACTTGCCAAATTGTGGACTTTGCTGTCCCGGCTGACCACAGAGTAAAATTGAAAGAAAGCAAAAAGAAATTGCTGTTCTAAAAGCAAAACTTTTTTCTTGATAAAAATCAGTAAATTTCCTGTTATGTAATGCCAAAATTATGTACAGCAGCATGAGTATCGTCTGTGTCTCACCTGATTGTTATTAAAATCGTATTTCATAGTTGCTAATTGCACTCAGTTCTAAGTTTGAATATTTCATTGAACATTCTCAGTACGAAGTGACTGATGTCGTTTACCTGAACGAATCTCTGAAGAAATAACAGACATGAAAAATATGTCAATAGAAACTTATTTACAAAATCCACCCCGGACAGCTGGAAAATACGGACCAGATGACCGTATAAAATCAATTATAGTGATCAGATATTAGGATATATTCGTCAATCTATTTACTTATTTATTAATTTATCTATCTTTATTTAAACATTTTTTACTTGATTTGAATGGTGTAATGTAATTAAAAGGATTTGCCGTGATAATTTGAACGTGTCATAAAGTGACGGTTAATGATTTATCAATATAATCATTTTCTAGGATAATGTGTCTAATCATCTATCTCTGTAGATCTCTCTAGATGAAGCGCATGTTAAGAAATATTTTTGGTGGCAAGTTAAGATTTATTTGTTAGCCTAGTAGAACGTAAATATACTTTACAGAGGGTGATCAATGAATGAGACGTAATAGAAAAGCGAACTAAAAATTGAACACTGCTGTATAAACTTGATCTTCACTGAGTCCACAACGTACGTGGCTTTGTGTCAGACTACGAAACGTACATTATTATTCGATTGTTTTAAATGTTTGACGATATTCTTTGCATTTCACGTTGCTAATACTCTTCAGAAATATATGAATCCAATTATTTTATTCCAAGCTATTTGTCAATAGTATGGCTGACTGAGATCTTTAACCTTGCTATGACAACTAGTCAAAAAGAATTCAAACCAGTTTCCTTCAGTTTAAAACTGACTTTACGTCGCATTCTGCTAGTTTCGGTGGGGTTGTGTCGATAGAATATAATCCCCATAGTGAGCTCGAACTTCTCTGAGTGTCTCACACGTGCGGGCTCGTGACCTACTTAGCTATTATTGCGTTCTAATCGCACCAGTTACACCTGAGGCACTGTATCAGAGAGAGCTGAAATTGTTATATACTCATCTTCTGATTCATTGAGAAATACACATATATATACTCATTTGCCGTATCATAACGACTCAATAATAGTAAAGACAGACGCACGCAGAAAGACGCAGGAATGAAGGACGCATGAAGAAACGACAGGAAGACTTCTTTAGAAAAATATTCACCTCTCAATTTATTGCAAGGTTTGAAACGGTTACTCAAAGGTTTGCATGTGAGAGGATGCTGGAGACCGAACATAAACTTCATATTTTGACCCCACTGTTATTACCGTCACGTTGTGTCTTTCTTGGTCTCTTAGATGCTCAACTAGAGGTCTTGGGGTCCACTCCATCGGGGCTTTTCCGAGGGCCCCCTCGGTCGGGTGTGGCCTTCCCTACCACATCTGGTCTCTACTGTCTGGAAGTCTGCTGGCAACTGCTCTGGGACCCAAACTCAACTGAGTTAAATAATATCTCAACGCCCACACAATCGCCTACTGGATCTTTGAAATCGAATGTTTAATCGTCATCAAGCGGAAATAACTGTCATGCAGTTCAGAGGTTACTCTCTTCCGGTGCATGACTGTAATGGCACAATGGGACCTTCACCTTGTCCAATATCATAAGCCTTAATTCGCCCACGGGATCTCTTTCGATTACTGGCCGTTGGAATGTGTCACTTCCTTCCGGTGTATTACCTTGGAATAGTATTTTTGGGCCGGGTCGAATGTCAAAATTTAACAAAATGAAGGCATTATTATGCTAATTATCTACAGATCTATGTCTTTAAACAATCTATCTACCACGAGCTGGACGTGATACAAAGTCAATTTTTATACAGTGTACAACTAGTTTGTATTCAGTTTTTTTCTTTAATACTGGTTGCCTTCCCAAAGCTAAAGAACACAGTTTGTCCTACTATTTAACCATAACTGTAAGGAGTAACGATTAAGGCCTTTCCCAAAAATATTAGCTCAATGTGAAATAGAAACAAACTCGCTGAGGATTTGTACTCACTTCTACTAGAATAATCTTTACGCTAAGCATGTCTCAGATGTAATTGTGTGCCGGACCAAGGTAAAAGTATAAAATATTATACTTTTACCTCTATTAGTCACGAATTCCATTAAATACGCCAAATTTGAAATTTTTTGTCGGACCGAATTAAATCAACCTGCATATCTTCACATAAAATTTAGAAAACTTGGTTTAATAAGTCATACAGGCTTCTAGTTAAGTATGGTACCTATTGTTTCTAAGTGTCCACCTATTTAATCAATGAACTGTGTGTTTACTTCTTAGCTTCTTCGATGTAACGATAAGCCATTATTTAAAGGTGACTTGACGGAAAGTCCTGCATATTTTTGCTTTGTTCAATTTCTTTGTCCATTTTTGTTTCTAAACAAGTTATTAATGAACTTTAAACGGGAATTATTCAACAAAACTCTCTCTCTATATATATATATATATATATATATGGGATTTGATAAAAAGTATCTCAACAGAAGTTTGTTTTTTTTAATTTTAAAATTTAAAATTCAAATTAACAGGTGTGTCCATCTGAACAATTGATATCACAGATTGATGATATTTCATTGGTCTTGTATCTTTTTAGCGAGACAAAGACTTGTATAAGAGCAACATCCTCAATGCATGTTTTCTTTTTTTATTTTTTTTTTTAGATATAAATCTTTCCTCAGTATTTGAAACGCAGTTCTATTTCTGTGCCACTTAAAAAAAAAAAATTATCTTGATGATGAGGATTCTGAAATTGCTTGATATTTGATGAAATACGACTACGAATGTTAAAACCATATCAAGACTTGCAGAGAAACCTCTAGCTGTGGAAAACTCGGAAATGTGTTGAATATCTATCTATCTATCTGAGGGAGGGCAGAAAAGTTCATATGATGAAGTCATATCTTATATTAGTGTTATTTACTGATAAAATCCAAGCACGGAAACACCAATGGACGAAATGTGTGGACTGCAAGCGGAACTATGTTGAAAGATGAATCTTATTTATTAGAGTATCTTGGTCACCGTATGAAATTTAAACCGAAACTTATATATATATATATATATATATATATCGTTCATCATGTCGTGCCGCTAGCACGGATATCCCTGATCCTCTCTCGCCACTTCTCCCTATCGTTCATCACCTCTGGCAGGTCTTCAGGGCTACATCCCGTATCCTCACATAGCTGCTGTATGTATGTTTGAGCTGGTCGTCCTGCTTTTGCACGGCCATCTGTGGGGGTCCATAGGAGTAGATCACTTATGAGCTCGTCCCTGCTTCTCCAGCAGTGTCTTGCATGTCTGTTTCGTCTAAATTGTATCGTTTTCGTGATGGGAGGCAGGTGGCCGTATAGTTGGTGCCTTGTGGGGTGTTGCCGCCAGGACTTGTTCAATATTGCTCGCCACATTCTTGTGTAATAGCTGTCTTGTGTAATTGCTGTCTAACCATTTTTTAGCGTCCAAGTAGCGCATCCATAAAGCATTATCGACACGACCGCTGCCTGGAAGAAACTGCGTTTCATTTTATCGGTAAGGGCTGATTTCCATATGATCAATAGTTTATCGATAGCTGTCCATGCCTTCATTTGCCGCGTGTCGATGTCTTTTTCGGTTGATGTGACACTGCTTCCTAGGTAGGTGAATTTGTCTACCAGTTTCAGAGAGGTTCCTTCGAGTGTGGAAATGTTACCTGTTTGATTATAGCACATATATTCAGTTTTGTGTGCATTGACATGGAGGCCAATGCCTGCGGCGGCTCGTTCCAAACTATGCAGTAGTGTTTCGGCTTGTTTGGCTGTATTTGCCAGTATCGCTATGTCATCGGCGTAGTCGGCGTCGGTAATTGTTTTTGCTGGGTACCTTCTGCTTCTTTTCTTTGTCAGCTCGGTGTGTGTGTGTGTGTGTGTGGTTAGGCAGCAGTATTTCATTTTAGAATGTTTAATTAAATAATAAAGACTTATTTGACTATATTATTTTTAGTTCCTTACAAGTTTCTTGAGAAGTGTCTAGGTTTTACGTTGACATTGATAGATGGATTTATCAAAATTTTCCGGAGCACTTTCGAACCTTTCACAGGACATCATTAGGGGTTGTTTGCGTGTATAAAGAGTGTTTCACCATTTACGGTGCTTATTATATATATATATATATATATATATATATATATATATATATATATATATATATATCTTTTGGTCCCATTGTTTCTTCTCCGCTTCTCATGCCTTTAAATGGGCGTAAATAATACGGATTTAGACAGACCATTCATCATCCTTAAAACATAATTTTGCATTATAAGTTATAAAATACTATTTATCTTTAACCTTTGGTTTTCAGCTATTTTTTAAATAAACATTGCTCATCCTACAATAAACAGTTTAGATTAAAATTAAGCCAGTGATGTTCCACTCAAAATATCTCTCCCAAGATGGCAAAGATAAAGAGAAAGTGATACCTTGTGCAATCTCTCTCCTATAACTGCTATGAGTATTTAGCAACCACTCAATAATGATTATAACGTTAATATTCTGAAAAGGTAAGTAATTAATTGCTTCATCAGCTCAACACAATGGTTGCATGACGATCGTAAATCATTCTCGTGAAAAGGTTAATGACATTAAAGACGTGCTTGAAATATTAGTTCTAACGATATTGTCTCCCTGACTTGCCTTCTAACATGCTTGATTACTCCTTGTCATGCGAACCTGTTTTTATTGCTCCTTTTTTTTTTACTATTTTTCATACGCCTGGCAGATTTTCTCTTTTGGAGTATATGTAAATATAAATATGTTCTGTTTTTCCAGACAAAAATTACTCAGTTAATTGATACTCATTAACATTTTAATTTACCGCGAAAGAGACATTCATTACCGTTGATTAAAATATTTTAAAGATGTTAATAGTTGAGCTCACTTCACGAGCTTCTTTCTCTTTTTAATGGGCTTCATTCCTTTTTTCTTTTCACCCCCAAAATAATTATAGAATTAACATACTTGAAGACTGTTTAATTACTTTTTTTGTTTAACAGTAAATAAACTAACAACAGATAAGACATATGATATATGTAATAGCTGAACTTTCTGACTTTATAAATATAGCTGAAATAAACTACTCTGAATTATTTAGGATGATGTTTTGATTTATTTTAAGCTATGCAAAGGAAAATATTATGGAATTACTCAATGTTCCAAAAATATATGGAATGATATTGTAGTTTGCTTTACTAAAAAAAATACTATAACAGGAGAAACCCCGCTGTACAAATCAGTCTACAAATAAAAGAAATTTATTGTTGAAGTTGTTACGAATATCACATTGAAAGGAAACATGGCTTCAACAAAAGAACTATAGACTGAAACAATGGGAAGGATAATAAAAACTAATAAGAAAGCAATCCTCAATGGAGAGAGACTAAATACATTGGTTGTCCCTGGTCAATTACCAAACATCTATCAATACACATGTGTCTATAGAACACCTTGATAATTTCATTATTCCATTTATATAGAATTGGTTTGGTGATGATGAAGTCCTTTATCCAGTCGGCTGAGGCAGTAGAATACACTGACTGCATCTCTGCAGACGGGTAAGACCCCCCACCCCAGAAAAATTGTTTAACTTAGAATTGTTTGACTTAACTGAATTGCTTGAAATAGAAATGTTTTGACCATTAAACGGTGTAATTATGCTAAACTGAATTGTTTGAAATAGAACTGTTTATTTGTATAAAAATAAATTTGGCATTAAATAACCTAGAAAAGTTGATAATCCATAAAATCCAAACAAACCAACAAAAAATATGAAGTCATTTTTCATTCCATCTTTTTCTAATGATTCATCCATTTCTAGGGAGCTAAACAAGGAATAGAATGGAAGATATTTCAAAATTATGACAATGATGGGGAAAAGAAATGTCGTTGGTTTTCTTGTATGCCAGAAAAATATGGAAAACATTAAAATAAAAATTTTGGATAAAGCCTTATTCTTGTAAGTATGCGGATTTAAGCAGTTGTCACTGAAGCTATTAAGTTGATGAATATATGAAAACTGTCGAAAGTTTCAGGTGCCACACTTGGGTCAAAGGCATTGTGAACTCACTTGATCACATCCGGTTGAGAAGTCCATCAACATGATTCAAGCGTGTTTTTGATCCTCCGCCTTGGCCTCAGTGAATCAAAGGTAGATCCTCATTGGCTGGCCAATGAAACACGATTTGACATGATCCGTAATTAGCTGACCAACCAGAGATATTTAGGTCAACAAATTTCTTCCATAAAATATAGACTCCAAGACCGCATTAACCAGGGAAGAGAGATCAAGGAAGGACACAAAAACTTTATTTTTTTACTATCATATATCTTTATATAATCATATTGCAATGAAAACTTACATTGTTATTGTTAATGGAGAGTTTTCTCATTCTTGGGCTTGCGTTTTCAGCAAACTCATTTCTTTTAACCTCTCGACTCGTCTCAAATTGTTCCGACCAAGTTGCTCCGTACAGCGGATCTTTATAAAATCTGTGCAGGCGAAGAAAGCATTGAAATAGCAACCAGTTGGAAACCACATTTGGTCATCCTAGTGATAGTACCATAAAATTCACTATGTGAATCCATTGATTTTTATCGGAGGAAAAAGAATGTAAGAGTGAAAAACTAAAAAGGTAATGGGACTGTTAGATTAAGGAATTAAAGAACCCATATTAGAGTTGTTAATAATTAAAATGATAGCAATTTTCGAAGTTTGAAAGAACTGGTAACAGTAATCGTTTTTATATCACGAATGATTATTATTGTTATCAATTAGAGTAAAGTTGGCGACCATACTTGAGGGTGACCCAGAGGCTCTCTTTTTAATAGCTACTACACTGAGGTGTATAGGAAGGCTCTACACCTTTCTCTGGATTGCTCCTCTTTACCTTTGATCCGTACATTATATTACGGCATTAAGTATGATTTTTTGAGTCATTGGTATGACTCCACCTGGGATTCAACCTTGGTGTCCCGAACCATTGTCGAACACTCTACCCAAAAGGCTAATGGCACACATATACAACAGTTTATGATGCATATGTAAGACAAATTAGGCCAGGTCCTTACAGGTAAAGTTTCTTTGGCATGAAGGATTTGCTATTCTTTAATATTTAGCAAATAGTTATGGATTGTTTTTTAGCGCGTGTCTGCTTTCATCACTTCGGACCTTCAGCAATGAGACAAAGAATTGTTTCTCTTTTCAAATTTTAATATTTTTTTTAAAAAAGAAGAAATCTCTACATTTTATGTGCTTTTTGGTTTCTGTCGACGACGATTTTTGGTATTTTCTTTTTTTATTTTGGTTGCGTTTACCATATATATATATATATATATATATATACGATGATAATTGTTACAATAGGAGCGCCGCATTTCTTATAAATATAAGCATGACCGTTATTTGTACTGTTTAAAGTTTGCAGTGTTTGGAAGTCATCAGAAGAACTTAGCTCTGATTGGCTGTTACAAGATTAAAAGTGATATCATCGATAGAGCTATTTCTGTGGCCATTTGTCTTGTATGGATACGCAGGTTAGCTGCCGGTATGGGAGTTGGAGTAAGACCAATGCCAACTGAGTCATTTGGGCGTGGGGGTCTGATATTACAAGACCCGAAACCCCCCATGAACCCAAAGGAAACACCACTGATGTCCCATCCCGATGCATCAATGAAGATGTATGATAAAAGTGTTCAGATTACTTGAAAGAGGATTTCATAAGTTTGCCACTTTTTATATTAACGTTGTAGACTTTATATCTGATGTCTGTTTCGGTGGCATCATTTTTTCCCAAGTTTAAAACAGAATTTTATTGCATATCGTTCTTCTAAAGAGTCCTCACTTCCATATTGAATTTTTGAAATTTACCGTCTGTGACAATCAGGCTTTAGTAGGGTGTATTCCAATTCCTGCTGCAACTGTTCATTTGAACCTGAAATCATAAAAATAAGTAAGTCATCTCATATGATGTATAGTACTGACATACTGAATTTACAAGTGGCGACGACAATTTTAAATGCCAGTACAAAAAAAGTCTGGAAACTTATTGAAGTCACCTCGTACCATTAAACAAAGAAACTAAACCAAACAAGAATGAATCCTTTTTATAAAGACCATTTTTTGAACCAGTCGTAAGAGGTATAGCCGTTGACTTTTTGTTATCAGTCAATACAGCCGGCATAAGATTCAATATGGGTGTGAGGCGACCGCTTCCTTTCCAAAAACAAGTAAGTTGTTTCATCGTTTCATTAATAAAAATAATATTAATAATCATAATTGTCCTTGAAAGTTTTTCACACCAGCATTAGTTGATGGCCTTTTCTTGGAGTCTGAGTGAAAGCAAGTCTTCTGATATCTCCAGGATTTTTCTCAGTATTCCGCGTGGTCTGTATCCGTCCTCGGACTCCCAAATCAAACTGTTCTCTTTCCAGGCTTAAGAGACTTTTCTAAACGTGCCAATTACAACTCGTATTACCGTCATCCACAACGTTCTTTGTTCTCTTGACAGGTCTAAGTACTGGTCTCTCTTTTTGCTTTCTTTGATTTTCAATCTGTGGTCAACTTATTTTTGGGGTAATTATCGCTTGGTCTGGTCATCGAGATGGTTTTAAATGATCTGTTTGTATTTCAAAATCCCAGAGAATTTTATGTGTTCCATTTTCCAGGATGGATTCTGATTTAAACACTTGCCATTTCATATTTCTTATCCATCTATTGCGCTAGTTTTGTGCATTCGAATATTATGCATTTTTCGTTTTGTCTTTGTCACCACATAACCGACATCAATTCAGTTCCATATTATCGATTTTTGCTTGAATATAATTGGTCTTTATTTTATACTACTATTAACATTCGTTTTAAATTTTTTCTTGACTAGTTGATTTTAATGGTATGTCAACTGGTCTAGGTTTATTTTAAGCGAATCACGATCATATAAGTCCGTATTTACTTTTTTTGTGAAAATAAGTTTTTTTTCTATTTTTCTCAAGGTCCTAAAGAATACAAATACTTTTTAAACAGATCTATTTGATCCCAAGACAGGACCCTAGCAGGTACCCATTCTGGTCAACAAAAACCTGGAAGTAAGGCGATGAAGGAGTAATCCACACTTTTCATGTCTCTAGAACCGGAGTTAAAATTAATGGAGTACAGTGCTTAAATGTACTCAAAGACTTAATAAGTTTTATGTGTTCTTTCCATAAAAAAGAACTATACAATATAGTGTTGTAAATAAAGTACAGTAAAATCTTATTTCAAAAATAGTTTGTTTTTTTTTAATCTTTTATCACATCACAATACTTGTAGATATACTGAATAATTTGCTGAAAAAAAACCCATTAATCTGCAAATTTCGAATCTAAATTCTCGTTTGTGGAATGCCATTTTGGTTCCTTTCTCAGTTTTAATGGCGTATTAACCTTCAAATGTGTCATCCTTTTAGAAGAACATTTGTGGTAATATTTAACCGATAGTTGGTGGTGGGGGTTTATGCCTTTTCCAAGAATATTTAACCGAAAGTGAACGTAATTGCGCCACTAGAATTTGAACTCACTCACAACGATGTCTCAGTTCAGTATATACTCACTATGCCATGGGACTTCCCCGAGGAATGCTAGTTATATCAGCTAATTATTATATAAGGCTTACACTTTATTTTGATATATAAATTTAAATTTATGAAAATATGGAAAAAGTCTTCAATAAGACATTGTTTTATCTTCATCGTGCACGTGGCGTACCTGTAGGTTTTATTTTTTTGGTCTTTCTCTTTTTTAACACCACACTACTAAAAACCCCGGTAATTATTCTTACTAAGAGATAAAGTAAAAGAATCAGTCAAAGTATAATGGAAAAATACACCCATTTAACCACAAATAATTAGTATTTCTACGAGTCTATTGGATCTCAGCCAATTATTCAAGTCAGAAAACCACTGAACGAAACCTAATAAGTCCACCTTTGAAAGGCTAAAACTGAGTCTAGTGCGTTGAGGTAGCAATGTAAATTGCTCTAAATAAAACTGTAAAATAGATGCATATTTTTGTCAGAGCAATATGCAACATGCCACAAGACAGACATGTGTTTGCTGTCAGCGAAAATGTTAAGCGAGCATCTACTGTTATTATCAATTAGGTTTTAACAATTCAACTGTTGTTCCTTAATGATACAAGTTTTGAATGTTGAACTTTTAATATAATAACGATAGATTGCTTGAATATCTTACTTTAATGTTTATTATTTTCAAAAAATCATGAAGCATCTATTTATATGCGCAACCATATAAGAACCCATAATCAAATTCATGATTATTGCATTTGAAATAGAAATAATATGCGTCACCCTTTTGTTTGAACCACATGGAGAAAAAGTATATCATTTTATTTGTATATATAAATTATGTGAAGTAATTTTAGGAATCGGTGATAAAAACATACTCTCTATAGACTCCTGACAAAAATTCAAAAATTACTTACTAAAATATTAGCAGACTAATTGAATAGTTTAAAATGCTTTCATTTGGGAAGATCTTTTTAAACTACGTTTCTTTTATTCAATTTTTTCTGATGATATATTATTTAGTACGTATTTAATCAACTCCTCCAGCAAGATCGGGACATGAAATATTTAAATTTTTGTTTTTGTGGGGGGAGTTTTGCCTCTTCTAGAAAGGTTGCCTGATAAAGGTTATTGGACCCTGTATGTCCCTGGGACGAGGAGAAGGGATGGATTCATGTTTTTCATCAAGGTATTAGCAGAGAGAGAGAGAGAGAGAGAGAGAGAGAGAGAGAGAGAGAGAGAGATACGTAGACAACCTACATCTAATAATTTTCTTAGTTAGTCTTATATACGGGGTGTCTCAAAAAAGTAACGGAGATGATGTTACAAACAATTTTTTTCTAATTCTAAACATAAATAACCTGATTTTCTCTTTTAGTTAACCCTTTCGACTCTAATGCACTTTTCTATCATCTACTGCACTTCTACAGACTATTCGTAGAATTCTTCTGAGATTACCCTCAGCTCCATTGTTACGGTACATCATAGGCCCTACACGCCTATAAGATGGATCCCTTTGGTGATCTCCTTGACCATGGGGCAAAGAGAAAAGTCACACATAGAAAGATCAGGGGGACAGGGTAATTGTTCCGGTACAGTGATGTTCGCATCCAGCAACTACCAAATACTTAGAATTCTCAGTCCCGTTACTTTTCAGACATCGGTGATAATCTTCCAAGCACTATTTTTTTTAATGTCCAGCTGTCTTGTGAAAATTCGAACACTCCACCAGCCTTAGTCACTCGTCATCGACATCTGTCCAGCTTGCTAAAGATCTCCTGCTCTTGGAGTCATCTTTGGATTTCTAGTGCCCCTCAAAAACTCGTACGCGTGACATGGTGTTATCTACAAATACTTGCTGAAGCATATCAAGTGCTTATGACGGAGTTTTTCCTAACTAAATCAAAAATTTTCGTTTTAGTCGTAGCTCGGTGTTCATCGTTCGTTTCTCAACGCTCATAGTTAAATGATCTGAACAGAAGGTGTAAAAAAAGGCAATGGTTGTAGAAAACTAAGATTCCAGATCTATACTCCCAAGATATCATGTTAGATGAAACCCATTCTGCTTATCCTTTGTTCAGTCATCACTCATATAAGACACTTAGTTCCGTTACTTTTTAAACTGACTTCATATTAAAACTATACTTTAGTATGGCTATGTTTCATATTAAATGTTATTGCTTAGGATTTATGGCGCTGGTATCATGTTCTATTTTGTTTTTTGTTTTTTTATTCTTGTTTCAGTCAATTTCTTTTTATTTTTGTTTCTTCGTAAGTTGGACGGAAAATGACCTTTAAGTCAAATCACATTCACCTTAAAGTACGTAGATTTTGCATTTCATTTATAGTAAATAAAGATCTTCTTCTTCTTCTTCTTCTTCTTCTTCTTCTTCTTCTTCTTCTTCTTCTTCTTCTTCTTCTTCTTCTTCTTCTTCTTCGAATTATTTGTGAGAAATGCTGTCAGTAGCAAGAAATAGGCCTTTTCAATTGACCAATGTCTGACCAAAACGTTGCTGTTCTTAGTGCATTTTGTCAGTCTCATGTCAATACTTCTCTGTTGTGAAGATTTCACAAGGATTCAAGAAGTTGTAGTGGATTATTTCACTTACAGATCGCCAAACAATGACTATAAGCTTCTTTTGATGCTGCTTTCGTTTTGGGAATTGTATTGGTACGTCACTGTAGTACATCCAGTGCGACGAACTCTGTCGATTGTCGATTTCTATCTTTTTTAATTCTTTTTTCATTGCTTTTTTTCTTATTTTTGTAATTTCTATTTCTTGGATTGTTGGACGGAAATTATCTGTTAAAGTAAGATCATATTATGCTGAAAGTGCTAAAGTAAATAAAATTCATTTCTTTATTATTCCATTGACAATAAAAATAAGATGGTTTTCTTTATTTACTCATTATCTAATTATTGAAATTGGAAAAAGATAACACAATAGAATAAGCAAACCTTCGGCAAAGCAGATACTGAGTCTCGTTTAAACAGGCATATATATCACATAAGAGTATCTTAAAGTTTAAAATTGACGCACGTAACTTGAAAGAATGACAAGTATTTTGTTATTATTTCATTATTATTATTTTATGCCACCATTTACGTTTACTTTCTTTTATTTTATATACAGCCTGCTTTTTTGACAACAGTTAAAGTGTTAGTGTTTAGTTCTTTTGTGAAGTTATTTTGCTTAGTTCAACATTAATTATGTGTTGTATATAAATTGCATAAGTGATCCAAATGAATGTCACAATGTGGTCAAGAAACGGATCATTTTTGTTGTGCTAACAGAACGCAGAAAAAATTTGGTAATAGTGATTTTTTTCATTCAATCTTACAGCATTTTGTTAGGGATTAAAAACAAATTCTTGTCTGGTGCAAAATTTGAATTGTTACCATTAATTTCTTTTGCCGTCTCTTGAGGTGTTTTACCAATGTCCGCTTCATTAACGCTCTTTAATTGTTTATCGTTAATAGTAGAAGGAAGTTCCCGACTCTTCTCAAATTCAAGGGACAATACAATTGTGGAACCAATGTTAATCTGAACGTTCATTTACATTCTCCTGGCCAAATACTTGGTTGATATTAGCAAGAAGTTTCCATTCTTTAGATACCATTTTCAACTTATTGTTGGTGTCTCGATATAAATTGGAACTATGTGAATGCTAATAACTCCACAAATGATAATGCGTTCTTTTTGTTTCAGATTTGAAAATTGTATACTCTAACAGCTGTTAAACCTCGATCACAATACCTTGGATAAGAGAGGAAAATATTTTGTGACACTACTTATTTAAAGACAAATCATTGAAAAGTGTCTCAAAACAGAAGAAACACAGGATAATGATTTATTACTGAGAACAGAAACTCAAAAATAGTTCGTATCCTGGAAGCTGATATAATAACCATTAAAAAATCCATTGATTTGATATCTATAGAAAGCATTTTTTACAGGACGCATTCCAAATGATCACAAATGTGCTTGTCTCCATAATAAATCATTACCATATTAATTGGTTGCATCTCTTTTGAGACAGTCTGTACAATAAATTCACTTTAGATTTGCTTTTTTCCCTCTTTAATTTGAGAACCTGAAATAAAGAAGAACAGTATAAACAGAATCATTAAGTCAAAGCAGTACGAACTTATTTAGCCTGATTTTATTTTGCATAAGGCCAGAATTATGTTACACTCAGTGAGAATTAATCTCAACAATAATGATCTATTAGTTTAACGCACAAAATATTTCACAATGTAAAGTACTCAAGTCTTAGCTTATTATTTTCTAAATAAGAAATACAGTACCCTACTTGAAAGAATGATAAAAAACTAAGGAATAGAAATAAAAATAAGCAGAACATCTTTGAAGTAGCAGCGTTTGCAGAATGAGAAAAACAGAATAGGGTAGATAGATAGATAGATAATCTGGCTGGGAAAAGCAAATCAGTAGGTAGGTAGACTGATAGATAAATGTGACATATATCTTATATAGCAGAGAAAGACATCAACGATGTTGTATAAAGATATAATCTGCTTCTTTTATCTTCCTTTTAATATTCAAAATATACCAAGGAGAGGGTCCATTCAGAGAGGGTCAAAGTCGTTACACACAGGAGTCAATGTACGAATAATCTGTGAACCGCTTTCCTCTTCGTTCTGCTCCTCGGGTTAAAATCTCCCTGGTTATATAATATTCCGGGTGGCCACGCAAATTCTCCTCCAATCTGCTGCTTACATATTTCACGTTGACATGTTCCGTTCTAGCATACCATCCACACTATGTATGTGATCAAGCTCCCTTCTAGTATGACACCCACACAATTTACGCAGCATTTCCGCCGGCACCCTTGTCCGGTTTACTTTAGGAACCAGGTGTATTTTGCTCCCAGAGTTCGACTCCCGCAGCTGCTTTGTTATGTCAAAGGGACCTTCAAGTTAATATCTAACAGATAGAGAAAATCATGCTGTGATAGATAGACAAATAGATAGATTTGACGAAACGAAAAAAGAGAGAAAGATTCGATTTGACCGAGAGAGGTTGGTAGATAAGTAAATAGGTTAGGAAGCAGGGAGGAGGTTGTATTGATGGAAATATATCAGATTGAGATAGATAGATAGATAGATAGATAGATAGATAGATATGGCCGGACGGAGAAAGAGAATCATACTTAATTTGATTGAGAGGTAGGTTGGTAGGTTGATTTGTAAGTGGGGGAGGGCGGAAGTTAGATTGATGAAAATATATCAGATGGAGCTAGCTAGCTAGATCCCTAGAAAGCCAGAAACGATTTTATTTGATTTTAGCAGTATATCAACGACATGATTTATTTAATGCCGACATTTTAATACTTTTAAATGTTTATTTGCTACCATAGCTAAATGTTTAATATTCGATTGCACTTATTTTTTTTTAAATTACACTTTCATTTTTATACTATCATGTGTTTGCACACATTAATATGTTATCTAGTATTCTTATCTAAAAATATGTTTTAAACAAACCTATTTAACAAAGAGATGTAAACCATACAGGAACTACCACTTCGAATCGTTGTACACTTGGGAGTAATGGAAATGAAAAAGTACTCTACATTCCTGAGAACATTAGAACTGGAGACTCACCACCTGAAGTTGTTTAGTGTTCTCCCCAGAACAGAAATGCAGAAATATGGAACAACCTTTGAGATTAAAACACACAAGCTATTGTTCTCTAGCTTATCTCACTCGCCATGAATCAACGCAGGACACCGATTATACTAAATCACCTGAGAAAAGTTTGCGCTTTAAAATGGTATATTACATTAGCATAATTTAATTTTATTTTATTCTAAAACACGCATCAGAGTTTGAAATAACAAAAACTGCGATTATTTATTCAATAGCATACTATTACATTTTTCTTTCATTTATATATTTCTTATTTTCTTTCTATTCTCCTACCATCATGTTGAAAAGGATCGTTTATTCTTTCCTTACGTCTTCCCCATTGTTCTATTTTTCAAATCATTTTCAATTCCATGTTTCTAAAATAAAATTTATTTCTTTTCATTTTATTTTAATTCATTTTGTGTGTGTGGATGCGTTACATGTGTTACTTTTCTTATTTCTTTCTTCCATTTTAGCACTTTTCCTATCTTTCCTTTTTTTTCCCTATTGTCAGCGAATGATATTCGTACAGTTGTTCTTCGGTTTGGTTTATCAGGTAATACTTGTAAAAAAAAAGTCAGTTAATCTAACATTCCTGCAGCTGCATTTTTGCGCTCATGCTTTAATTAGATGAAACACAACAAAACACTTTTCTAATCTAATCATCATTATCAATTTAAATGGCATATTTGATGTAGTTAAACATTCTCTTGTACACCCCACGCATCCACACACACACACACACGCGCGTGCGCATACACACGCATATATATATATATATATATATAGATATATATATACTGAGAAAGCGAACAGACGTATAAATACCATTGATGAAAAGTCTAAAATATCAATAAAAATTGCTTAAATCCATAACTTCTGGATAATTTCAAAATAATCTAAGCCGTATTATGACATGAGTATATAAAAAGGATGTTTGTAATAAAAAATATAGTCAATTTCCGTTCGTCAGTTTGTGAATATATATATATATATATGTATATATATATATGTATACTGATAGTGAGAAAATTAGATTAATTTGTTTTAGTTTTATTGCATATCAACCTTTCTAGGTTATTTAATGCCAAATCTATTTTTATACAAGTAAACATTTCTTTTTCAAACAATTCAGTTTAGCATAAGTATACAGTTTAATTGTCGAAAACATTTCTATTTCAAGTTATTTAGTTTAGTCAAACAGTTCTAATTCAAACAATTTAGTTTAGGATAAGTATAGTTTTTGTTTACACACAGTTAAATGTCAAAACAGTTATATTAGAAACAATTCAGTTTAGGTTAAGAACTCTTTCAATGTCATAATCAATTCTTTTTCAAATAATTCAGCTAAGCATAAGTATGCAGTTTAAATATCAAAACAGTACTATTTAAGCAATTCAGTTTTGCATAAATATGCAGTTTTGTTCTATTTGATCCATTGATCGAACCCTTATTGGGTGCTACTACTTCGAGCTAGAGTGGACTTGGGAGCGATGGCGATGAAGATATACTCCGCATTACCCAAAGCTCCAGCATTGTTGGAACCTCACCATCAGATTGTTTAGTGTCATATCCAGGACACTCGTCGGGGGTTCTTACTCGCTGCAGAGATATAGTTGGTGTATTCTACAGCCCCTGCTGGCTGGGCAAAAATCAGATTAGGTACTATATATGAAAGTAGATAGATAGATAGATAGATAGATAGACATCCAGTCAAACAGATAGATAGATAGATAGATAGATAGATAGATTTCCCCTTTGAAATGTATACAATAACCTCATAAATGCCAGCAACACATCTCCTTGCTTCATTTACCCTGTTCTCATTTTTCAAATACTCTTAAAATAGGTGCAGTGTCTGATAAATAAATAAATATGTTTTATTTTGATTAGTCGAATCTTGAACTAATTTATCACTAGTCGTTGAAGATAAACTCGCTTATTGTATGCTCTTCACACGAGACAGAATATTGGGCACTCATATCAGATTTCAAATAACAAATCGTAAAATTCAGTAAACATATAATTCAAGACACAATGAAAATATTTGGCCTCTGGTCAGGCGTGCAAGCAACCAATCTTCAGGTTTTAAGATTGTAAATTCTTTATTTTATGGCTCCTTCCATTCCGATATATGCGTTAAAGATATAAGAATGTAGGCATTCTTATTTGGTCGTCCCACAAGTAATTCAACAGATATTATTTAAATCATTGTTATATATATAGTTTTGTATAATACTCAGGACCCACACCTCTTTTTTTAAGTGGAGTTCATCCCAATGCTGGAAGATACTGTCAGTATATTCCAAGCTTCGGTGACAGGGCGACCGAATTAGGAAATAAAGGAAACATATATGTAAAATTTGTGTTATTTTCTACCATATCGAAATTTGAACTTATTGATAAAAGAAAACGGGAATTCTTTGAAGCAATAGCTGTGTCAGTACTATTATATAGTTGCACCACCTGGAATCTAACGAAACGCCTGGAAAACAGCTAGATGTGAACTACAAAAATGCTATGGGCTATTTTCAACAAATTCTGGAAGCTGCATCATACGAAAAAAAAAACAACTGTATAGCCACTTGCTTTCCATCTCACAAACCATCGAAATAAGACGATCAATACATGCTGGGCTCTACTAGAGAAGTAAGGACAATCTTGTAAGCGACGTTCTTGTATAAACTCCTACACATGGACATACCAGTGCTAGTTGAACCGGCAAGAAATTACATCAAGAGTGTGCGGACATTGGCGGCCGTTTAGAGGACTTACTACGAGCGATGGCCGATTGTTACGAATAGTCAGAGACTCACTCACAGGAATCCATGCTATCCGCAAGCCTTGATATTACCAATTTTGATTGTATAATCTTCCACAAGAAATTATAAAATCTTGATAAGGGGTAGTGCCCGCAGTACAGTGGTATACATGCTGGATTGCAATTTCATAATAAGCGAGTTCGAACTACAGTCACGCTATTATGTTCAGTAACAGACTATTCACTTGGAAGTGGTGTAAACCCACTTATCTCGCCAGCTATTGGTTAAATATTCCCACAGCTGTTCTTCACGGAAGATGCCTTAGATAACCCACAAAGGTTCATATGCCACTTGACCAAAGAAATCAACATCTATATATAGTTGGTTTAGAAGAAAAATAACTTTTGATTTGAAAAATTAGAAGATATTTCATATATTCACTGAGACATTTGCTAGCATTCAATCACAAAATAAATTATAATTACTGAACAGAATGGACCTAAAAGTATAATATAAGCCGAAATTATTTCAGCTTTTGACATTAATTCAAACTAACCGTGATCAGAATTAAATATAGACAACAAAGACAAGAGAGCATAGATGTAGATTTCTGTTGAGCGGCGAAATATAAACCAACATTACAAGGAAAAAAAACCCCAAGAAACCCCAAAAACAACTAGTGCAACAACAACGACGACGACGACGATGATGATGATGATGATACAAGATACACTGAAAAGCTCTAAAATATGAAGATAAATATCATGCCAACAGACATTAGAGACTTTGGATTAGAAAATGTTATATATCGTTTTGGCAATTCAAGGACAGAAATAGGAATGTATTTTCCCAAACTATCCACTACGGGTGGGATGTGTAACAAAGTCATTTTTAAAGGCCGTTTAAAGCTAGCTTAAATTTAGAGCTTTGTCTTATAACATACTCTAGACCTACAGGTTTTCTACTTTTAATTGATTTTAGTACTACGTCAAGTTTATTTTAAGTAAAGTGTCTAATTTTTATGTCTAGTTAGTCACCAGTAATTTTTTTGTTAGCTTTGTCAGTAATTTCAGGTAGACTTTCTTGTAGATTCTATAAAATATCTTTTCATTTCTGAAGTGTTTCTTCATGATTCGCAACATTTAGTTTTGATCTCGAGGTGCTTTTCCTTTCTTTAACTTCATTAACTATTTACAATATTAACTGGGATTGTTTATCTTTTACGGAATGTCTGATTTTATTGATTTGACCTTGGAAGTATTCTAATTCTTTTTGCTACGTTTTACCATGTTCTTTCTAAGATTTCTTAAGTTTCTTGTTTCAGTTTCCTTGTTTAATTGCATATCAACCTATCTGGGTTATCTAATGCCAAAGCCGTCCTTGTAGAAGAAAAGAAGTGATACACTAAAGCCCATCGCTGGGGTTTATAACATTCCCAATGGTATTAGTCTGGAAGTGAAAATTATAGCGTAATTGGTGTGCGAACTCTTGGCCAGTCGGCTAGGGTTCTAGAATACACCGACTATTTCTCTGCAAAAGGAGAATCCCCCCCAGGTGTGTCCTGGACATGACACTAAACAATCTGATGATTAGGTTCCAGCAACGCTGAAGCTTTGAGGAATGCGGAGTACCTCTTTATTGCCATCGTTCCCTGGTGCACTCTGGCCGATGTGGTAGCACCTGATAGGGTCCTATCTATCAGTCAAATGGAATTAAACCGTGTACTTATGCTAAACTGAATTGTTTGAATATAGAACTGTTTGACTAATCTGAATAGCTTGAAAGAGAAAGGTGTTTGACAATCAAGTACTGTAATGCTAAACTGAATTGTTTGTATAAAAATGGAATTGGCATTAAATAACCTACAAAGGTCGATATGCCATAAACCCCGCAAAATAAGCAAACAAATAAACAAGTAATGGAGTTTGAACTCATTCACTCCGAGACAACGGTCAACACTAAAGCCAACATGCCCCATTAAGTGCCTACTCATTGGTATTTGTGGATTTTTTATTAAGTAACGATACTTTTTACATGTTATCTCGTTTTTATCAAACTACTTTTGACTCACAGGGAACTCTACGCTTGATTCTTGATATATTCAGGGTGTCTCAAAATAGATGGAACCCATTAATAGGATAATGATGAATCAATGAGACAAGCGTATTGGCAGTCATTTGAAACAGGGCTTGTAAAAATGCCTCTTTTCAGCTGGAGACATCAAATCATTCTTTTTTTTGAAATTGTCATTATGTCAGCTTCCAAGACATGAAATATTTTTTGAGTTCCTTGTTTCAGCCATAAACCATTATCATATTAACGGGTTGAATCTATTAAGAGATAGTTTTGAATGAGTTTGTCTCCAAATACGAAGTGAAACAAATATTTTTTTTCCTCTCTTGTCCAAGGCATTGTGATCAAGGATTAATTGTTGTTATATAATATCTTTTCAAATCTGAAACAAAAAAGAACATAACATTATTGTAAGTACAGTTATTAGCAGAGACATGCGTACCGTGTATATTGATACACTCTATATGCGTTCAAAATGGTATCAAAACAATGGAAACTGCTAGCAAATATCAACCAAGTATTTGGTTTGTAAAATATGAATAAACGTTCAGTTTAACATCGGTTCTACAAATGTATTGTCCCTTGAATATGAGTTATTAAGTCACATGGGTCCCATATATATATATATATATATATATATATATATATATATATATATATACCAACCCAGCAGAGTTTAGAAATCAGAGTTTGAATTCCGAGTTTTCCTTCTCCTAGACTAGTTGCATCTCCAAGGCTGAAGAACCTAGTCTGCCCTACTATTTACCCATAGCTGGGGGGAGAATAATTGGATTCAAACCTTTCGCAAGGGTATTAGTCATCATCATGTCGCGCTGGTAGCACGGATATCCCTGACCCTCTCTCGCCACTACTCCCTATCGTTCATCGCCCTAGGCAGGTCTTCAGGACAACATCCCGTATCCTCCCATAGCTGCTGAATGTATGTTCGTGCTGGTCGTCCTGCTTTTGCACGGCCATGTGTGGGGGTCCATAAGAGTACATCCCTTATGAGTTTGTCCCTGCTTCTACAGCAGTGTCAGAAGGGTATTAGTACTATGTGAAATGCAATCAGTCTCGTCCAGGATTTGAACTCGTGTCGTCGTGTCCATTTTCTACGACACACACACACACACACACACACACACACACACATATATATATATATATATATATATCGTTATTTAAAAATTATATATTT
>OY757914.1:49701237-49783737 GCA_963585895.1 Sepioteuthis lessoniana
GGGGCTTAGAATGCGTTGATTGAATTCCCTGTTGAAGGTTAAGGCTTTCCTCCTAAAGAGGTATCGTTGGAATAGCACTGGATTCAGTGGTGAAGCTCTCGTTCTGAAGCACTTTGGAATATGGAATTCTTCTTCGTTATCTATGGATGAAATAGATGCATTTGAAAATTATAGATAAGAACATTCGAATCTATAAAAATGTGTTGAAATTATTTTCATTTGACACAAATACTCAAAACTGTGTGCAAACAAATAATAATATAAACAATGTAGTAAAAAATGCTATGGAATATCAAAAATATGGAAATTATCGCAATAAGATTAATCAAATAACGATATTAAATGACCCATAAGATGTTTATATGACATTAAACAAATCAATCAAACGAAGACAAATAACACGGAATTACTTTGCTATATTCAGCTTTATCAAACATAGATAATAGTATTTCTACCTATTTTGTATAGAAAACGTAATTTTCTTCTAAACCGAAGTTACGATAGGATATATATATATATATATATATATATATATATATATATATATATATATATAAACTCACTCATTGATATTGAGCACTATTTAATAATACCTTAAAATGTGGTCCACCATTAACTTACCATGCGAACTAGTTTGTGTGTATTTGTTTGTGTATGTCTGTACACATATATATATGTGTGTATGTTTTTGTGTGTTTGGGTGTGTGGGTATATATATATATATATATATATATATATATATGTGTGTGTGTGTGTGTGTGTACATGGGTTTGCGTGTACGTGTGTTTGCGTGGGTGGTTCCCGTGGTGTAATGGCTTAAGTACTGAACTGCGGTTTCAAATGAAAATAAGTCTGAACTCCAGTCACGCTATTATATTCACTTTTAGACTAATAACCTTCGTAAGGGTTTGAACCTTTTCATTTCTCCAGCTATGGGTGGGATAGCCCCATTACTGTTCTTTTACAGGGATAGATTTGCTATTAAATAACCACCGGAAAATTGATATGTCATTAAACAAAGAAACAACAGTTACCCTGGGTTTATTATTTCCAGTGAAACATTTTATAAGCAGAATAGATTATCTATTACGCATCTCCCAAAAAAAAGGGTACTCATAATATATTAATGCAATTTTCATTTTCAGAGGTATCACATATTTATTTAGCCGAATACGGTTTGAAAATTTAGTAAGAAATAATACTCTTTCAGTATTCACTATAAATAATCTAGTACTTGCATCTTTAGTTTAGAACAGATCTTCTGAAACTTTTTTTACTTAATTCATCTCTTAAAACTAAATTTAATTATCATTCATCCTCAAATAGATAAACTGAATATTGAAAACATTTTTTCTTAGTCTCAATGATGGGAGGAGTTGACATTTAAAAAAAAAGTTTTCAGTTTAAAGTTTTACAAAATGCGGAAAAGTTATGATAAATCGTATACCCATTCATATAAAACCCACACTAATAAATACTTGGTAATATTGAAACTAACTACACCGAATCGCATTGGGCCAAACGAGATTTTGTGTCAATTATAATGTAATGTTAATTCATTCAATAAAAATCTGTTTTCTCTGATAAGAATTAATTTTTCAGTTATTTTCTTCTAGGTTTTCTTGTTCATAATTTTTCTTTCCAGTTTTAGACTTTTTACTTTAAGATTTTTTTACTTTTACATCTATATTTCATTCTGGTTATTAAATAATCTTTTTTTAAAGACATTTCCCCACCAATTATAAAAAGAAATTCTTTACAATTCAGGAATTTTATGAATTCATCTAAACAATATTTGTTTTAAATTGTTTTCCTTCGTGAAAATTAGCTTATATGTGACATTACCGACACCCTTCCTCAAAAAACAGTTCTTTTCTGTCTGAGTCAGATGGTTTTTTTCGTTCAAATTATCCGTATATTTTGAAAGGAACTTTTATGAACAATGTATTTCTCGTGAATACCACATCAAATGAGGTGTACGGTATCTGGCAACTAATTTACATGATCCAGGAATTTTTTGGTCCTTGATTAAGAGATTTATGTATACAAAAAACAAATAAATTCAACCGCTGTGAACCGTTATGCTTTTATTCACCCTATCAAAATGTTATTGACCCACAGGAGTTATATTTGACCCACATTGAGAATCCCTGATTTTGTAGAACATTATCTCTTTAAAAGATGTTGCTACGAGAGTCCTTATTTGTGGGTGCTACCATATGGGAACATATCTGACCATGATGAAGACAAAAAATGCAGAACGATTAATTTTCATGAAAATAAAAAGTTATTTTTACTCCTAAAATGTGTACTCGCAATCAGGGTTTAAGAAACTGCATTCCAGGTCAAATTATGAAAGACAGATAAACAAGCAACATTGACTGAGGAGATTGTCCTCGGGGATTATCCTTCTTTTCTGTGTCTTTCTTATGATTCTTAATGAGAATTTGCGGAGTTAATCTTTCTTGCCGTCACTCAGTGACCGGCTTATTGAGCATGTAATTGCCAGAGACTAACACGAGCAAATACGTAGAAAATTAATCCCACTTTAATTATGTCTTTCTCCTTTTGAACTAGGATTATCTTTCGAGTCTCGTAATGATGTCTCAGTGAGATTAATAGGGATTATTTTTTTCGAAGTTAGTTTTCAGGTTTGTCAGAGCACGAAAGATTACAACCTGTCTGTGCCACGACAAAAAAAATCTAAATTAGAAACGTTTAGCAAGATCAATTTTTATTGATTTAAAGAGCTGTCATAGTTTCGGGGGTTGTTTTGTATGAAGTGGTGAAATTACTTTATTTAGCCGAATAATTTCATTTTAAACAGTTTGATTAAGGGTAACCGCATTTGGTGCGCGTAATTACAGTACTTAATACCATATAAACACATAGGTTTTATTTCCAAGGAGTTCTCATTACGAGTGGGTCAATAAAAATGAATAATGATTTGTTGGATACTACGTTGTTACATGATGTCAATGATAGTTTATTTACAGAGAGTTATATGATATCAAGTATTCTAATCTGATACAAATAATTTGTAGACTGTTATATGGTTTCAAGTATTAGTATTAAATAACATTAATAATTCTGTCAATATATAATTTACCTGGGAATGGAGTAGCGCCCTCCCCTACACCTTGGTGTAGTAGATATCGAAAAGGGAGCCTTCGGGTCACCCTCGACTATGGTCGCTAACTTTTTATATAATTTCGGGTAGCAATTCCTATTTAATTATCATTTGTTTCCATACTGTTACATAGTTTCAACTATTCCGATCTAAAATCAGTAATTTGTACAAATGGTTTCAAGTATATCAAGTAATCATTATTTTCCAACTTTGCTTATTTGATGTTGATAATTTAAATTTGGCTGTGTTTATTTAAAGGAAAATTCCGTTATTAGGCGTAAATTAGTAATATGAATATAAAGCTTTAACATGAAAACATTTGATAATGTATAAAGTTATCACTGTGAGGGGGTTGTTTATGAAAAGGAATAATAATCAGTCGAATTCCCTGTCTCAGCAAAATGTAACTAAGCAGACAAAATTTAAATTTCAAACTTCATTTGAAAGACAATATTTATTTTTTAATTAAAAAATGAATGATAAACAATAATCCATGAATGGGGATTATTGTTAATTCTGAAATCTGAAAATGAAAATAAATACATTGTGCTACTGTTTAGCTGGGCCAAACAATCTCAACAAATACATGCATATATATATATATATATATATATATATATATATATATATATATATATATATATATAAAATTAAAAATGTTCAAATCGGTGAATTTAAAAAGATTATCCACATTTGCAATTCTTAAATCGAAATTAAAAACATTCCAATTCTTAGCACTTGGTGACTGTTTGTCCAGTCAGCTGGTGCTGGAGAATACACCGACTGCCTCTCTTCAGATGGGTAAGGCTCCCTCAACATGTGTCCTGGATATTGCACTAAACAATCTGATGGTGAGTCTCCAGTAATGCTGGAGCTTTGGAGAATGCGGAGTACCCCTTTATTGCCATCACTCTCAGGTCTACTATGGCTTAAGTTGGAGCACTTGATATGGTCCTGTCTATGGGTCAAATAGAACAAAACTGTGTACTTATGCTAATCCAAATTATTTTAAATAAAATTGTTTATATGTATAACCAGACCATTGGACTAATGAGTAGAGTCATCACCAATGGTCAGGGAGACCGGGGTTCAATCCCAGGTTGAGTCATATCAAAGACTCCCAAAATGGAACTTGATGTCGCCTTGCTTAACACTCAGCAATATAAGGTAAGGATCAAGGGTAAACCGCAGCAATCCAGGGTAATGAGGAGCACTCTCGTGTACCTCGGTGTAGCAGCTATTGAAAAGTGAGCCTTCAGGTTATCCTCGACTAAGTTTGCCCATTTTACTTACTTTCATATGTATAAAAATGGATTTGGCATAAAACAGCCTACAATGGTTTATTGCCATTGAACCAAACCGAACCAAACCAAATCTAACTTATTTAAAAATGAAACTACCAAACAAGCTGTGTGCAAACAAATGACTGATGTTAAAATGTAACTCATATATATTAATACCATTCAATTATATGCAAAAATGATCTCTGGCTCATTTCAAAATTTTATCTTCAAAATGTGTTTAGAAATCATATATTTCATGTGTTAACAGGATCTGGCATTAAATAATCAACAAGGGTTCATATGCCCTAAAACCCAACAAACCAACCTCGGTAACTATCAGTTTTCTCTCATGGAATAATCCCATAGACGTGATACTAACTCCCACCAATTGCCGTTGACTGCGTCTATGCTATCCAAACTTATATATATATGTATATTGTAGTTTATTTAGTTTTTTGCATAGATATGGCACAAGGCCGTATAAAAGGGACACTTACTTAACAGACATAAGTATTTATACGAGACATTACTGAGCATGTATTAACTATAGTTGACAGTATTTACAATTATTAAATACATCATTTTTGTCTTGTTTTGTTTCTTGGTTTAATGGCATATCATTCTTCGGTGTGGGTAACATAATTTTGATTTTCATTTTTTAAAAAAGTTGCATATTGGTTCAGATGTACGATAAATCTTTTCCACGAGTCCCAGGGATCCTAGGTAGACTACTCTATGTAATTTTACTTTTTTTAAATCGCACATTAGTCTTTTGCTTCTTTATTTGCCTCTCACTAAATGTATATTTTTTTATTCAGTCATTTTAATTCTTTATGTAATCTCTATAAATCTTACCAATCTCGCTTTTCTTTCTTTCTTTCTTTCTTTCTTTCTTCTGATTTTAGACCTATTCTCGAACCGGGATCGTTATTAATATCAATGTATACTTTCATTAAAAATACTGAAATACTCAGGAGTAAACGTGTAACATTGTGAGAGTCTCTGACCTTCATTTGCACTAAGACAGGACTCAAAAGCTGTCGATCTTCATTCCATTGCGGAACATTCCAGTCCGGCCTTTTAAACGAGTTTCCAAACGCAGTTTATAGGAAGACAAATATATTTGCATCTTCTTCATGTTTTAATGAATTCCTTCCTCAGGACTTCTAAATGTTAAAATGTTCAATCAAATTCGGCCCTATCTGTCGTTTTCAGGAACACCATCTTACTAGAATTTTAAATGAATCCCTCAAATCTCACATGACTGACTCTATTCATTCAAAGAACGCTTCGTGTAAATTATATCCTTGTAAATGTTCTACTCATTCACTATCCAATCTGCTTAGCATGGTGAGGGACATTTCATCACAACCGACAGTTTTAAGTATTCAATTGTTTTCAAAAAGTATCGAGACTATGGCTGTATTATTCAAGAGAGAAATAAACAATGAACTAAACTTTAATCTCCATCTGAAATTATCCATTAGTTTTAGTTATTCTTATTCCAGCGTGCTTTTCCTTAAATCTAGGGAATTCTGAGTGTTTGCGTTTGATATAGTTGAAGCTGTGTGGAGGTATTGGATATAGCTGGACCAACGTCTACAAAACGTTAACACTGGTTACCCCCCAATGGGATTAAACAGGCGATCTCGTCTAACAAAATTAACAGGAAATTTAACATTTCTCTCGACCGGAAACGAAGCACGTAAAAAATAAAGTGTCCTTCACGAACTTGAGATGGATTTTTTTGTTAGGAAACAAGAAAACTTTTACCGTACCTTATCAGGTGAATGTGGAGGGTGTTTATTTTTCAAAATTTTGTATTTTGTTAAGCATATTAAAAATGTTTGTTGACATTCATCAAAACAAAGTCTTAACGTGTAGACTGCTATAAATTGTTCTAATGTGGACGATTTTTGATTAAAATTCTAAATTCTAAATGTTAAAAAGTTTATCAGACACGAGGCTTTCAGATAAGACCACGTAATCGCAAAAGTAGAGTTTTGCTTTATTTTAAGGTCGGAAAATGGCGATAAAAGTATGAACGTCAGAATGATATGGTTTCGATGGCAAATACATCAATACGCCAGTGGGTTAAGAGTGCAGGCATCATAGCCATGGTTAGATTAGTTTTTCTACACTCCCAGTAGCGTAACGGTTATCACTGAAGGAAGTGAATTCCTCTCCTTGAATTCAAATCCTGAACGAGTCTGTTTGCCTTTTATATAACGCTAATACCATTTGAAAAGCTATGATTCCAACTATTTTATCCACCTCTGGCTATTTAATATTTGTATGGCAACCAGACTAGGAGATAGTAAATTTTTAAGTTGTGGTTGAAATAAAGAGGGATTGACTTCACCATGTTATTTTAACCCATGACATGCTACATGAGTAACACCCCCAACGACCAGTGAGAGATACCTTTCAACAAAAAAGAGTTGTGTGCTAGTTGGACATGTGTATAGCAGGTCTTAATGCTGTAAATTTGAGCAAAAAGAAATTTTAGGGAATCTTATGAAATATAGTTAAAGAGTCTGTTAAAATCTTAGAAAGTTTTTAAAATGTAAAAAAAAACCCTCAGAAATGAACATGAATGAAACGATAGTTTTCTTCAAAATCAACTCATTGACTTATTCTATAGAATTTTCCTATTGTCAAAGCACCTTTGAAAACCCTTGTTGATGTAGTGTGAAGTTACACCGGCTAATTTCTGTGAATGGGTTATATGTCTTCAATCATTACGCTTTTTGGTGGATTTTCAATTTGGGAGACAAGAACAAATAACTTGGAGATAATTCTGACGAGTAAAGACGGTTTTACTCTTGAACAATTCTGTGTTTCACCAAAAACTGCTGAACAAAATATACTGAGACTGTTTTTTTAAAAAGTATTAAGAATTTGCATGTACTCTTTTTAACCGTGGTTCAGATATCAGCTGTTCATGCTCATGTCTTTATTTGAATTTTAAATTTTAAAATAAACAATTGAATATTTAATCTTGGTACTTTTTGATCATTCCCTGTATTGGAATGAGTAGACCTTTTTTGTTGGTTTCATTCCTTCATCCTTGATATTTTTAGTTTATGTCCTTAGATAATAATTAACCCTTGTGTTCTGACGACGGAAATTTAAACTTTACCGTAATTATTTACGTATAACAAGCACTTATGGAAAACACCTAACAGTAACTTTAAACTAGGAAATGCTGAAAAAAAGAATTTGGGCTATAATAAGCACTGATTATTTGGGAGGTGCCCGTGGTGTAATGATTATCGTTGTAGGAAATGGACACGGCGACACGATTTCAAATCCTGGACGAGACTGATTGCATTTCACATAGCACTAATACCCTTGGGAAAGGTATGAATCCAATTATTCTCCCTCCAGCTATGGGTAAATAGTAGGGCAGACTAGGTTCTTCAGCCTTGTTGAGGCAACTAGTCTAGGAGAAGGAAAACTCTGAATTCAAACCTGTTAAAATCCGCTTAAAAATTGACCTCGTGTCATATCCTGCCCGGGCGGAGGGGTTGGTAAATATGATATGATAAGCACAGATTATTTAAAATTTTTGGCAGCTAAATTTAACCTAAATTTGCATTTGTTTAACTTTTTATCAGCCCTTTCTGAATAAAAATAAAACTTTACTTTGTTCCTATAATGTTTTTAAATGCAGCATATACATAGTATTTACAACAAATTCACAGGCATTTTTCTCGCAAAAATGCAACAAGTTTGCTTCGAATAAATACTCACTTTAGTAGAAACAAAATTATAAACAAATCCACATTCCAATGTATGTAATGGCATAAAGCACACTAGTTTTTACTATAGATATAACTTACTTTCCGTCAGCCCGTCCTGAACATGGTAAGGCAAGTGGCCTGGAAGAATTTTTATATTATAATTGTCGTGTATAATACACATCCCTTTGTTGGACTAAAAAATCTAGAAAAATAAAGCGTCTTATACACAAATAATTTCGGTACTTTGGTTGGTTTCTTAGTTTTATGACATATCATCTTTCGTGTTTTATTTAAAGCCAAAATGACACTTGTAGAAGAGCAGTAGTGGTATGATTGGATTCATAGCGGGGAAGTGTATTCTGAAATGTACATATCCGAAAGCGAACATAATAGCGCGAAAAAAAAGTCGAACCCAATGACTACCATGTCGCAGTCCAGAAAGTTAGCCATTACGCCTCATCACGATATTTAGCCTAATATGTCTTAAAGAGAGACTTGAATGAACGAACAACATTTCGAATGAAAATCATAGTATTATGAAATCGACTATACTATGGTATGTCAAAAATTTTGCAATATTTTGATGAAACACAATTCGGTAATTCAGGATACGTTTGCCGAAGTCGTGTTGGTGACGATCGACATGGGACTGCGAGATGCCAAGCCAGCTTTATACTCTACGAGCACTACTTGGAAGATTTCCTTCTTTACTTGGGGCATAGCCTCAAAATCCACTGTTTTAGGCCTAACTGATTCTGCCTTGTCATGATTCCTGCAATCCGAGCAAAGTTTCTTGAGCCCTATGGTTACAGTACTGTAATCAATTGACAATTGTTTTTGGTTACTTCCGAAGTTTTATGGCTTACTTCGAACAACAAAATAATAATTTCCCAACTTTAACGACGTTTGCATGGAGTGGTGCAATGCACCATGTATCAGCGTACTAAGAACCAGCATACTACTAACCACAGCGGGTATCTCACATGGCTTTAAATGCTTTGGTCAAATGATTTACACGTAGCAAACTAACATCTAACAAAATATTGCAAAACTTTTGACTCGCCCTGGTAAATCACTCATATCTATTCTTTTCGGTGATACATTGTATTAGAATGCGTCGATGATTTTTGCATTGGTTTAATTAGCAATGACCCTGACATATTCAGATTATGCCAATTTATAACCTTTAGTCCTCATGTTCCGAAGACGGAAATTTGAACTTTATTTAGTCTAATATCTCTTCATCATAGAACTGAGCTATCAAGCAACATTTCGTACGCAAAACACAATATTATGAAATCGATTATACGTTGTATTAAAGGAGATGGCAAGCATAAGATTTTGCTATCTTCAGTGCAATATACGCAATGCAAAAAAACAAAACAAAACAAAAAACATAAAAGACATCAAAAGAACGTTCAGTGGTTGGAAGACAAAAGAAAATAATGGAATTAGAGGATTTGCTTAATGTTTCGGCTAATTTTTCCAATAATAAATAAAGGATAAGCGAGAAAAATGATAAAAATTGAATCGCAGTGTCTTTTAATGTTGCGGGTGTGGTGAATTCAACAAAGCGTGAAGAAGAGAAGATAAGCCGATGATAGAAAAGTCGTATTGATTGCATAAACTTTTTGGCTGATGAAACGGATGACTGACGACCGATCGGCTTTTACGGGTCTTTATTTAATATTCTGGGCAATGTCTTCCGCACGATAAGCTGTCTTGAGCCGGCCTGCTTGTTTGGTAAGAAACCAAGTGAAACAAAAGGGATTAGTATTGATCCTCTGAGATGCTCTAAAAGGAAGAGATATGAAACAGATGGGGAGAGAGAGAGAGAGAGAGAGAGAGAGAGAGAGAGAGAGAGAGAGAGAGAGAGAGAGAAGAAAAAATGAAGGGGTTGCTAGATAAACAGAGAAATGAAAGGCTGCAAGTGTATATATCGATTTGACACTTCCATATTCTATTCTTCCAACCAAAACAAGGTTCTTTTTTCTGTTGACATCTTTTATGAGCGTATGTTTGGAGGTACTGTTTATTTCTTGTGGCAGAAATAGTGAAAACAAAGGTGACCAATATGTCGATCACGATCGACCGGTATATCGGAAAGGTAGTACGGTTAGATCACACCCCATTAAAGTATTTTAGATGTTAACCAATCATTTATTCTCTTGTTCATTGGACGTGACCAGAAATAGGATCAATTGTATTTTGTGATAAGAGTTCATGCAGCGATGCAAAGGACACGAACATATAATTTATATATAAAGTGTAATCAGTACATATATGAATATATAATATACAGGTAGATCATGTGCTGGCCCCTTATTAAAAAAGATTCATAATACACACAGACCCACACAAACACACACAGACACACACACAGCCAGACAGACAGCCAGACACACACACACACACACACACACGCACACACACACACACACACGAGCTTTAATAAGCAAAATAAATATGTTATTGAATACAATTTCTAAATTTCTTATTTGAAAACAATATATATATATATATATATATATATATATATATATATATATATTTATTGATATGAATTACTTGTAGGATGCTGCGAAATGACTTGTTTAAAATCAATGAGCGATTGTTTGCTATCATTGAGATCTCATATGACTAGCTGACCCAACTTGGACAAACTGACCCTACTGCAGATGTATATATATGTATGTTGAAATGTGTCCTGAAACGAGGCTAGGTTTTACATCCGAGGTGTTTGTTTTAAGAGAAGTATTCGATTTTTTGTTATGCAAACGCTTTAAAACCATCATAGATCATTCTTGCCAACTTGACCAATTTTCATACGCTATGATCCCTAATAGTTTTTTTTAATGATATCCCTGACATCGTTTTAAAGGTTTACGCCTGGTTTAGTTCCCACATTTTAACTCTCAGTAAAACAATTGCTTAGGCAATCGAAGATCCTCTCTCTTTCTCTTCCTGTCTCTCTCTCTCTCTTCCTGTCTCTCTCACTCTCTCTTCCTGTATATCTCTTTGTATATATATATATATATATATATATATATATATATAACGAAGACCCAAGAAAATTTACAAATTATACAAGAAATTACTTTATTGTCTAACGTAGAACATTTAAAGTATTGATTATATCTATCTATCTATCTATCTATCTCTCTCTCTCTCTCTCTCTCTCTCTATATATATATATATATATATATATATATATATATACTAGATCCTCCATATGACATTTCGGTTCTTGTTGTCTAGTTTAATGATTTTATTGGAGGATTTTAATTTGCGATTTTCTTTCTTTAGAGAATTTCGATAATTAAAAAATCCCGTCTGAAAGAACGAAGACCCAAGAAAATTATGACAAAGTAGACAAGAAATTGCTTTATTCTCTAACATAGAACATTTGAAGTATTGATTAATAATGATCATGACATTTTTTCTGGATTATGCTTACATATGTTCAAACTTAATGAGAATTTTAGTAGTATATCGACTGAGAGACATATAATGAGGGGCCCCTTACCAATATACTTAGAGCAATAAATGCACAATTATACAGTACTAGCTACGACGTCTGGATCTAAAATGAGGAAATTAGCAAAGCAATTAGAAAAAAAATCAGTCATACAGAGATCAATAAAAAGAGAAATGCTTGGAATAATGAGATAAAAAGAGATTAAATATAAATTTGTACATAAAGACACATAATAGAAATCATTCAACAACAAAAGAGGGTAAAGATATTGCTGGAAAGAAGGATGAGAAATGAAGAAAAAGATTTTAGGGAATGATTCTCAATAAATAACAAGCGTAGAGGAAAAGGTCCTGAGAGAAGAGATCACTTGGTTGATTTTCGTTGTAAGATATGGTATAACTAAATTCGCCGTGGTAAGAAATACATACTGCTTTCGTTGCTACTATATAAGTTGGCAACCCTAGTCGAGAGAGACTAGAAGGGTCCCTTTTCAATAGCTACTACACCAAAGTGTAGGGAGGACGCTACTCCGTTACCTGGATTACTCCACTTTACCCTTGATACGTACTTTATATTGCTGAGTATTAAGCAAGGATGTATCGTACCATTTTAAAAGTCTGTGGTATGACGCGAGCTGGGATTGAACACAGGTCTCTCGGACCATTGGCGAACACTCTACCCACTAGACTATGACCCGGTGTTGTTATATACAGTATGTTTAAAGAGACGATCTACACATCCTTTTGCCAAAATGTCTTTACCTTTGTAACCTTGACAACAGTAGCTGTAGACTACTCAATTTGCGAAGCTAGATTTCAAGAGATTTTTTATGTTAATTGACAGTTGTTTTTTTACCGTAGGTTTTGTTGTCAAACATTTTAAATGATGCTTAGAAAATTTTGTCAAAAGACTCTATATTCTTCGATATATAAAAGACCATGCGACTTAATATAATTTATACACATCCGGCAGCAGAACAACAACCGTGCAACTAACAAAGCCTCCATTAGATGATGACTTTGAGATCAGGTATGGTTTCGGTGACAAAGTACCACATAATCACAGTGTGTTAGTTTTCCGTCACATAGTAAGAATACCATATCAAGATGCAATCTCTTCGTTTACTCCTCTGTGGCATTCAAAACTTTCCAGAAAGGAAACGTTAGTTCAAAGATGTAAGTTTGGACTGAATTAGGAAAATGCTACACCAATATACTGAACAAGGATAGAATTTCCGTGATTTTCATTTGGGAATTGAATTTGAGTATGTAAGATCCCCAAAATGACGAAATGATAACGTCAAATTCATTGGAAAGTCGAGACAAAGATCAACAAATTTCAAGTTCGAACAAATTTGGTTTTTAATCTGGTAATTCGTACTGACAAACAAAGGAATCCTCTATAGTGCCGGTAATACCTCATACTGGATGGCTTCATTTGATTTACAATCTTGGTATGAGACTTACGCCATTATCGATACTGAGGATAAATTTTATTGCAATAGTTCCACACACACACACACACACACACACACACATATATATATATATATATATATATTGATTTCACCAAATTTCAAAACGATTATCTCATTTGTTTAATATACATATATATGTATGCATGTATATATATATATATATATATGTTGGGGTGTCGGTTGTTTGGGTTTTTTAGCATATCAACTTTTGTAGGTTATTTAATGCCAAATTCATTTTATACAAATAAACAGTTCTATTTCAAACAATTCAGTTTAGCATAGTTTAATTGTCAAAAAATATTTCTATTTCAAACAGTTCTAATTCAAATAAGCCAGTTTAGTATAAGTATAATTTTTGTAAACACATATCTAAATTTCAAAAAATTTCTATTCCAAACAATTCAGTTTAGCCTAAGTACGCAGTTTAAAGGCCAAAGCAGTTCTATTTCAAGCAATTCAATTTATCATAAGTACGCAGTTTAGTTCTATTTGACCCATAAATTAGGCCCTATTTGGTGCAACCACTTCAAGCTAGAGTGGACCTGGAAGCGATAGCAATGAAGTGGTGCTCTGCATTCCCCAAATCGGAACCTCACCATCAGATTGTTCCGAGTCTTACGCCTCTGAAAAGGTGCAGTTGATCTATTCTACAGCCTCAGCGGAGTGAGCAAATACACACACATATATATCTATATATATATCTATATATATATATATATGTGTGTGTGTGTGTGTGTGTGAGTGTGCGTCTGCCCGCGCGCGTGAGCATGTGTGGGTGTGTGTGTGTGTGTGCAAACCTTTTTTAATGTTCAATCTGTCAATTATGCCCTTAAAGACGTTAATTTTCCAACATTGGAATAAACTCTTTTCTCCAAGCACTTTTCATTGGATAATAAGAATGAAAGTGTATTCCCTACATATATTCCCATATATTCATACATAAACCCACGCAGATATAAATTTATAAAAATATACACATGTACGTGTATTTTAACTGGTACTCAATTCAAAATTGATATACAGACATATAGAAGCCATAAATATTTTCTCAGTGTGCTACTTAAGTTTACGTTCTGATTTAAAAGAACTGGAATGACATACCATTTACTTCTGAAAAGTCTCCTGATCTTATGTCACACAAGGTCAATATGTGACAGCTAAGGGACTTATAATACTCCGTAAGAGCTTCTTGGCATAATGTATTTGTTGTAGCGATATTCTTTGGACGGACACACTCACATATACACACGAATAAACGAACATAGGTACGCACACACACGCATCTATATACAGTTCTGCTCAAAAGTATTTGAACAAACATACATAAGATTCTGTTCCACTGATTGAGTTTCAGTTACTATTTTTATGTTTTTCAGATGATGAAAGAATCAATGTGATATCAAACATTTGGCACAATGTTCAGAAAAGGTTGAGGAGATTTTGTTTGAGATATTAGCTAGACGAACTATTGCAGTGGTAAATGTATTTATTACAACGCGTAGCAATTAACAAAAGTACGGGTCAGTGGTTTTTTAATCTACTCCTCTATCTACTACGCTCAGCTTAATTTTGGCTCAAGGTCTGACTTGAATTCAATAATAATAGTTCACTTGGTTGGATTCGTTTGTTTTAATTGCATATCAACCTGCGTGGGTGATTTAATGCTAAATCTATCCACATAGAAGAACGGTAGTAGCACTATTTAACGTCTAGCTGAAGAGATGAGTGGTTTCATTCATTTCGTTTGAGTATTAGTCCGAAAGTGAACGTAATAACATGATTGGAGTTCGAAATCACTAACTCTGATGTCACAGTCCAGCACGTTAGCCACTACATCATAAGAACTCACCCCTAACAGTAGTTCATTTTGCTTAATTTGCTAACCATTGCACTGGGCAAAGCCCTTGAAACGAATTATAGCTTATAAAAAGTAAGTAAAGTTAGCGACCATAGTCGAGGGTGACCCGAAGGCTCCCTTTTCGATAGCTACTACACCAAGGTGTAGGGGAGGGCGCTACTCCATTCCCAGGATTGCTCCACTTTACCCTTGAACCGTACCTTATAATGCTGAGTGTTAAGCAAGGTGATATCAAGTACCATTTTTAAAGTCTTTGGTATGACTCGACCTGGGATTGAACCCAGGTCTCCCGGGCCATTGGCGAACACTCTAACCGCTGGGCCAATATATAATAACCACAATGTATAATAACCAGCTTATAATAACCACAAATATGGGACACCCATGGAAGATCGAGTCATTGCTAAGTAATGTTTTAGAACTTAAATTCCAAACCACTACGCTCAAACGGTAAGACTCTTGAAAGAATTGAGACTTATCTCAGAATTGTTATGAAGCCGCAAGTATGGAGTACCTACCCTGGCGTACCAATTGATTTGTGTGTATACCTGAAACAACGACGAGGATCAATTACGCCAGTTGATTACTGAGTTAGTTTTAGTGAGCCGATGAGAGCTTAAGATGTTTTTTTCTTAATCTATATAAAATGTAAGTGTTTATACACTTTATGAAATGAATAGATTAAGGACTATTAACTACTTATTGTTTGTAGTCTGCTTTTAAATAATCGGACCTTGGCAGGGGATATGGCGCCTCTTTACCAAGCACCAGTCAAGTCTAATTATTTTCTATTAAATCCATTTTAATTGTACAGTTATATATATATATATATATAGGGAGAGAGAGGTAGAGAGACAAAGAGACAGACAGAGAGAAAGATTTGGAAGTGGAGAGTGACGTAATCTCATACTCGACATTTTTTACCAAATTATGTAAATGTATTTTTAAAAGTATTACAGATACACCCTTTGCCGCTAAGATTAAATTGTGATTTACTTTGTATGAAAAAATATTTCGACTTCATTACGACGTCATGATTAGGACAGAAACGTAGTAAAATATGCGCAATATTAACATAAGTTATACATTCTAAAGTCAATTTAGAGAGAGTCTCCTTCGCTTAGTGGCTAACGTGGTGGACAGCGATATCGTAGTAACGGAGTTCGAACTCCAGTCACACTACTGCATTCAATTTCGGGTTAACAACACCCTTGGAAAAGGTATGAACCCTTTTATCATCCAACTGAATATTTACAACATGAAGGACCTTGTTGTTTTTTTGCTAAGTTTGAAGGAACTGTTACCTGAGTTTATGCTTCTAATGCTTAAACAGATTTCAACGTTCAGCATTGAATTATATATATATATATCCTTTTTTTTTTTTTTTGAAAATTGCATTGGTAATTTTTTGATGATATTTTTATTGAGTAGTTTTTGTTTAACAAGATGCTTTAATTTTTGTTCAAGTTTAGATAAAATTTTTCCGAAAATTTCCCATGAGCTGTTACCACCACAATTGGTAACTATCAATGTCATAGTTAGGATTTTTTTTTTCTTTAACTTTTCTGAACATTTTTTCTTTTTTATAGGTAATTTTTTTTTCTGCATGCTGTATACTGTGATTTTGAATACTTATTTTTTTTTCTATAGCGTACATTTGACTTTTGAAATATACATTGTTACGTGCCTATAATAAAGCTAACGCTAAAAGAGGTCGATACTTACATAACGAAAGTCTATATCCTGTTAACTGAAATAAGGGCTTTTTTAGCTGTTAAATACATCTAGTGCCGCCGGCCCCCTTTATTCTTTATTTCTATAATTATTGTTTCTTGCATTTGCAACACCTTTTGAGTTTATCTTTTCACCCAATTGTGTGTTATTGATTTGAATTTTTCTTGTATTGAAAAGAACAGAAGAGTCTAGTATTTTATGTTGATGTGAGTTTTTATAGCAATATTATCAGTTAATCTGCGCAAACGGGTCGTCGTTGTTTGACCAACACACACGCACGCGCGCACACACACACACACATAAACACACACATATATATATATATATATATATATATATATAATACTAAATAAGTAGATATCTTTTGAAAAGTTAATTTAACGCGTTTTCCTGGTTTAGTACTAAAAATAAAAATTTCCACAACAATAGTGGGTATACTGTTAGGAGATGGAGACCAATCAAGGCCAAAAGTTGGGCTGATAGACCGAAAGCCATAATAAGAGCAGAAAACAATTTCATCAGTCACCAGGTTTCGAGACAGAAGGCTGATTGCTCCAAACATAACTACACAACTGAACCAATGTCATGAAAAAATGTGTCAACATCCTCTGAAAGGAGAAGTCTCTGTGAACCTAGCCTATATTGCAGAATTGCTATCAAGAAACCAGTTTGAGGAAGCAAAACACTATCAAAAGGCTTCAGTGCTCAAAGACGAGGTAACAGAGTAGGCGAATAAAGTCCTTTGGACTGGCGAATCAACATTCGAAATCTTTTGGTCAAATATGAGGGTCTGTGTACGGCGAAGAGTTGGTGAAACAACTGCAACCCCTTGTATTGCACCAACCGTAAAGCATGGAAGAGGCTCTGTCATCTGCCATTTGCATACCCGGAGATTTGCACTAAGGGAAGAGCAAATTGAATCAGGCCATCAATGACATCATGCTAAAGCATCACCCCATCACATCTGGAACATGGCTTGTTGGTTAAGATTTTTTTATTCATGCACGATAAGGATCCAAACCATACTTGTAAACTCTGCTGGAAGTACATTAAAAGCAAAGAAGGACAACACGTTCTTGAACTGGTATCTTAGCCGGTGCAATTTCAGACTTAAATCCCATTGAAATGGTGTGGAATGAACTTGACCAAAAAGCCAACGCTAAACAACCCGCAAGTGCAACTCACCTCTGGCAACTTTAGCATGAAAGCTTGGCAGATCTATCTTCAGTCTACCTCCAGTCTTTTGAGGAAAGAATGCAAAGAATCTTTAAAGCACTAATTGTGTCCATAGGGGTCATTTTGATGAATCGAAAGTTGTAGAAGTTTTTTTTTTTTGTTTTTGTGCTGTCATTTTTTAATATGACTTAGGAAGACTAATAATTAAACAGATTGCGGTGCTTAAATTGGTTCATTAAAAATAACGCCTTTCGGATGAGAAATTCAATTTTTTAAGGTTAGCCAAATTTCTTTTGACTGGTGGTGTATATAATTCAACTATTAAATAGATTAAAACAGTAAAACGCATGACGATGAGTTTCACGTGTCCAATTCTTAGGCGAACTAGAAAAGCATGTCGATACTTTCTCATTTTAGTTTCAGCCAGGCAAAACTCTGTTTTTATCTTCTTTTATTCTATTTCATAGTTTATATAATGTAGACTTCCTTTGCTTTTAGGTGCGTTGATCATTATATCATATAAATTAAAAACGTTTTTATCTTCATATTTAAATGAAAATTCTTAAATTGAAGATTTCCAGATATATATCAAAAGGAAGATTTATGCATAACTCTACCTTTCCTCTGGCATTTAGTCGAGAATTTTGAAGACATACCGGTGTTCACTATTTTTCTATGTTATCTATGTATCCGAGTCTTTTCTATGTATCTATCTATCTATCTGGTGCTCCGTTTTGAAAATCAGAGACTGAATATACTGTAGAACACTATTTTATTAAAAAAATGCGCTAAACACGTTTGCATGCATATATTATAGATATTATTTTCAATTTATATTATAAGTAAATGACTGCACATATGTAAACGAACTCTCTTGTGTATGAGCTTGTATCATTAATCAAATTAAATCATGAAACTGCATCCCTCTCATTACTTGAAACAAGCACGATTGTCTTCCATTGTCTTGCGCAGTGCTTTTGATACTAGAAAACAATGTACTCTTCTGTCATTTGATACACTTTATAAACATCAGCGAACGACACTAGCAAAGAAACAGCCTTGTCTTTTGTGTGTTTTGCATGATACTCAGCTATGAATCGTTCATGGAACTTGATCCCATCAGCCAATGGCAGGCACTCTTCTTCCTAACTCGCAATTGTCAATCGGGAATCTAGTACTTTCTAGATGTTCGTATTAAAATTCATTTTGCACGGAAAACTTCCATTCGTCTTACTCAGCATTTTCTGCTGATTCTAACAGCTCAGCCATCCTAACAAGAACAGATATGACCTACGAATATTACAATGTTAATATGAATCCGAAGGTATTCATGCATTAGACTTCTGTTGTTCTTTTAGAATTAAAATTACATTTTAAATCAACGAGTAAAAAAGCGTTATGAGGTAGAAAATACATATGTAGGACTACGCACATAAGTATGTATTTATCCAAAATCTCCTTTATGGGTGAGATGTAATTGGGTCCATTTTTAAGTGGAATAAAAGTGTTTTTTAATGGGAATCAAGATATAAAATAGACATAATTTCAGATAATGAAATCAATACAACAAAAGACAATATAACATCAAGTTAATGGGTTATATGTCTTCCATTCCCAACCCACTACCAGACGATTCTTGGAAGTGCTTTGTTTTGTTGATGAAGGTCTCATAACTCTTGCAAACAGCACCATTTAACAATTACCACTTATGACCGGTTGGTATAAATTTTTATTGATTTTAAGTTGTACAATAGAGGTTGTTTAAGGAAAAAATCAATGCAATAAAAGTCTGTATCATATTGATTGCATGAGAGTATAGTCATAAATATCGAAAATTCAGAAATATTTTATTTCTTAATTAGAAGTTTCATTACTTTCCCCCTGGTGTAAAAAGTTATATATATATATATATATATATATATAAATTGTATATATATATATATATATATATATATATATATATATACATATATATATATATATATATATATATATGTATTCATCCTTTCAGTTATGGGCAAGATGCAGCACAAGGTAATTTTTTCTGCAGAGTAAAGCTGGTTTGAATATAATTGTCATTTTCTTATATTGGTTGCCTACACAAGCTTAACGAACCCAGTCAATTATTTTCACATAGCACTAATACCCTTGGGAAAGGTATGGATCCAATTATTCTCCCTCCAGCTATGGGTAAATATTAGGACAGACTGAGTTCTTCAGCCTTGGTAGGGCAACTAGTCTAGGAGAAGGAAAACTCTGAATTGAAACCTGTTAAACTCCGCTTAAAAAATTGACCTTGTGTCATATCCTGCCTGAGCGGAGGGGTTGGTAAATAGGATTATTACCTGATGGAGGAGAAGAAGTCGTGAATGCATTTTCTTCCCGAGGGTTTAAGTGAAAATCAAAACGCAAAGAGCCTCGTCCAGGGTTTGAACTCAGGTGAACGGATCCATTTCCTCAGATGATAGCTATTATACTCAGCTATGTACAAAGGTATTACTACAATGCTATACTTAGGGCTAGTTTAAATTCCTTTGATACTAAGGCTAGTCGCACGGACATTTCGGCAAGCATTGCAATACACTCAATCACACAAACACAAACAGATGTATATCTCTCACTCTCACACTCTCTTTCTCTCTCTCTCTCTGTCTCTCTCTCTCTCTCTATATATATATATATGTGTGTGTGTGTGTGTGTGTGTGTGTGTGTAAAATAGAAATTCAAATTGAAAGTTGATATAAAAAAAGTGGATGAGGTAGTCGCGAGAGAAAGACTGAACTGGCGTCTTGTCGTTTATTTGAGTGGGACAATTTCGAAAATGAATGTGTTCACAAGAACTTCTTCAAACGTTTCGTTCGCAAAGGTGAACATGCTTCCTTCCTGTGAAATTACCTGCAACATGCCAGAAATTTATGCCCAAAATTGTGTCTATTTCTAGCTAGATTTAAAAGTCACACCCATATAGTAATCATACGTTGTTAGTAATCAGTCTGACGTTCCTGCTGGAAAAATGAACAACGGATTTTTACATTTTACTGGGGACTGTCTCACTTTTGCTGATTTAAAGGGTCATCATAAGGTATATTGGCTAATTGGATAATTGCTAACAGAAAGCACAGAAGGCGTTTATCCTGTTGCTTACATCTAGTATATATATATATATACTCCACCGCGTGAACAGCATATGACACAAGGTCAATTCTAAGCAGAGTTTAACATGTTGCCAAATCAAGATTAAAGAATCCAATTTGTAAAATTGTTTAGCATAGCAGGAGGGAGAAAATTTGGATTCATACCTTTCTGAGGGTATTAGCGCTTTGAGAGAATGCAAAAAGTTCAAAATTTAAAAAAGCAAAATTATGTGTCGTGGTGTCTATTTCCTAAAACGGTAACCATTACACCAAAACCCCCTCCATATCAATATATATATATATATATATATATATATATATATGTGTGTGTGTGTGTGTGTGTGTGTTTGATGAAGGACCCAAAGACAATTGTGCAAGGAATAAAGATTTAAGATCATTGGTCGTCCTAATCCTATCTATCTTCTGAATTAAAAAAATCGAATTTATTGTCAAATTTTCACCATCGACCTAAACACTGACTTAGTAACCTGATGCCAGAATAAATCACGTGACCTAAATTTTTTCACGGGCATTGCATTTGGTGTTTCACATTGTCGGGGAAAACTATGAATCCATTTACCTACTAACGTTTCCTGCAGACCTGGTTTGATTCATATCAACCGTTAGTCGTACTCGTCAAACGCAGAGATGGAAATATGAATTTAATGCGCTTTAAAAAAAATTCATTTCTTCTATAGTTTATGTAGAGTTTGAAAAAAATCAATTAATGTAGCATTTGCGTCTTTTACTAAATATAATGATTTTAATTTTTATCACATAAAATAATCTTTCTATAATAGAACCTCCTTACTCATTGGCAAGGTTTTGTTTGGTTTGGCTTTATGCCATATCAATCTTTGTAGGTTATCTAATGCCAAATCCTCTTTATACATATATATCAAATATATGATTTGTAAATACATTTTGTTAATGACGTTTGTAAAAGAGCCTAAGCTCATTCTTATTGCACAGTTGAATGGCTCCAAGTATTTCTATGTATCACTTATAATTCAATTAAACATCAGTCATTTGTTTACACCCAGGTGAATGATCAAACAGTTCTAATTCAAGCGATTCAGTTAAGCATAAGGCATTTGTTTGCACTCAGTTTAAATGTCTATTTGACTCATAGATAGGACCCTATCAGGTGCTACCACTCCGAGGCAGAGTGGACCTGGGTGCAACGGCAATGAAGGGGTACTCCCCATTTCCCATAGCTCCAGCATTCCTGGAGCGTCGCCATCAGATTGTTTAATTTCATATTCAGGACACTCGTTGGGATCGGGAGAGATGCAGTTGGTATGTTCTTCAGCCCCAGCCGACTGGCCTGAATGAAAAGTCAGTAGATTTTGAAATTCAAGAGAGAATATTAACCAGAGCACTTGACCATTATTTACTGAAATTTCCGATAAAATATTCTCATCAGTTTCATAAATACGTGTGAAGTTCAATACCTTTCAATCAAATGTTTTTATTCAATACAAGTTTAGTTAGTGTATTGTCTAATGTCAAAACAAAGTTAAACTGAGTAAATAAAAAGGAGTTTTTGGCTATTTGTAAAATATTTCATATTGTTTCATAAAAAAAAACCCTCCAAATATTTATTCTAAAATGTATTTGGTTAAGGAAATAGGGTTGAACTTACCTAGAAGTTTAAAAACTATAGCTTACGGTCACACAACATTAGAGCTTCATTTGTCAGAATATATTTTAATTCTATCGTTAGTATTTAATCATCATCATCATCCTCGTGTCGTGCCGCTGGCACGGATTCCCCCGACTCTCCCTCGCTATTCGTCTCTATCTTCCATCGCATTCGACATACAGAGTGTATGTACAGAGCTGTTGCAGATAAATTCTTGCTGGCCATTCAAAATTTTTTCGCCCGTGTGAAGGGGTCCATAGGAGAAAATCGCTTATGAGTTCGTCCTTACTTCTCCAGCAATGTCCCACATGTCGTGTTCGTCTAATTTCAATGGTTTTAGTGACTAGAGATAGGTGTCCGTACAGCTGCTGTTTTGTGGGTTGTTGCTTCCAGGATTTGTTCAATATAGCTCGTAGCATTATTGTAAAATTGCAGTCAAGCTTTGTCTGAATGCATTTTGTCAGCGTCTATGTGGAATATTCATATAGTAGTATTGATACGACCGCAGCTTGGAAAAATTAGGTTTTATCTTATCGGGTAGGCCTAACTTCCGTTTGACCGATAACCCATCAATAGCTGTCCATACCTTCACTATTCACGTAGTGATGTTATCTTCCATAGACGAGACGCTGATTCTAAGATAGATGAAATTGTGAACTCGTTTCAAATAACCACTTGTTAGGGTGGAGACATGCCCTCTTCGATTTTGATTAAAGAACATGAACTCTGTTCAGTCTGGATTGACATAGTGGTCTATACCACTGACTACCTTCTGAAGACGATGGGGTGTCCTCGTGGTGTAATGGTTAAAGCGATGCACTGCGGAATCGTAGTACGCGAGTTCGTACTCCAGTCACGCTATTACGTTCACTTTCGGTCAAATACCCTTGGGAAAGGTATGAACCCCCTTATTCTCCCTCCAGCTATGGGTAAATAGTAGGACGGACTAGGTTCTTCAGCCTTGGTGAGGCAAATAGTCTAGGAGAAGGAAAACTCTGAATTCAAACCTGTTAAAAATTGACCTTGTGTCATATCCTGCCCGAGCGGAGGGGTTGGTAAATTGTACCTTCTGAAGACGATGCCAGAGGGATTCGGCGTGGGTGGATTTAGTTGCCTGAAGCACTATGGCATCAGCGTAGTCCTCGTTCGTAATAGTTTGTGCCGGGTATCGTGTCTGCTTACTAATTTAAAAAAAAAGTGGTGAATCGAACGGCATCGCGAATATTATTCAACCACGTGAGGGACAGTAGTATAATAAAACAAAGGTTTGCATACGGTCACATAAATTCTAAGTTAAAGCGAGGATAAGAAAAATAGGCTCCTCACCTAGCAGAACTGTATTGTCACGCAAATTTTCAAACTGACGACCTCGAGAAGGTAACTGAACTTTTGATAAAAAACGAAAAATTGCATTAACAAATACGCTCATCTACTGTCAATATTATTAATATTATTATTATTATTCCTTCAGAGTTTTTCACATCAGCATTAGCTGATAGCCTTTCACTGGAGATTGAGTGACAGGAAGCCACCTCAGGTCCCCAGAACTCTTCTCAACATTCTGGCCGTTCTCAATAACGCAGGAGTTTGAACGGTTTCCATTCGTCCTCTTATTTTCCCCTCCGCCAGTCTATCTATTAGTCCTTTGGTGACTGTACCAAAAGCACCAATCATGATTGGTATAATTGTCACTTTCATGTTCCATAGTTTTTTTTTCAATTCCATATCAAGTTCGAGGTACTTATGTTTCTTTTCACTTTCTTTAAATTTTATTCTGTGGTCAGCCGGGACAGTAAAGTCTACAATTGGGGAAATTCAAATTTTTTGCACAACTCCCAGTGGATCAACATGTCCACTCAGCCGTGTCTAGTCTTATACTCCCGTATGCTAATTTCCTGTATTCACTTATTATGTGATTGATTGTTTTGTCTCTATCACCACATTACCTTCATTGGCTATTTTGGTACATCTTATCTATTCTCATGGCGTTGTTCTGTGTTGCTTATAGGAGCAATTGAGTTTCTCTCCAAAAGTTTCCTTTTCTTAGCTAAGTCCACGTTTTGACGTTTCAGATGTTGCTTATTAGCCGTTTAAAACGCCCATAGAGTTGTTTTACTCCCATTTTGTTTTCTTGTTATTGTCGTTGAATTGGTCTTCGTATTGCCACTATTGTTTCTCGTGGCTGTAATCGGTTCATTTCTGCGCTTCTCTATGTAGTCATCTAGTCGTTGTATCGATGAGTCTTCAATGCTGGTAAGTCCCCTTCCTCCCTTCGTTCCTGGTACATATAGTCTGTCAATGTCATCTCTTGGATGTAGTACCTTATGCATGGCCATTAGGTTTATTGTTATTTGGTCCATTTGCTTAATTTCTTTTCTGGTCCACTTCAAGAATGATTCCGATTATCTTACGAGGGGTACAGCACAGGTATTTATTCCTTTGATAAGTTTTTTGCCACATAGTTTTGTCTCGAGTAGCTTTCCTATTCTCCTGAGATTTTTTTTTTCATCTCTACAATTTTGATGGTGTCAGCTTCCAAGATGCCTAAGGACTCCTTGGTTTCCTTTTCTCCGAGCGTTCTAATGTTGTGTTGATTTGTAGTTCGATTCCGTCCGTAAGGTGTCGTTTGTCTGTTTTCAGTATTAGTATTGCACATTTTTCAATGCCAAATTCCATCCATAGGTTCTGAATGTATATTCTCACTGCGTGTATTAGAGTTTCCAGTCCTTTTTCATTTTTTTTCAAACAGTTTGATCTCGTCCATGTACAATAGGTTATTGATCTTTTCCTGTGATTTACGAAGTTTGTATCCAGTTGTGCATTTTCTGAGTATGTGGTTAAGTGGCATCACCGTGGTTATAAATAGTAACAGAGATAGTGCATCTCTTTGATATATACCTCTTTGGATTTTCGCTTTAGCTAAGCTTCACCTTCTTGCTGTAAATTCCACTTTCCATATTTTCATGGCTTTCTGGATAAAGTTTATGACTTCATCTGATATTTTCTACATTTTGAGGCAGTTTATTATCCAGTCTTGAAGGACTATATCATATATATCCTGTAGTCTATCAAGACCTCGGCTAGATTTTTCTGCCAGGTCTTGCTCTCGTTGAGGGTGTGCTGATCTATATAGAGTAGCTCTGCTGTGCCTCCTGAACCTTTGCGGCATTATTTCTGTTCCTCAGCTTGTTAGTGAGTTGTAAATCTCTTCCCTTATTTGTGCTGTTAATATTTTATATAATCAGTTAGCAGGTTACGTGTCTGTAGTTGTTTGGGACGGTTCATTTGTGGGTGTCCTTCTGGATCAATGTGGTCTTTCTTTTGGTCGTCCATTTGGGTACGTGTGCTCCTAGTAGGTATCTGTTTATTTCGAGTGCTTGTCTTTCGTGAATGTAGGTGAATTTCTTGAACCTGAATCCATGTATTCCATCATGGTCGGGTGTTTATGATATTTTTCTGATATTTTTAGTACTGTTCTAAGTAAACTGATGAGTATTTCCGTTTTCAGACCTTCTTCGAGTCCCTCTAATTCTTTTGTCAAGTTACTTATCCATTCGGATTTTTCGTTCTGTTTGTTTGCTTGCTATTATTTTCATTATTATTGTTATCCGTTCTATCACTAACACTTTGATTATTTACGGTACATTATCAAGTGTCGGTATAAGCGTAGTATCTGTTTCTTTGGAATCGTAATTGCCTGCAAAATAATTAAAAATGGGAGTGAATTGAATAACGTTGAGAATACTATTAAACAACGCGAGGGAAAATAATTTCAGAGACAATATACGAACCTAATTCAAAGCAATCGTTAGAGCACTATGACCCCCTGCAGTGTTGCTACTATTTATATATTTTAAACACCATCGCTCTCTAAGTTAGTGATTTTTATTTTACTATACCAAATGTTTTCTACACATATTTTGAATCCTCTACATATGACCAACTTTGAAATAGATATACCATTTACAAGTCAAGTACCAAAGACCAGAATTAATCCTTAGAACCTGAAAAAGATACCAACAAGCAGATAGCTACACTTAAACTTTGTTAAAACACAAGGAATTGTAAAGGGGGGAGAGGGAGAAAAGGAAAGGAAGAAACATGCGAAAAGATGCAGAAAAGGGTAGGGAAAAAAGCAGAAAAAACTTTTTAAAGCCTCTATTTAAACCTCGGAAGCCACAGGAAGCAGCGTAGTAGATGTGAAGCTAGGTGGATGAACTAACCGTCGGGTCAACGGTGCTCTTCACCTGATGCTGGGTAGATGAATCCAACAGGTCAGCGGCCAGGATGTGATAGTTCTGTCAGAAAACCACAGCTACTCATCTTTAAAGGTGGCGTCTATTGATGAGGTAAAAATACAGCCATCGAAAGATTCCCATGTCTCCTCGTTTGTTCTTAACATGAATTCATAAAATAGTATATATATATATATATATATATATATATATATATGCGAGAGGGAAGGAAATGAACAGGACACAATACATATGGAAACAATTAAATGAACGAAAGTTATATACTTGATGGGTTTTATGATATATTATTTATTTATTTATTAATAAATAATATATATATACCATCAACTACAATTTATATATATCTTTCGTCCGTGTACCTTTTTACAAACACGGACACACACACACACACACACACACACACACACACACACACACACACACACACACACATATATATATATATATATATATATATATACGTATTGATGACGAAAATTCAATTAAGCTTTAGCTGTGTCAGAGCTACTGTTTGGTTGCATTATGTGTACTTTAGCTAAACCATTCGTGAAAAATCTTGATGAAAAATTAAAGGAGGATGCTGTGTGTTATTCTGAACAAATCCTGTATAGCCAAAGCATCGGCTATACAATGTGTGTATCACATAATTGAAGTAGTTCAAGTCGTGTGGGGGAACTCCCTGTGTTGTTAGTATCATCGGAGTTGATGGTTTATACTTTGTGCATTACTTCACTCAGTGTGTGATCTGAAAACCGAACAGATAAACGTGCAACATAGTCTAATTCGAGAACTAAACTTTACAAATTTGAATTAGGCCAACATCAGCAGAAACTGCCAAAATCATTTTTGACGAAAGGTGAAAATGAAGTACATATTACAGCAACCAGATGTTTCAAGAATTTACACTTGAGTTTGCAGGAACCTTTACAAAGTAAAGTCAGGTAGGCTTTAAATGTATATTCCGAGATAGTGGTCTTTGCCTCAGAGGCAAATCCAGCCTGTAGCACTCAGAGAGTTTCTGGCGAACTTGGCATCTCACTGTCTAGTGGGAGTCGTCACCTTCACAATCTGGTTATCTTTATCAACATATGGCAATACTTCTGACCTAACCTTGAATAGGAATATATAATTTAAATTGACTTACCACAGTCAAGGTCGACCAGCAAGCTCCCATTTAAGTAGCTACTACATTGACGTGTAGGGGAGGACTACTTCTTTCCCTGAGTTGCTCGACTTACCCATGAACCATAACATAATGCCGAGTGTTAAGCAAGGAGGCATCAAGTAACATTTTTTAATTTGGTATTATTCAATCAGATATTGGACCCTGGTTTCCCGGACCACTGGCTAATACTAACCACTATACCAATGGGCCGGTATATATATATAGAGATAGATAGATAGATAGAGAGAGAGGGGTTGGGGGTTGGACTATTATAGATCAGTTCATGCATAGACAGACGGGCACACTTTTGGATTATATGAATATATGTGCATACGTGTACTTATATGTGTTTGTACACTCAAGTAAATTAATTGTCCATTGTCAATCATGAAATACGTTTATTCTGCACTGTAAATATTCCTTTTCCAAGATAACATTCTTTTTTAGAAGTGCCTTTAACTGAATGAACAGCCTTGATGTAGATTAGATTATATACAGTGTATGTTTCAAATCAAAATTCTGATCTTTATTACGCGCCAGGCTAAGGACCTATTGATCCATATCCATTAAACAAATGCGTGTAACTGTGTAAACACTTTTACTGTTGAGTTGATCCATTATGTTCTCAAAATCAAATCTATATTTTGAAATGTGGACTAGAATTGCATGGTTTCTTTTCTACGAGTGAAGTATTATTATTTTATTTATTTATTCATTTATTAGTGTCTTTTCTGTCACAGACTTACGTTCTTTGAAAGTGTCTGAGAGAAATAACAAGAAAAATTGCAGAACCAATTTCCTGCCGACCGGACATGGCTACGAATTACAATCGATGCTGTTTTCTTCAATATTTAATATTCTGTCATATTGCATTATTTATTAGTAATCCTTTCTCAAATGTCAGTTCGCTTTTCTCTCTATAACTTAGTCGACTGCAAATGCATCAAATTTTCTTTAGAGAATCAGTGAAAAATCTGCTCTGGATTTTGAAAATAAAACTTTTTAATATTCAATATTCTGTAATATTAATCTGCAAATTGAATATGTAATGTCCTCTGTGTATTATCAAATTGTTTCCTTACGTAGATGTTGAAAAAATCTGAATATTTTACGCATGCATACTTCACATTATGGGTTCATATTTCATCGCTTGCATCGTACTTTATTAATTCTTTAAAAAACTATTCTACGATGACCCAATATCAAAATTAAGAAGTATCATGTCAGTTTGTCAACTCAGTTTTTCTTCAATATATATCTTATATGTACTCCGTAAAATTATTCAGTATACACACACACACACACACACATATATATATATATATGTGTGTGTGTGTGTGTATGTGTGTGGTGCTTTCAATAAGTTTCCAGACTTTTTGTACAGGCATTTAAAATTATCGTAGACTCTTGAAAATTTAGTATGTTATTGCTATACATCTATTGAGATGATTGGCCAATTTTTATGATTTCAAGTTCAAATGAACAGCTTCAGCTGGAATTGGAATATACCCTACTAAAGTCTGATTGTTACAACTGGTGAATTTACAAAATGCAATGAAGACACTAAGAAGAACGATATGCAATAAAATTCTGTTTAAAACTTGGAAAAAATGCCACAGAAACGTATGGAATGCGTCAGAGTGCTTTTGGAGCATCTTGCAAGAATTGAGCATCAGTTTTTGAGTGGCATAAGAGATTCAAGGAAGGCAGGGAATCTGTGAGGGATGATGAGAGGTGTGGGAGGAAGTCAAAGCACGACAGTTGATTGGCCAAAGGCTTAGGGTTAAGAGATTCCGTCGGAAGAGGCCAGCACTCTTCATATCGGGTCAGTGGCATTTCCACCAGGAAAATGCACCAGTCAACAACTCCATCCTTGTCAAAGACTATTTAACCAAGATGGGCATCAAGACAGTTCCTCAGCTTCCCTATAGTCCAGAACTTGCTCCCTGTGACTTTTGCTTATTCCCTAAGCCCAGGGGCTGTTGTTATGAGACAATTGAGGAGATGAAAGAGGCTGTGACGAAGGTCATTGACACGCTAACACAAGAAGACTTCCATGGCGCGTTCCAGAAGTTGTTGGAAACGGTACAACAAGTACATTGAAGCGGGAGGAGATTACTTCGAAGGGGACTAGAGTTTCATGTGTGTACAATCAATAAATGTGCCCATGCAAAAAAAAGTCTGAAAACTTATTTAATGATCCTTATATATATATATATATATATGTGTGTGTGTGTGTGTGTGTGTGTGTGTGAGTGTGTGTGTCTGAAGAAAAATCCAAATAGAAAGTAGGGATTTATAGAGAAAGGAAATCAGTCGACACTATAGCGTTTCGGTTCTGCTGAACCATCATCAGGAATGTGGAGGGTTTTATTAGTGATGTTAAGTGTAGATGGATTTATAAAAAGTGTAAAAATATATAAAAAATTGGAAAAGTTGCACAACAAGAAAAGTTGGCTGTTTATGACAAGAAAAATTGGCCATTTGATCAATGAATCAGCGTTCGTTTCTTTAAAATACGTCACCTGATATTAGAAACATTGTGCATAATCCACGTTCCGTCAGTTCATCGAGAGATTTCGAATCATTCCTCGTTTTCGACGAAATTCAAATCATATAAATCTGTTTTTTTTTTGTTTTTTTTTTTTATTAGTATTAATGTATATGCCTCGGAAAATCCTAAAATATGAATATAAGTTTCAAGGCACAGACTTATGCAATCCAAGAAAATGTTGAGATGAATGAAAAACGCTGGACATTTTGGGAGGTGTGATTTTTCTTGTGTAAAGTTTGTTATAAAAGTCTTCTTGTTTTTGAGTAGGTCTCTGCATCTGCTAAACATCTTGTTGTTGATGTGAGATATTGGGGTGGGAGAATGGATCTGGATCATGTTAGTCAATGGGACAGAATGGAAGAAAATAATGGATAGTAATCCGACAATTTGTGAAGAAAAATTGACAACATGTAATCCAAATAGAAAGTAGGGATTTATAGAGAAATATATATCCAGAAACGATGAGTGTACAGAAACGATGAGTTTGGAATTACTCCAATTAGGAATCTATAAGATTCTTATAATTCTCCAGGAGTGTTCGTTTCATGATGAACAAAAATCTCACCCAAAGCCGTAATATCCGTAAAAAAATTGGAAGAAAAATTCAATAGATGGTTATTTTGCTATTATGAATTTATTTAAGTTAGCTACTGCAATGCAGTCTGGCTCATCTGATATCAATCACAAAATGGAGACGACAATACAAACATTATTTGTTATAAAAAAAGAAAGAAACAAAAACTAAGCTTCCAGAAAAGGCGGAAGATCAATTAATTTAACCGACAATACATTCAACTCATTTAGCAAGAATAACCGCATACCTGCTTTTATCAACGTCAACTCCAGCCTCCTAGGATTTTGAAGAAGTCATATACACGCCTGAAATCGACAAAAAATTCATATATATATATATATATATATATATATATATATATATATATATATATATATATATATACATATATATATATATATATATAAACGGCCGAAGAATATTCTCCCTTGATTATAACTATAGTTTTAAAGAGTTGATTCGCTATTAGAGAAAATGTAAAAATTATATACTGACAAATCATATACATTCATTGTATATTGTAATTAATCTATCTATCTATCTATCTATCTATCTATCTATCTGTGTGTGTATGTATGTGTCTAGTGTTATATATATATATATATATATATATATATATATATATATATATATATATATATTTACTAAAGCCAAAAAAGCACTACTGAGTTCTGCGTTAATATACTAAAAGCTAAAGAATAAAGCAATTCAAGGGAAATTCTTCACCGAATGTTAATTTTGCTGGACGTCTCCTATTTGGGATTGTCCTTGTCAATCATCTACATTAGGAATATAACGATGATATCTATAAAATGTGAATTCGAAACTTTAGCTTTTTATCTCTAAAGAGTCATCAAAATCCTTTTGTATCGTTGATTAATTTTAATAGGTGATTTTTCAATCTAACTATACTTAAAAAGAAAACATGCATGTATCAAATTTGTATGACTGCATACTACACTGACACAGAGAAAAGGGTAGAAAATGCAGTGGAATTATATGAATATCAAAATTTATAAAGGTGATTATCTGTTGCTTAGATTTTGAAACTTATCTTAATCTCTCTCATTTACTCTCTCTCTCTCTCTCTATATATATATATATATATATACTCAATTCCTCCGTACAATCAACACAATATCAGTTTTAAGCGTGGTTTAACTAGTTTGGATTTTTAATTCAGAGTTTTCCTTTTCTAATACCAGTTGTCCTACCAAGATTTAAGAGCCCAGTCTGCTTTATGTATTCATAGCTGGACGGAGAATATATAGAATCATAGATACCTCAAGGGTATTAGCGTTACGTGAAATACAAACATCCTCATTCAGGGTTTGAACTCGGGTCGTCATGACCTCTTTTTATGACGGCAACGATTACATAAAAATGTCTTTATATGATCACTACCTGCATATAATATTTTATGAGCAATGTTACACTGACAGTTTAGAAACTACTTGTAAACGTTTTATGAAATTTTGCTGATAGAATAAGTCAGATCATTTCAAAAGATTTAAGCTGATTATTTTTATTCAATGAAAATTACACCTATTAATAACATTTCATTATCTGCTCAGCATGAAGTTTTCGCATTCCTTTAATCAGAGAGCCCTTACAAAAATAAAGTAAAGCAATAATCGGTCACAATAAATTTGAATAGATAATATACACAGTATGTACATAATATGATAAATATATGAAATGCATCAACCAATTTTAATAATATTCGCCCATTATCATTGATAGTGGCCATTAAATAAGCTAAGTCTTATCAAATAACCCAAAGAGGAAACATGTGTATCGTGGTGAATGTTCCTCAACTGCACTTTTTGGATGAGCTGATAGCAAAAGAATGGTCCACCGTGTGCTTCAAATTCACTAAACGACACTCTTAGAGATCTGAATTTGGATTTTTGCCCTTAGATGTCGTGAAGAGCAGTCTTCTCTACTATCTATTCAGTCGTAGCTGGTTTTGGGGAAAGATATGGATTCATGTCTTTCACAACGGCATTAGAACGAGTTGAGACACCAATTGCCTCATCAAGTATTAGAACTTGTTACACCGTGTTCATTTTCTTCTATGATAACAAAAGCGTGACATACAGAATGAATTTTGAATTACGAGTATCGAGATGGGCTCAGCGAACAGAGTTCAATTTCTAGCTACAGTATTCAGTACCTTTGTTAACGGCGAAAGAAATAATCAGGACGACGTAAACTCCGTTGCTGCAAGAAATGTAATGAGGAATAAACATAATATATTAAGATATTAGATCATTGGATATTCTGATTCTTTCAAATATTAGATTAAATTCAACTTTTTTGAAGACAATAAAAGTCATAACTTTTAAATAATATATAATATTTAAACCGATCTCTATCACTAAGGTATAGATTCGTCTGAAAAACACATTTCTTCATTATTCGTATAATCTCATTGATATACATTTTTCTGAATGATCTGGCGAGGAAATATTATTGTATATTGGTAAATATATGCATAATGATTTCTTTCCGGATGTACAATAGAAAGGATTCTAAAGGAATAGAAGTGAACAATGGCCTTTCTCCTTCCCGGTGGATTCGTTTTTTAACCAATACATTTATTGATCTGTTGCGTCTATGGTATCAAAATAAATGACTATTCGACTTTATAAACCAATCTACTCTTACAATTTTACTGCTTCCCATCTTTTCTTTCTCTTCTCGATTTCTTTTTCACGTTTTACTTTTTCTTGTGCTTTTTTAAAAATCCTGATTTAATGGTTTTATTTTTGTTTAAATAACTGTAACATGGCCATACATGAATATGTGAAATAGACATAGAACGTTCATAACTCATATATAGATAACATAAGAATCCCGAAACACAAAAACATTTACGACTTCTTAGTTCAGGTACGAAACTTTTTATTACCTTTGAGTTCAAAGGTTTTTTGACATTAGGAGAGAGGCACAACCTTTCTATGCTGACTTTTCCACCTGCCCCAAACCACGTGCGGCACCCGCTGCAAGGCCTCGGCGAGCTCCGAAAGTCAACCGTCTTCTTCGGACGCTAAAACTCGACTGACTTTTCTCAAATCTCAGCCCACGCTTTTGGTGCTTGACGTCATTCACGTCCTCTGGTTATATTTTCTATCGGGGATTTTTATTCTGACATCTCTGAATGACACATCCTCTCCGCACGCGCGTGAACAACTGCGCTCATGTTGCAGCTAACAAACCCATGCACTAAGCAAAAGGTTCTCTGCCTAACTAAACCGAAAGGCAAGATATATAAAACGAAATCCCTCGGCCATTATATTACATAATGTCTTATTTAAATAATGTTTATTTAATGATATAGCCACTACTTATTTGCCAATGTCGTATTGTGGACTTTGCCCTTCTCGCGAAACACAGTGTGAAAATCAAAGAAAGTGAAAGGAGAGACAAGTACTTAGATTTTGCTGGAGAACTAAGAAAGCTGTAAAAACATGAGGATAATGCTATTACCAATTTTACAGGAGCTCTTTGAACGGTCACAAAAGCTTGTGAAGGAGACTGAAAGAATTAGAAATCGGAGGACGAATCGAGCAATACAAAGTACAGCATTGTAGTGTACGACCAGATTACTGAGAAGAGTCCAGGAAACATAAAGAGACTTGCTGCCACTGGAACTCCAGTGAAAGACCATCAGCTAACACTGGAGTGAAAAATAGACAGGCGAGTCCTGGAGACTTGAGGAGACTTGCTGTCACTCAAACTCCGGTGAAAAACCATCAGCTAACACTGATGTAAAAACCTCTAAAGGAGTAAATAATAATAATAATAATAATAATAATAATAATAATAATAATAATAATAATAATAATAATACAGTCAAAGAATATAATAAGTAAATACAAAGTCCTGAAAATAGAAATTGAAATAAAATGTGGCACCTTAGAACTACCACCGTGTCAGTGCTATTGGGAGCCCTGGGTATGTTCAAGAAAGGGGCTGATAAACACATTTATAAGATACCTTGCAGCCTCAGCATTTATGAAATAAAATAAACGGCACTTTACAGAACTCCTAATCTCCCTTGAAGATTAAAATCAATATAATTTTTTTAAAATCATCCAAAAAAAGCAGGAAAAGGTATTTATACATATAATGTATGTAATCACTATCTTCTCCCAATCTAAGTCTTGAGTAAAGACCCGGCGAATTCTTGTGAAAAATCGAAAATAAAACTGAAAATGAAATATTTATAGTTATAATAATTTGTTGATACACAGTTATATGGTATCAGATATTCTTATCTAATACTAATAATTCATCAACAATGTTGAAGAGTTTGGTTATATGAAATAATCAATAATGCTTATTTTGATTTTACAATATAAAATCATGGCGATTTTCGTTTAGAAAAAAAGTTTTTATAGTTGTTTCTTAAAGCTACTGTTTATTGATATGTATTAGCGTATTAGCTGATGTTTTGGCTTTGTTTGGTTTAAGACTTACGGTATATCAATTCGTAATGGGTTTTTTTAATACAGAACTTAGATTCCTTGTTAAGTATTTACACGCATTGATGGTGATAATTAGTATATCTTCAATATTTCTTTGAAATCAGGGTTTTTTTTTTAAATTGCACTTTTTTTTTACTCTAATAATAATTTGTTTGCACACGATCAAATGGTATCTTGTGTTTCTATCTATTAATCATAATTTACGCACAATTTTATTGTTTTAATTACTATTTCTATTAAATGATATTAATTTGTTTGCACAGAGTTATATGAGTCCAATATATATATATATATATATATATATATATATATATATATACTTTGAAGATCAGTAAAAAATTTTCCTGATGAAACTAGTATTAAAAGACTTTTGTCTAACCCTAATATTTGCTGGGTTTTTAATAGGTTTATGGAGAGATGAAAGAGTAGATCACCTCATGCAAAATGATCTCATTAATCTTTCCAGTGAGAGACTAACATCCAACAATTACTTAGAAGTTCAATAGGCGTAACAGCTCTCGGTTAAGGAATCGAATTGGTGATCCAATTTCAAAACCTGGACGAAGGACATATGCTTTTAGGGAAGGCATGAATCCATCTATTATCGCTCCAGCAATGGATAAATCGTAAGCTAGAATAGGTTGCATTTGCAATCAGTTTGGGTAAAGGAAAATTCAAAATTTAGTTCACAACTTAAACATTGACCTTGTCTCAAAACCTTTGTGTGATGCTGGGGTTTGTTAAATACATAAAAATATTAAATTCCATTTCGTTTTTGTTTTGAAAATTTAAATTTAATATTTCTCATGAATTATTAGCTGGGGATTGTACTTATTTATTAGCTACAATGCATATGGGTGTGCCTGTGTTCGAGTGTGTTTATATATACGTAAGAGTGAGAAAGCATTTGTTCATGCTATATCATTCAAAGACCATGTACCCCGACATCTATACATTGCAATTGCCTTCGGCCCTGTCATCCTTTATAATGATGTTCCGGCTATGATAGCAGCTATTAAAGAAATGAAAAGTGGTCGTGGGATCAGGCAGGAAGAAGACAGAATAAGAGGGAAGAAAGAAGAAAGAAGTGCGGAATAATGAAGAACTGCCGAGGGCTACAGACAGCGACAGGCCAATAGTGATTGATTATTTCTCATTGACCTCTCTGCAGTTTGCCAATCAAATCGTGTTGTCAGCTTAATATTCAATACAGGGTATCAGAGACTATTGCACGCCCATGAATGAATTATGCATAATTCTCTTATTCACCACTACCTTCCTAAATACAGGTAAGGTTTCTATAGATTTCGATTAGTGAACTTTTGTTATTTGATAGGGTATAGAGATGAGGAAAAAATGATTGTGAAAACGCATAATACCAATAAAGTGGGTACTTCTGTATAATGGTTTCTTGGCGTGAAACAATAGTTTCCAGAGATGTCGTGTTAAAACAAGCGAATTTCCTACCTGTCAGAAATGTCTATCGCAGTCAGTCGGGAGACGCTTGAGATGTGAGTCCGAGTGACCAGGAATTTGTTGCGTTGTCCCCAGTGGAAGATGTACATGACTGATTGATTTTTTCTATTTTTACAGCGTGACAACATGTCTGGGGATATCTTAAGCCAAGATGATTGGGTTTGGTTTTATGGCACATCAAACATTCTGGGTTACTTATGGTAAATCAATTTTTTTCATATAAACAGACCTATTTCAAAGAATTCAGTTTAGTATAAGTGTACACTTTCAATGTCAAAGACAGTTCTATTTCAAACAATTCAGTTTAACATAAGTATACAGTTTAGTTCTATTTTACCCTATCAGGTGCTACCACTCCGAGCCAGAAGGAACCAGGGAGTGATAGCAATAAAAGGTTATTCCACATTCCCCAAAGCTCTAGCATTACAGTAATCTCACCAATTGATTGTTTAGTGCCATTTCCAGAATACTCGTTGGTAAAGAGAGTATTACTCCACTGCTGAGATGCAGTCGGTGTATTCTACAGCCCCAGTACACTGGGCAATTTATGCCAAGTGATTTGTGAATTAGAACGCTTATTTTCAGTTTTTTTGTAATTGTTTCTTAAATGTTTGTTTTGTTTTTTTTTTGCTCGCAATTATAGAATTTCATGGTATTCATATCAAATAGATATAATGAATCCTAACAAGTATTTCAATTCTAGGTCAGAGGTGACCTGTGAATAATGACAATGAAAAGTCCTCCATATTTCTCAGAGCTTCTCCTCTAGAGCCTCAACACCGAATGCAGTTTAGTGTCATACTGAGGAAACCACACTTTGAGGGGGCGTCTTAATCCGTTGCTTGGGTTACAGTTAGCGTATGCTAAACCACAATGGCATGATGGGAAAATGTATAATGGCGAGTTTTGTGATGTAATGGTGACAAAAATATATTCTAAACTCTCAGAGAAACAGTTGCGAAGAATTACCGGTCTTCAGACCAGTTGTTTGCTTGTGTTGAAACTTCAGCTATCTATTTAATCAAATTCTGAGTAAAATTTCTTTCGTCTAGTATTTTTTGAATCGGTCATTCATTTCTGCGATGCACGCGTGACGTCACTCAGCACAAAGGGGTCTATATTTATATAAAATTCCACTTATTGGCACGGGGTATGTTGTTTACACTCAAATTCATTTCCAAGTATATTCGATGATACCTGCTTTTCTTCAACCACCTATCTGACGATATTAGATCATTTTCAGTGTATCCCCTTACATACCTAGAAGTGATTGATTTTTATTTTGCAAAGTCGATTTTACTTCATAGTCATCATATTACCGATTGTTCGAACTTTTTCTTTTCAGAGTATGGTATGGTGCATTCTGCCTATTCCATCTGATCAAGCATTTATAATCAAATCCCATCTCATCTGAATACTCGTCTCCACTTTACCGCTTAGTTAACTCGTAGCGTAATGATCATGGTCGTAGAAAATGTACTTGGCTATCCGAGTCCAAACCTGAAAAAGCTGTTTGCATTTGAAATAGCGCTTATTCCCTTGGGAAAGGCGTGGATCGAACTATTCTCCCAACAACTATGGATAGAGTAGACTCTTTAACTCTGGTATGGCAACCGATTTAGGAAAGGAAAACTCTGAATTCACTTCATTTGCATACCTGGATAAGGATAGTTCCCGACAAGCTATTTGTGCCCAAAATGCGTACCCCTCTACACGACAAAACCAGATTATGATATATGTTTATCTGTCTTTCTACCCCTATACAAACCATAGCTTCAAGTAGAGATGTTGTCTGCATTGCTGCTTCATGCTTGTCTTCCTGTTAATCCAAGATACCGAGATACCGGAAAAATCGGACTTAAGTTGATGGCTTGTAATGAGTTTTGTCTTTTTGCTGATTTCTTTCAACTAGAAACTTTCGATTATGCTGTTTTTATAAAAGTTTTCCAGCGACAAAATATTTGGTGACGAGAACAGATAAAATGATCTTGGAATCTTTTAAATCTAGCATCTATACATTTTAGATGTTCATCAGAAGGGAATGTGTTTTAATCCTGCATCTGTGATAAAGCATAGTTATTCAGAAATCTCACAGCTTATTGAGCGTATTTACCAAACCCTCCTCCACGAGCAAGATGGGATATAAGATCAGTTTTAAGCAGAAATACCTGGTATTACTTCAGAATTTTTCTTCTCCTAGACTGGTTGCTTCACAGTCCAATATATTCATAGCTGGAGGGAGAACACTCGGATGTATGCTTTTACCAAGGCATTAGCACAAATGCGAAATAGTTTCGTCCAGGATTTCAACGACGATGACGTTTCCGCTAAACGCAACTACACGATATGTTATTTGTAGAGCATTATCAAAAAAAAAAAGCTAAACGGGTATTATTTCTATTATATATCACCAAACTCAACAGTATTAAAAATAAATAACCTATAATCAAAATTTGAACACTTATGTCATCAAAAAAAAAACTTCATATTTATATATATATATATATATATATATATATATATATACATATATATATATGTATATATATAATTCTGCTTTCGTTTACATATATATATATATGTGTGTGTGTGTGTGTGTGTACATACGTATGTGTGTACGTGTGTCAGATTAAAAGCAGTTTGAGAAGATTGCCACGGAATTATGATAAACAACTCCCAAAATACTCCGTCAGATGTTAAGTGTTTGCTACTCACTGAGTGCCGAAAAATGAAGCCTTGTTCTGGAAAAGATTAAGCTTGAATGGTTATCATTTTAAAATCTGGGAAATCATACTCAGAAGTTATTCTAAAAGCAAAGAACTAACCTAAATTACATTGGAAGTCTTCCAAACTGAAGCCGGGTCAGTACTACTGTATGGTTTTATCAATTGAAGAAAAAGCTAAATATGAATTACGCAAGGATGTTTCATGATGTTTTAAACAAATCATGGAAACAACACTCTACAAAACAACAGTTTTACGGTCACTTATCTCTCTTCTCACAAACTATTTAAGTAAGACAAACAAAACATGCTGTAGACTGCTGGTAACGTAAGGAAGAAGTCAAAATCGAAGATCTCTAATAGTCCAATTACTCATGGAGCCACCAGTGTTTGCTTGACTAACCAGAATTTAAATGCGTCAGTGAGATGCTGTCTAGAGGACTTACGTAGTGTATTGGCCGATAGAGAAGAAGGGTAAAAAGACGTCAAAGGAATCTGTACTATTGGCATTCCTTGATGATGAGGATGATGATGATATCAGCCACAAAGCCACAAGTAAAGGAGTATCATGTCGAAGTATAAACAAACATCTAGATATAAAGCAAAAACCATGAATGTAAATAAGTCAATAACTTCCAAATAGCCAATATATCTGATTTCATATTAATAGACATGCATAATTAATGCATTTTTTAATTCCATATTCAAAGAAGGCAACAACTAAGGATAGAACTTGCAATAAGTTTGCAAATAATTCATCCACAATAAAGCACCCAAGATCTCTTTATTTATGTTGTTGGGTCCTACATAAATAGGCACAAATGAATCAATGAGAGAATCATGACCATTAGAATCCCGTTGACAGGTGATCAATACCTCTTTGCCATCAGTGTGTAGGTTGCTACTCTCGATGCAGAAGAAGTGAAACTTGCCTTTTATTAAACACTCTTCAGAACATTGTTATCTGCACGACAATGCGCCGATTTGATTCCTGCAGGAGATTTGAATGCTTGCGTTGTAAAGAACCAATTACAGAGGAACGTTTAGGGGAAGCAATGAATTCAAAACTTCAATACCAAAGGTACACTTCTACAGAAGCATTGTGCTGAACTCAATACGATATTCTGACAAAAGAATAAAATTGAAGCAACACCGATTCATTGAAGATTGAAGTACTAGCGCATGATAGACTAAAGCTTTAGCAGAATCAAAAACGGAGCAATACGGAAGCCTTGGGAAGCGCAGAAAACTGATACACGTATTGTACCATGTGTTGCAGACTTCAGGAAGAAAGTAAGAGGGATTGTGTTCTTTAGCCTTGGTTCAACAACTTGTGGAGGAGAAAAAGAATCTGAATTCAGTTAAACTTTACACCGTTTAGATTGAACTTGAGTCACATTCTATTTGTGGAGAAAAGGTTAGGAAAATACTTGCACAACTTTTTGCACAAAAGTGAAAAATAACGAAACGTGTTACGAAAGTAAGTAAAAGTAAGTAAAGTTAGCGACCATAGTCGAGGGTGACCCGAAGGCTCCCTTTTCGATAGCTACTACACCAAGGTGTAGGGGAGGGCGCTACTCCATTCCCAGGATTGCTCCACTTTACCCTTGAACCGTACCTTATAATGCTGAGTGTTAAGCAAGGTGGTATCAAGTACCATTTTTAAAGTCTTTGGTATGACTCGACCTGGGATTGAACCCAGGTCTCCCGGGCCATTGGCGAACACTCTAACCGCTGGGCCAATGTCCCGGTATTAATAAAACATTTATGAATTTTCTACATATATTGCAATCTTTTTAGGATGTCAATATGATTTAATATTGGCTTTTGTTGTATTAAATTATTTTTCCAAAATGATACTAGCGTCTGACCTTGCGTCAGAATATATAGAGAGGCAGTGAAAGCCATATTACATGATTGGCCGTGATGCAGTGTTACTGTGAGGCAACCTTATAAAGAACTGAAGAGAGACTAAGATAATGCCACGCCACAAGGTAGCCTTGAATCAGATTTACGGAGATAGAGAAGCGAAGCAAAATTGAGATGATATGATATTTTAGCAAGACGGAAAAAGAGAAAAAGAGCAGTACGTGCATCGGTTAGCAGTTTCCACAAAGCTCTAAGTTTTTGACCTTGTAATAGGCTGCCCAGAGAATTGAAAGTGAAGAACGCCAATCATAATACAACGCCGTTAAAGAAAAAAAAACAAAAAAAAAACCCCAAAGAAACTTCACATAATAAGTACTTGTGAAATAGTACCATGGATGGAGGAAAGGAGACATAACCTCCATTCGAGAATTCCTTGTGCCAGACAATAGACAACGAGAATATAGAAGCCTAAAACATATACGAGGAATTGATACACTGTTAATTCGTGGACTGGTCTATGACTAAAATTTACCACCTCCGGGTTAGTTGAATGTACGTGTCATTTTCGAAAGACATTTTTTTCGTTTTAAATATTGCTATATTTCAATATATGCAAGCTGCATTTTGCTCTTAGGATCTTGGCGTCGACTTTTACTTTTTATTTATATATTTATGTATTTTTGATAACTTATTGGTGCGGTTTCGTCTGTCTACTCATCGACTAGCGACTCTGATTAGCAATTGGTCTGTTGTTTGGATCTAAAAAATACAAAGATGGCAGAGAGCAGATTAGTCATGTTATCCAAAGACATAACAGACCAACAGAGGGGTCAGCGGATAGGAAGCGGAATCACTCCTGTTTTTGATGAAGACGGATGCATTGTCACATTAATTGAAGCCGTTCTGACCAGGAGACGACCTTGCGAAAACGGGAGACAGTGAAGTAAGAGATATTTTAATTGATAAACCAAGATCGACCCTGGAAGAGCAAAAAGAAAAACGGATGGTGGAGCGACCACAGAGAGACCAAGAGACCCAGTGACCCCACACTTGATGAACTATGAGATGTAACATAAGCAACTCTTGTTACATGAAAAGTTTAACTTTTATTTCTTTATGAAGTCCATGAGAAACGTCTCTGTCATATTTGCCCAACCTTGCATTGGATATCTTGGAACGTGATCCTTTGGCCGGTTGCAGGACACGAACTTACTTTTCCGCAGTTTTGTCGGTTGATTGATTCTGCAAAACGGCCTTTAGGTTTTGGCGTATCATCTAAAACGATGTTCCCAATTTCATCTTGCTTAGCTTTCTTGATAGAAACGACATGCACATCGAAGTCACATCCAAAACACATCAATTTTCCCCTACATTTTAAGATCCGTACATCCGAAGTTATGATTCTGACCTCAAGAATTCGGTTGACTGCCATTATATCTAGTACCGTTACACAAGATATTCCTTTCAGCATTTCTTTTAAAAGCCTTTTCTTTGGTCCCTTCGGCATAAGGTAATATGTCTTATTTTCGAGAGCTTGCATATAATATTTGATGCGCTGCTTGAACAGAGTTATTTTTCTCTGATACTATCTGGACACCCATTGCTAGATGTCCCAAGCTGTCTTACAATTTCAAACACAACGAAAGAAGATATAAATCCACTTCTTTGTTAAGTGAACTGTTGCAATACAACCGATGGAACTGAACTTGTCTAGTAGTTACGACAGCAGAACACTCACTGGTATATTACGAGACTTAATGAATATCTACCCAAGTTTGAAATAGACTCGTTTGCATTCGAGCAAATATTTTTCGGAAGCAAAAAGGCGCATTGTGGTAGATTATAAAAATAGGAAGTCAAAATAACAAAAAGAAAGAATAATGGGCAATATTTAATGAACCAATCAATCGAGTGCGCTGAATTATTAATGGAGCTCACTGGTTTGGCATTATTTGGCAAGCAAAAATCATTTGTATTAATGAGTTCATTTTATGTGTTATAGATTTTCTTAAACAGCATACACCACTGCTCATATAAAGGCGCGCGTGTGCACACACACACACAAACACACATATCTATCTATCTATCTATCTATCTATCTATCTATCTACTGACCTCGTTTCACATCCTGTTCGTGTACTAAGGTTCGTAAATACATATATGTGTATGTGTGTGCGTGCATGAGTGTTTGTGTGTCAGTATATGTATATATGTATGTACTCAAACACAAACTCACTGATATACGCTCAGAGACCCTTTGTCTATCTGTTATATATATATATATATAGGTACGTATATGTTCATATATATGCAGAAACAGACTTTCATGCACACGTTTGTGTATATATACGTTCACATTTATATGTATTCCCGAGATTATGTGTGTGTCCTTGTGTTTTTTTAAATATGTACACAAATGTTATAAGCGTTTGTGTGTGAGGTCATCTACACCTTTATAAAGGGCAGATGTATGTAAGCATGTATGTATATATGTATGTCCGGAGGAAACTATGAAAATAATACAATTAACGACAAAGTAAATATATATACATATTCATTATCACCATATCTACCTTTCTTCATTGAAAATTATGAAGATTTTAGAAAATAGTTAGAATTAAATTTACAATAAGATAACATTAGGATCCTGCTACGGTCATTCTAAGGCGTTTCTTGCTAAAATCGCACATAAGATAAGTCCAGTCAATTTTATTTTCCTTTTAAACAAATTTAAAAAAAAATCTCTCTAATGAAATAAGTTTCGACACATTTTTGCCTTTAATTTTCTCAATAGGAGACACTAATTTTCTTTTCTAAATTGTTTAATTCTCTTAAAAAATAATATGCTATTTTTTGATGTTAGAACGTCTGTGCTTATTTATTAATTAACTTTTACGTAATACAATATATATATATATATATATATATTGGACGTTTTTTCATTTTGAAATATGCCGTTCGATAATCTAAGCAAAGCTTGTTTTCATGTTCGATCGGCGAAAAAACCCTAATGATTCCCAAAATCATCTCTTTTTTTGTTTTTATTCTTTTTTATTTTTCATGTTAGCCAGTATTTATAAATAATCAAGTTATTTTTTTTATTTTGATATTAAATATAGAAATAAAATCGGTACTAATGCAGAATGACGCAAAATTTCACATAAAATACATCCCATTTCTTTACAATTCACAAAAATGCCCGAAACCGTTGAGATGCTTTCGTCAGCGTACTTCGGTAGTTTCCGTATTCTAATGCTTTTTACATGTAAAATGCGATTCTAAAGATAGAATCTTGCTCACTCTCCCGCATTTGTACGAACTTTTAAACAAATTCAAAATTATTTTTAATAAAATAAGTTTTGAATGTTTTTATGCATTTAAGATATAAATAGGAGGCATTAGCTTTTCTTTTCAGAGTAGTTTGACGTTTGTGAACTTTTAATTTGAAAAATAATATACCATATAATATTTGAATAAAAAATAAAATATCGATTTAATTACGGCCGTTTTTCATTTGGTATGTTTTTTTTTCCGCTTTGAAATATAATAATAATTAAACTAATTCCCCTATTTATATCTTATTTTGGAATAAATTTTAAATTACTAAATTAAAATACTTAAAATTTGTACATTTTAATTATGCCGTCATATTTCACTTACTGACGACAATTAATGATCGTTCGATAATTACAACAAATAGATGTATATGCACATGTGTGCTTTTCTTCTTTAATGAAAACACAAAAGGAAAAAAATCTGAAAATATTTTTGTTTTGATTTTTAAAATTTGTATGTTTTAATTAAGCTGTCGTATTTCGCTAAAAGACGAAAATTTGTGATTGTTCGCTACTTTTGTGTATGTGATTTTCGTCTCTTATGAAAACATTTCCAACAGAAAATATTTCCGTAAATATTTTTGTCTGGGTATTTTCAGTAGCTTTTAAACAATCAGATATTTCTCGAACATATATTTAATCTATTTCAATATTTTAAGTCTGGAAAATTTTAATTAATTATTTTCAATAACAGTTTTAAATAGTAAATACACGCGTTTTGTTTTTATGTTTGTCTTTATAAGCAATAACAAAGCTAAAAGGATCCAGCAAACACTAAAATTCATACATTATTTATCAATCACTACAAATTCACAGATTCAATTAAAAGTAAAAAAAATGCCTTTAAAAACACCATCTATTGGAAGTTCCTCTTCAGACGCCAGGAGAAAAAAAAACGTGCAGAAGAAACAGTGGATGTTCAACAGGCACGTTTGCGTGCAAACTGGAAAAGAAATGTTGCTGAAAGATAACTTGAAAGTGCGTATATACGACTGGCCCGTTTGCCTGCTAACAGCAAGAGAAATACTTCGGCAAGTCAACTCGAAAGTGCGCATATGTGACTGGCCCATTTGCTTGCTAACAGCAAGAGAAATACTCTTGCAAGACAGCGTGGAAGTGCGGTTATACGACAGGTCCGTTTGCTTGCAAACAACCATAGAAATACTACTGCAAGAGAGCTTGAAACTGCAGATCTACATAAGGCCCATTTGCTTGCTCACAACAATAGAAATACTACCGCAAGACAGCTTAAAACTGCGGATATTCGACAGGTCCACTTGCTTGCTAATAGGATCCAAACTGAGATTGCAAGAGAACAAAATACACCAGAAAGACAGCATATTAGGAGAAATGCTGATCAAACATAGCATTGCATTGATAAAGCTTATGAAAGAGCTAAAAAAATATCCATTGGTTCATGGAAGCTTTTCCTTACGATTCCCAAAAGATTACAAAAATGATCCGAAAATAATAATAGGGGAAAGGAAAAAAATGTAAACATTGTGGTTATATGGGATTGCTTGCAGAATCATCTGGTTTATGCTGCTTGGAAGGCAAAACCAATCTACCAACAATACAAGATCCTCCTGAATTTCTGAAGAGTCTTTTATTGCAGAATATCCCACTTTCAAAACACTTCAGAAGAAACCTTCTGAAATACAATTCTGCTTTTCAGATTACATATTTTGGAACCGATAAGAATGTGACAGATTTTGGATTCTTAACTTCATATAAAATCCAAGGGCAATGTTATCATTTGATGGGTGGTCTTCTACCATTACCTAAAGATTCACATGAATTTGTACAAATATATCTTATGGGTGGTGATCAACAAAGATGTCCAAATGTTCATAATGGGTTGGATTTGGACATAGTTATGGAGTTACAGGAAATGTTTCATAAATACCATAAATACGTTAGTATTTTTCACTCTGCGCTTGAGCATATGACGCCGATAAAAGATTTTTAAAATTATCATTGGAGCTGATAAATGTCCAGGTGGAGAACATGAAAGGAAATACAATGCACCTGTCGCAGATGAAAATGCAATTGTAATGGTGGATGAACAACATAAACATCGTGACATCATTTTGCACCAAAGAAGTGGACTTTTGCAGCGTATTTCTGAAACTCACAGAGCCAATGATTCCCTACAATACCTACTCATTCTGGAATGGCCAAGATGGAAATCATTATCAGCTATTCCAAAAAGAAACAAAAAAAAACACAAACAGGACACTAGTTGATTTGTAAACTGATTAATTGGGCTGAAGCAACCATGAGTCACAAACGAGCAGTCGAAGCCTCAGATCAGATACTGCCGGATTTAAAAGACAACTCAAAAATAATGGGAGGGGTACCTTTGGTTCTTGCTGTTGACTTCAGAAAAATCATTTCTGCTATTCCTTGAGGAACAAGAGCTAACCAGATCAATGCCTGTCTGAGAAAGTCTTATCTCTGAGATCATATTCAGAAAGTGAGTCTTACAATTAGTATTCGAGTGCATTTAAATATTGGTAATGTTGATGGTGAATTTGACACCCAAATTCTAAATTTGAGGAATGGACTTCTGGACCAGAACTCTCACAACCAAATTCAGTTCCCTTTTAAAACCATTGAGACAGAAGAGGAACTGATTACCAGAGTCTTTCCTGATGTTCATATTCAATACTCTTATAACAAATGGTTCTGTGATCGAGCACGTTTTGCACGAACAAATATCACAGTATAAGAAATGAATTTAAGACTTCTGAATATGTTAACTGGAAGGAAAAAGTCTATAAGTCAATTGATAATACCAGTTCTAAGGACCACATTATTGATTATTCTACAGAGTTCCTCAATAGTCTTGAGCCAACCGAGAATCCTCCACAATCTTTTACTAAAGCTTGAGGCACTAATCATGTTGCAGCGTAACTTCGATCTACGAAAATCATAAAATGGCTCAAGACTTTCCATTGAAGAATGATGTCCCATGTATTGGAGGCATCAATTATCTCTGGAAAATACGCAGGAGTTGATTGCTTCATTCAGAAATAGGAATCTTTATTTTACGAATACTGTGTACTTCTCTTACATCGAGGGCCTTCTCTTTTTCGGTCGGTTGAGAAGTTTTCAGCGTCGGTTCTTCTTTCTCCTCTTCTTCCATTAAAAGAGACAAAGTGAATTTATTTGCAGGTTTAGAAATTCAAAGATAGGTCCTAACATTTGCAGTGAACTTTTTCATCCAAAACACCGTCAGGGCACCAATTTACTAATTCTCTTGTAACTCTCATTGTCAAGAGTACACTCCGCCCCGCTCGGTAGTTTGTTTTTTCCTCTTTTATCTTTCCCAACTCAACCCCTTCCGAGAAATTAGGAGACTTCGCTATTACAAAGCAAATGGCTGCTAACCAGACGAATTTCCCTTTTTCACAACAGTCCCTCGGCGGGTAAATACGCTTAAGCAAGCCAGTGTTTCTCCGTTTTGTTTTGTTAAACGTTCCCTACAGTCTATTCATATTGGCCTTTGATTTGACTTTGTTACTGATTTGTCTCTCCGTGTTTGTCTCTTCTAGTGACCGTCTGGTTTCGTGTCAATCAAAGATTTTTAGAGGCTTTACGGAACATATCAAATGACACTTTGTACAAAGTAAAAACGATTCTGTTTTTTTTTTTACTAATCTTGGCGTTGAGTTGCCGATAATAGATTGCTGTACTTGATGGTCCGGTAAATATGCCTTTGTTTTCAGGTTTCTTTTTTGTTATCTGTTGAGGGTCTTTTCATACAATATTTCTACGATAATATTAGAAGTCATAAGATTAATTACATTTCGCTAACTCGATTCTCTCTAAACTAGTACTCCAGATTTATTAAACAATGAGAGCTTACTTTAAATAACTATGCTATATTAGCAAAAAACTTCATCTTTGTTTTATGAACCCGAATTAAAGGAAGTAAATTTTTTCTCTTCCAAGGTGTATTCGTGATGGTTGAATAAATTGGACTTTAACGAAACACCTCGAGAAAAAAGCTAGATAAGAAATACCAAGGATGTTACTTGGTGTTTTGAAAGTTTCCAGGAAGCAGCACCCTAAAACAGCAGCTGTACGCTCACTTCACATCAATCTCACAAACCGTCCAAGTAAGAAGAGCAAGACATGCTGAACACTAATTGAGGAGTAAGGTCGAACTTATAACTGACATTCTGCAAAGGACTCAGACACATGGACATACCAGTGTCGACTAAACAGAAAAAATACATTCCCTAGCTCTGTCAGACACTGGATGCCGCCAAGAGGAAATACCTAGAGAGATGGCTCATTGAGACGGTTGGAAAAAGAGAGATAGATAGAGAGAGAGAGAGGGGGGGAGTGTATGTGTGCGTGTGGAGAGGTTTTGTATCGTCAGCTCGCCTTTGTGATTATACTGATGATGGTTACCCGTTAAAAATGCTGTAAAGCCATTAAATACCTTCGTTAAATAAAAAGGTGAACATTTTTAAACACGGTGTCTTAAAGGAGATGCAACCCATTAATATAATAATGATTTATTACTGAAACAAGCGCAATTGCAGTCATTTGGAAAAAAACCCTGTAAAAATGCATCCTTTGAGCAAGAGATATCAAATTAAAGTTTTTTTTTTTATATTATCATACCAACTTCCAGTACATGCAATCACTTTTTGAGTTTCTTGTCACAGCAATAAATCATTATCATATTAAACAGCAGAGACAGTTTTAAATGATTTTGTCTCCAAATAAGTAGTGACGCAAAATAATTGTCCTCTCTTCTCCAAGGCATTGTGATCGAGGATTAATAATTGTTATAGGATACTATTTTCAAATCTGAAATAAAAAAGGACACAACATTATCATTAGCAAAGTTATTAGCAATCACATGGGTTGAGAATTTCAGTCTATATTTGAAAACATGAATCAAAGCCAGGATAAGAATAGAGTGGACCCCCACCCAAAGACCCGGAGAGGTGTATTATCTTGCTAAAATGCAAAAATTGACGGGCAAATAAAGGTAACTGATTTTTATTAAAATTTTTGGCATAAGTAATCATTCTCTTTTATCATTCTAGCGTTATTATTTTGTTTATTGAAATGAAAATGGACTAACATGCCTTAATACTAAATCACAGAAAAGGGAGGCGAAACTATGAACCTATTCTTGGGCAAGGAATGCTAAAGCACTGATAGACTACTTCCCCATGAAAAAGAAATTGAATAATAGGGCTTTTAACTGTGAAGCATATTCTTCATTTGAAGGTGTACCTTCCGATTACTGCATCGCCTCAGCATAGATGCGTCTCAGCCTTGGCAGGAATGTAGCGCAAACAATCACAACAGTACACTATGATCCATGCTTGAAAATTAGGGTATTAGCGATGAATACATGATAATACAAAGGAAGAAATTCGATGCACTTCAAGAGATATCAGAAACACTTAATCCGAATGAAGAATATGAGAATTTCGTCAATGCTCACAAGAAATCAGAAGCAGAAAGAATACCAACCAAACCAGATTTGAATAGCGTGGCTCACAGAAAATGAAGTGAGTAAAAGGAAAAGTAACTCCAACGCTAAACTAAAAGCTACTCGTCAAGAAGAACATTCAAGAATCTGCTTGGAACATCCCCTAAAGTTGCGGACAAACATATCACAAAAATTATCTATAATAAACAAACATCAATCATACCTTCGTTAAATAAAAAGGTACTATTTACCAACCCCTCCGATCGGGCGGGATATGACACAAGGTCAATTTTTAAGCGGAGTTTAACAGGTTTGAATTCAGAGTTTTCCTTCTCCTAGACTAGTTGCCTCACCAAGGCTGAAGAACCTAGTCTATCTTACTATTTACCCATGGCTGGAGGGAGAATAATTGGATTCATACCTTCCCAAAGGGTATTAGTGCTATGTGAAATGCAATCAGTCTCGTCCAGGATTTGAACTCGAGTCGCCGTGTTCATTTCCTACGACGATAACGACTACACCACGGTGAACATTTTTAAACACGGTGTCTTAAAGGAGATGCAACCCATTAATATAATAATGATTTATTACTGAAACAAGCGCAATTGCAGTCATTTGGAAAAAACCCTGTAAAAAAGCATCCTTTGAGCAAGAGATATCAAATTAAAGGATAATTTACAGAAGAACTCGATGAAGTTCTAAAAAAAGTTAAAACTAGGAAAGCTGCGGGTCTTAATGAAATACCATCAGAAGTATGGAAGGAAGACAAGGAAATTCGACGACATACTGCTCTGATACTGCAACAGCATATATTCCAGTCATTTCACAAGAAAGGAGTTTTCGGATTTGTAAATAATTACTTTTGTATAACTCTTACTTCTATAGCGGATAATATTTACAATGCTCTACTACTCAACCTGACCTATCCAGAAATTGAGAAAAATCTTTGATAAAGTCAGAATAGTTTTCGGAGAAACCGATCCGAACATCACAAAGTTTTACAGTACGCCGAATTTTGAAGGGGGCCGTGCAAAAAACCTCGAGATGACACTCTTATTTGTTGATTTCTCCAAGGCATTTGACTCCATAAACAGAAGGAAGATGGAGCAAATACTTCTAGCTTACGGTTTCCCCAAAGAAACCGTCACAGCTATAAAGATGCTCTATAAAAACATCAAAGTAAAAGTTTGCCAACCGGATGGAAACACAAACTTCTTTGACATTGTTGCTGGTGTTCTGTAAGGCGATACATTTGACTCATAACTGTTCATTATCTGCCTAGACTACGTACTTTGAACGTCGATAGATTTAATAAAAGAAAATGGCTTTGCACTATAAAAGGTAAGAAGCGAACGATACCCCGAATAGTGGACTACGCTAATGACATTGCGCTTCTGGAAAATACACATGCCTAGGTCGATTCCCTACTGCATAGTCAGGAGAAGGCAGCAGGTAGAATTGACCTCTATGTCAATGCAAACAAAATGGAGTATACGTGCTTTAATCAAAGAGGAGGCATCTCCACACTGAATGATGGTTCTCTGAAACTAGTGAACACGTTTGCCTACCTCCAAAGCGGCGTATCATCAGAGGAAAATTACATAAATAGGCAACTAGCGAAGGAATGGAAAGCTATCGATAAGTTATCGATATTATGGAAGTCTGACCAATCGGATAAAAAAAAAATCATTTTTCCAAGCAGCAGTTGTGTCAATACTACTATATGGATGCACCAAATGGACGCTGACTAAGCGTATGGAGAAAAAGCTTGACGGCAATTACACAAGAATCCTATGAGCTATACTGAACAAATACTAGAGTCAATATCTCATAAAAAAGTAGCTGTACTGCCATCTACCTCTCGTCTCTAAAACCAGCAAATTCAGGATGAGACATGCGGGACATTGCTGGTGAAGATAGGACAAAGTCATATGTGACGTTCTCCTATAGACCTCTTTACATGGACGCACAGGTGCTGGATGGTGAGCTAAAATTTATCAACAACCACTCTGTACGGACACAGAATGTTGCCAAGAAGACCTACCGGAAGCTGTGGACTATAGAGACGAAGGGTGAGAGAGATTTAGGGAAATCTGTGCTAGCGGCATGACATAAAGATGATGATGATATCTGAATTGTCCGAAATCATCGTCTTTTATTGATATCTCAGAAAAAGAAACCCAAAGGGAACCCTTAGGTATAGTCTTGTTAAATCCGCCATAATTCATGAACTCCAAGATGAAAGAAATTTAGTAGGTCTCTTTAAAAATTCTAATATTGCTGACTTTTTTTTAGTGTTTTTGATTCCATTAACTTCGTAAAAAATTCTATGGCCTCTCCTCAAAGAACAGGATTGCTCCTTCAATTTGTTGATGAAATAAGGATTAATATTTCTTTTAAACGTCTATGACCGGATTAAGGTTGCTAACATCTACGATAATAAGGAATCTTATGCATCGCATGAATAATCCTTGTTTAAGCACCGAGAAGAATGCAGAAGAATCAGGAAAAAAAAATGAGATACGAAAAAATCTAGTTAGAATTGAGTCTGTACAAAACCACAGAACTGCTGAGTTCATCTAGAATATTTAGAAGGGAACTGCGAAAACTTGTTGTCATTTGAACCTCTGTGATGAATCCCAGTTAATAACACACTACTACTACTACTACTACTACTACTAACAATAATAATAATAATAATAATAATACGGTACAGTAACTAAAGGACTATTAAAGGGACCGGAGGACTTGAAAGTTGGAGGATGAGTGTAGACTATCCAAACTACAGCATTGTTCACAACGGCCAGAACACACAGAAGAGTCCTGGAGACTATCGCTGATGTAAAAAAAATTACTCTCAAGGAGTGAATAATAATAATAATAATAATAATTATAATAATCATTGCATAAAATGCAAAAGGATTGAAAACCCTGATAGAAACAATAAAAATCTACAGCCAGAATATAGAAAGGGAAATTTGCATTAAGAAATGAGCCATTCTGATAATGAAAAGTGATAAAAGACACACAACTGAAGGAAAGAATTTTGGAGAGAGAGAAGATTACAAGAACTTGATAATATTGGAAGCAGATGCCATCAAACAAACAAAGATGAAAGGCAAAATAAGGAAAAATGATGACAAGTAAGCATCTCGAAACCAAGCTCAGCGGCAGACAGACAAATAAACACCAAGAACATCTCACTTGTCATCTACTCAGGACAATTCCTCAATTAGACGAAGAAGCAACTTAGATAAATGGATCTAAGGACAAAGACATTGATGACGATGCTCAGGTCATACTATATGTATCAAGCAAAAGAGGAAAAATAGGACCCGTCTATGTAGATTCATCAATAAAATGACTCGAAAATATTTTTAAAACAGCAAGAAAAGATTAATTACAGCAGCCAGTGACAGCTATGGCAACACAGAAACAAAGAGAAAAACAGCAAAAACTTGGAAAAAACATTTTGGGGAGAAAATTAACTGTATGTATACTTCAAGCGTCAAACAGGTGAGATTTCAACGTGAAGACCTGGATATGACTAAGAAAGGAAAAAACTCAACAGCGAAACTGAACCAGCAATAACAACGTCACAAAACGATGTCAATGGAACAATTATGTTAAAGGGAAAATTCATAATACACAACAGAAGAACAAGTGTTGGTTATTTGGAGATAAAGAGGAAATGGTTGATCACATAATAAGTCAATACAATAAAACTAGTACAAAATGAGTCGAAACTAGAAACAACCGCGTGGAAATGGTGATCCACGGGGAATTTTATTGGAGATCTAAATTTGACTTTACAACCAAATGGTATATGCACAAACTAGAATCTGTCCTAAAGAATAGGATGCTCAAATTTTTCGGGTATTTGTTGGTTATTTAATGGCATATCAACCTTCTTGGATTATTTATGCCAAATCCATCCGTTTTTTTAGAAGAACAGTAGTGGTTCCATTTAACCCATAGATGGGAGGATAGAAGGATTCTTACCTTTCCCAAATTTATTTTTCCGAAAATGGATGAATTAGGGCGACTGGAGTTCGAACTTGCGTTCTACGATTGCGAAGTCCATCGCTTTAACCATTACACCCCCTAGGATTTTGAGATACAAACGTATCACGTAATCCAAGCCAAAAGACGACATCTATTGTCAATTAACAAAAGAAAGAAAAAACAGAACTTGCCATCTATTTAGTATTGACGTTCCAGGGAATCACAGGATAAAAACAACAGAAAGTGAAAAGAGAGACAAATTCTTGTATCTTGGCAGAGAACTAAATTGTGGAACATGTGGGTGACGGTGGTACCGATATTTGTTGGTGGGCTTGGATCGGCTAGAATACAGAGAAGAGTTCTGGAGACCTGAGGAGATATGTTGTTACCCAAAATGAAGAAGAAAGATCTCCAGCTCAGGTTGATATGAACAACTCAAAAGGAGAGAAATACTGATTATGAATAAATAACTATGCGCGCATACATTAGGTGCTCAGGAAGATAATAAACTTTCTATGAAGTAGCATATATATGCAAAAAAAAAAAACCCAAAAAAACAGAACACAGTATCTGCATGCTCGTTCTAAATGTCTCGGTGGATATCAAGGTACATCAGCAGTTTGCACATTTGTCGACCCTATTACATGAAAGTTGACAGATTAATCCTAAACATACATTTTTGGCTGAGAAAGATAAGAATTTTTTTTTCGTTTAACTGAGACTGGTCATTTTTAAACACAAAATTATTGGGAAATCACCTTGGAAGTATGTAGAATATGAACACCAATGAATAGTTTTTAGCTTAGTGGTCTTTAGATCTAATAAATTACGCAATGCACATTGCTTAGATGGTTGGAGGCTACATTAAACTATTTTGTTTGATGTTCGACACCCCCATATTTAAATTCTGCCGTAAGAATGAAAGAATTAAGGTAAAAATTGCAATTTATCTGAGCTATAAAAAAAAAGCTTAGAGTCAGCGGTAACCTTTTAGACAAGTACATAATCTCGATTGTTGAAAGAAGCTAAAATCCTAGGATTAACCCATTAACCTGTCCGTGTAAATGAATGAATGAATGAATGAATAAATGAACGAAAGATATTTAGCTAGATAGCTAGCTAGCGAGCTAGCAAAATTATTTATTTATTCTATATATATATATAGAGAGAGAGAGAACTTCGATGAATCCGTTAACATTTCCCATAGCGCTAATACTATTGGGAAAAGTATGAACCCAACAAAACAGAAGAGCAGTCTGGGCTCTTTAGCCTTGGTATTGCAACCGGTCGAAGAGAGGAAAAACTGAATTGAAACCTGATAAGATCAGATTAAAAAACTGACCTTGTGTCACATCATACTGGTGCAGGGTGTTATATATATATATATATATATATATATATATATATATATATATATATATATACCTGTGTGTGTGTGTGTGTGTGTGTGTGTTTTGTTAAAATATTTAAGTCACTGTTTGATGAAATTTAAATTGTTGGAATTGACCCAAAACTGTTTTAAAAGCAGCAAAATTATTTTAGTACACGGAAATGCAGAGAAACTATCATAATAACACAATAATAAAATATTTCTAGATATCTAAAAAAAAACTTTTTCGCTATCGATTCTCAGATGAGTGTTTTCAACAAGACCTGAATTCTGCAATACATAGTGTTCAAACTATTTCAGTCACCTGAATATATACATATTAATTGAATTACCACGACCAGAAAATCCGGCAAGCACTTCCGTACGACATACAAAACACTGGACAGCTATTTCGACCTTATTAGGTCTCATTAGCAGGGCATACCGTGACCTCCGCCACTGGAGATCGAACCAGCAAACACAGAAAGCAGAACCTAAACTCTACCACTGGGCTACTAATCCACTAAAATTAGTTTGTAAATTAGTTAGCCGATCGTAGTCGAGGGCCTCCCAATGTCTCCCTTTTCAATTGTTACCACACCGAGGTGTAGAGAGGGTGCTACTCCTTTACCTTGATTGCCCCACTTACTCTTGATTCATTCCTTATTTTGCTGAATGTTTGTTTAGGAAGCACCAAATACCATTTTTTTTAGTCTTTGGGATGACTTGACCTAGGAAGGAACCCCAGTCTCCTGGACCATTGGTGAACACGCTAACCATAATGCCAATGGGCTGAAGCCATGTATCCATTAGATTCCTGTTATAACGTTTCTTGGTGACGTTGATGATTTTATTAAGAAATGAGTAAACAATTCTAAAAATAACTTTGCTTTGTTACCGTTTCTCTACATGCATCATTAAGCTAAAAATATCAATTTGACAGATAATTATGAAATGCTTTTCATAGTTATCGCTGATTTAGCAAGAATTTGGGCGTTTTTTTTTTGTTTTTGTTTTTTTTAATTATAAACACTTTCCTTCGGTGCAATCGCTGTCTTCATAAAATTATTCTAAGAGGGTTTAACATGGTCTCCGAGTGACTGTCATTGTCGAAGGAAATGGAATTGGTGATTTGATTTCAAAACTTGGAAGAACTGTTTGCGTTTCACTATGCAGTAATGCCGTTCCGAAAGGCATGAATCGGGTTTTCCTTTCACCTATGTGTAAATAGTAGTACAGACAGTGTACTTTTGCCTCGGTAAGGCAACCAATCTGGGAGAAGAAAAACTAGCTTTACTTTGCTCAAAAATTGAGTTAATGTCTTATCCTAACCGTAAACAATGGATTATGTTAATAAATGTGATTATAATTCAATTGCTGGCATTTTCATTAATTTATAGTCAAAATGAGTATACAGTTATAATATTAAGCCCCTATCAGACTTCTTTTTCTGGAGAAATAGACAAGAAATGTTGATCGTTTGTTAAGGAAGCGAATCAGTATCAACAAAGCCATATGAAAATCATAGGGGTCTTGTTTATTTCCGAACAATTTCTTAGAAATTCAGCAGGGATAAAGAAAAAATATTAAGTTTTAAAGACAGGCAATCTTATGGTATCTTCCGAATTGTCTACCTACCACAGGTACCCCTTCCTACTCCTGTCTTTTTACTCCTTTCCTATCGTTGGATCTGCAATGACTTTCTTCTAATCTGCTGCGCGCCCATGACAAAATAGGTATGCTGTTAAATAAACATAATTTAGCGCCGCACCGTTTAGCGTGAAATCTTCATCAACATAGTCTGAAGGATATGTTATATCGATTTTGGATTTTGAAATTCTTTTGAAATAAAAACATTCTTTAATGCAATATCAACTGACAACCATGCTATGTTGATGCACATAGTAGTGTTCTGTGTATCAGACTAAGAAACATTTGCTAAAAATGCTTCAGTTCTGGAGCTCTGAGAAGTGTCGAGTTATTTCTTTGTTACCATTAATCCCAAGTTTACTCTGACCCGCTGTGGAAGTACCAGTTAATTTCCTATATTACTTGAAGCTATAATTGTATTGGACTTATTTCTACTAAATAGGAATAGTTACTTGAAATCATAATCACTAGAGGAAAAAATTGCTTTTGGAATCAAATAGCCCAACGATGGTAGATATGACGTAAAACTAACCAACCATATATAACTCATATTTTATTCAAGCTCGTTTTATCCAAATCCTCTGGTGATGCTGTTATATTATAACCCTTATAATATTAGGGAAGTAATGCAAACTTCCGACAAAAATCACTTCCATATCGTATGATCTTGAGTCAAACTTAATAATTATCTGCATTTTTCTCCCACGTTAGCATTAAAGTACGTAATACGTGCAATTCTACAAATTATGAAATTAAGAATTTGTTTTTCAAGAAATAAACATTAACAGCTGGATTTACAATATTAGTTTAAAAAAAAACACAACAAAAAAGCAAAAACAAAAAACAAAACTAAAAACACCCCCCATCAAAATATTTAGAAAAAGAAAACGGGATAGAAACATTAATTGAATTAGGTGAAAGCACAATATCAGCAAGAAATTAACACCGAACCTGATTATAAATGAATGTAGGTCATCTTGATTTTGCCTGCTGTATTCTTCTTGGAAATCCTCCTCACAGCATTTGTGTTCTTTTATTAATTGATTAATTAGCGAGTTGTTTATACAATCCGTTTTATTACGACTTGGGATATTAAAAGAAAATCTCTGATTACCATTCATTCTAATGGTAACATATTGAGTTGGCACAGGAAATGGTGTTTCTTAGGGAAAATAAACAGTAATACTCACTACTCATTATCTGCCTTGCCCTCTTGGCGTGGCTGTGAATACCCTAAAGGTATCTCCAGTAAAGGGGTAAGAACCCCTCAAAAAAGCTGTCCTAAACTGCCTATAATAGAGAGGGAAATGGGGAGTACCTCTTCATTGCTATTATTCGCAGGTACATTCTGATCCCTACTATAAGTCAAATACATATTTTTTAAAAGAAACTGTTCAATAAGTACACGTAAAACTGAATGATGGTAAATCATTTGTATTAAGAAGGCTTACTAGGAGCTATAATTGTTTAATAATGATTTTTATTAGATACTTAAAACCATACAGCTGTGTTAGTAAATGACTATTATTAAATAGAAATGAATACTTGAAACCATGTTTGGTATTACGAATATGTGAAACAATACAACAGTATGCACATTATTTGTATTTGATATGAATATGTGATATCATGAGACAGCAAGAGTATATAAAGAAACAACTACATAAAAGGTAAAAATCAATGTATAACGAACGCAATTCCCTAACCCTTATGTATACATTAATCCTAAATGGGTTGACAAGATGCTAAAATCAATCAACTAACTCACTATCTAGATAAAACCTGCAGAGGTTCCTCCTACATATTTGCCAAAACAAACCCATTATTTTACCCAGTATTTATTCAGTTTTTCCGTTGTTTGAGAGGATAGTTTTGTGTCCTCTCTTATTAGGCACCTCTATCTCTTTGGTGTTCGTCCAAATCCTCCTGTTCTGTTGGTCATATCATTCTTGTATGAATGGTTCATAAAGCTGATACTGACTTTGTCTTATACGTGACCAAACCCCTTCAATATTTTCCTTTCTGATAATAAAAGTCATGTTATTTGGTATTCCAAGGTTACTGCTTCAGTCATGGGATTTAAGGGAAAAACTTCCGCTGTAAGACTGAAGTAATCGTTCACAAATAAACTCAATTTTCCGTTTTCTTCTTTCTTCAAGCAACAATAATCTCTAGAGCATATGGCTTTTGGGTTTATTAGATCATAATACAGACGAATCTGGACGACATTTGAAATAGTTTAGTCGGTTAAGGTTATAGAATACATTAACTACATTTCTGAAAAGGGGTAAGACTCCCCCGAAGGAGTGTCCTGGTTATGACATTAGGCTACTGTAATGTTAGAATTTCGGGGATTGTGGAGTATCCCTTCATTGCCATTGCTCCCAGATCCACTCTTGCCCGGAGTGGTTGCATCTGATAGGGTCCTATCTATAGGTTCAATTTGACATATAAACGGAGTGCACACAAGTGACGTATGCTAAATTGAATTGTTTGGAATAGAACTGTTTGATCATTTAAATGTGTTTAAAAGAATGATTGATATTTAATTGAACTGTTAGTTATGCATAGCAATAGTACGAACTATTAAACTTTTTGATTGACGATCAGCTGATTTATTAGATATAGAACTGTTTGATCATTCAACTATGTCTGTTTACAAATTGTGTTTAGAAATCATATATGTAAAATCAGGATTCGGCATTAAATAACCAATAATGGTTGATATGCCATAAAACCAAACAAAACCAAAACAAAACAAATCTACCTTTGAAAGATCTCAGCAATCATCATCATCATCATCATCAAAATCATTATCGTCAAGATATGTTGAGAGCACGGGTTCCTTTGACTCTCACACGCCATCCGTCCCTATTGGTCATCACTCTTGGCTAATCCTCTCCATAGCATCTTGTTTCTGCACAGCGTTGATAATTGTAAATGCGTGCTGTTCCCACCAGCACTGGTGTGTTCATGCATAGGAGTACATATGTTAACATTGCTTTTGTGTTAGTCCTTATTTCTCCTGCAGTTTCCAGAGGGTCATATTAGTCTTACTCGGAGGAAATTTGTGATGTGAGGTAAGTAACCGTACAACTGGGTGTAGTTTTCAAGATTTGTCCAAAACAACACGTAGAAACCTTGAGCATTTCCCATCTAGCATTTTCTTTAAGAGTTTTGTTAGAGTCCAAGTGGTGCAGACATACACTACTACAAAGAACAAGGAAAGATTACCGTTTTATTATATCCAAGAGATCAGATTTCCGTATGGTCGATAACCTGTTCATTGCAATTCATGCTTTACCAATGAGTTGGTAGATATCGATTTCAATATATGAGATCTGGCTACTGAGGTATACGAACTGGTCTACTAATTTCAGATGTTTGCCATTTAACGAGGAGATAGTGACGCATGAACTCTGTTGTATCTTCAGAGATCAATAATCAGTGAGACTTGTTCTGGACTTTGCTGCGGACAATCAGCTTGAACAGGTCTATTTACAAGAAGTGTTGGGTCGTCCACTTAGTCTGCATGAACAATTATTTCCGGTAATAATAACTGGATTTTTAGCAAAGATTATATTTGAACCTGATATATTTCGCCCAGGTTTCATTCTCTTTACTGAGACAGACAATGCTTTACGATGACTCTACGACCACGCAGTTTTTCGTGGGTAATTTTTCACGCTAAAACTGTTATTGGCTGTAGGTTCAAAATGTCTACCTAAAACCTGTAACTAATTTTGTTGTGGCTCATTACTCACTGAAAATTAGAAAAAAATGTTACCATCATTCAAAAAGTAAAAGTGTCAGTGAAAGATCTATATTATATATAGATTTATGGTATGGCTGGATACACAATCAGCGAACCCATCAAAAATATCGAATGAGACTGTTTGTATATCCGTTCGTGCTAATGCTCTTGAAATAGCGTAAATCCATCACTTCGTTACCCAGCTAGAGTTTAGAAAACGAAGCAGAGTGGGTAGAGTGTTTTCCAATGGCTTGAGAGACTGGGGTTCAATCCCAGGTCGAGTCATACCAAAAACGCAAAATATGGTACTTGATATCTCCTTGCTTAACACTTAGCATTATAAGGTACTGTCAAGGGTAGAGTGGGGAAATCCGGGGAAAGTAGTAGCACCCTCTCCTTCACCTCGTTATAGTAGCAACGGTCGCCAACTTTATATATATATATATATATATATATATATATATATATATATATATATATATATATTCCAGTAAAACTAAGGGAATTAATTATACAAATGTAGTTTCAATTAATGTTAAAATTAATTAACAGGCTCAATACTATTAAAAACTCCTTGGAGTGAACGTATATTACTTGCTAATTTGCGTCAAGTTTGCCCCACGAGTCTAGGAATCCAGAAGTATCAAGAAAGAAAAAGAAGAGAAATATCTATCTATCTATCTATCTATCTATCTATCTATCTTAACTACATTCTTACCTCAACGTGGGTTCCACTAATGATTTCAATATCATTAAATGCAACTGTGTAAACACCAAAAAAATTCGATTGATTTGTTTTAATGGTATTTCAACCCATCTAGGGTTATTTTATGCTAAGAAGTCATGGAATCGCATTCATTGTACGTTCGTATTTATATTGCTTGCGGTAGTGTTAATTTTTTATTCTATTTTATTCCTTCATTCATTCATTTATTTTGGCTCATGGTCTAATAAAATACGAATAATCATTAAACACATCTATTTGACCTATAGATGGGACCCTAACAAATAAAACCACTCTGGGTCAGAGTGGACATGGGAGTAATGAAAATCAAGAACTACTCTTTATTAATCTAAGTTCCAGAACAGGAGCCTCATCTTCAGATGAAATTTAGTCGCATACCCAGGAAACCTCTAAGAAGTAGTTCTATAATTCATATCCTAAGTCCCTACGTGAGTGCAAACTGCTGTTTTGAGGTTTTTATTAATGTAATAGGAATATTGTATTAAATATTTTCTTTTTAACACAAGCATGAATCTTGCAATAATGATGATCAGAAATAAAAAGAAAAGTGCACAAGCGATTTGCTATGTTCACTTAATAATCTACATGTCAGTCCTAACCGCATTTTTATTTTTTTATCTTTAACCCGTACATATCAATGAGCAGCAAGTCAATCCGATTTCATCACAGGATAATCTGGTCAACCGCAAGTGTGTATGACCAAAGAGATAAGCAAACTATTTTTTGAAGAAGGAAAGTTAATGTTCAGTTTAACCGGATAATTTCTTCATCTTAGTGAGATAAAACGATATGTCTATTCATGCTGTCAACATTGTATTAAAGTTGATTGAATGTAGACATAATCCTGTATTTACGGAACACTCAAATAATTGATAGAAAACTCAAGCTTTTGAACATTAGAGCATTTATTCATTAAAAACGAATTTGTAAAAAGCAAAAGAAAAACAAAACATAACGATACGATGCGTTTTTTATGTATGAGGGTTATTCACTAAATAAGGTGAATTTGCCCAAAGGAGTTGACTATAAGAACCACTGTATACAGTGGCACGTTTTTCTATGAAATCAATAATGAGGGGGCCTTTCATGTCAAAGAAGCCTATTAGGTACACCCAGAACTTTTTCTTTACTGGAGACTCACAGTGTTTCCATTCCATGGACTATCTTTTTAACCAAGGTTTGTAGTGTTAAACCCATGTTTAGTCATGTGTTAATATGTTTTCTAAACTAAGACAAGCTTCTTCGAACACATCATATATTCTTCTGTAAATTTCATTTGATCCACACTTCTCAGACATCAAAGATTTTCGGAGAGATATTTGTTCAAGCCTAGAACACTCAATTTGAATAGCCATCCCCCAATTTTTGATGAGACTAAAATATTTTTTCTTCTTCATTCAAAGATGTCGCAAGAGGAAATAAGGAATAAAAGATTGACTCTATCTAAAGGCATTTTAAGAGTGAAGAGAAAAGACAAGCCTGTATAAAATCCTGCAATAAAAAAACTTTCTCTGTCTAAAGATTTCTTATTCTAAAATGTAGCAAAACCCTCGAAAGTTTTATTTTTTAAACGTATCGACACGGTTACCAAAAAAATTAGTACAAAATTACGGAAATCTGATACCATCAGCATAAGAGGTATGGAGGATTTATCTAATACCATGTAGCAAAATGTAATTATATATATATATATATATATATATATATATATATATATATATATATATATATATATGTATGTATGTGTGTGTGTGTGTGTGTGTGTGTGTGTGTGTGTGTGTGTGTAATATTAATTCTGCAAAAACAGCATACTGTGCAAAAAGATTTCTGTGAGAGGAAAACACTTAAAATACTATTCGAGAATAAAGAGATTTTCCCTTCAGTTTACAACTGAATGCTATTTCTGTGATGTTGGCATTCATACTGAATTTTAAATGACAGTTTTAACTATGAAATGAGAGTTATTCCCTCCACGTGAAACAGAAGAACAATCATCATGATGAACTGCTTCTAGAGTCGAACGCCAACGTGAACATGGGTCACCTCGTAGTTGGCTATTTTTACTTTCTGTTAAGTATATTTTTCTTTTACAGTAACAATTATCATTTGTAAACTTTTAGGGAAAATACTTAATGGATAACAACGCCTGTAAAATAAATATTTAAAAAAAAATTATTTCAAAATTTGAAATAAGTACAACGGATTTCTGGCATTGGTATGATAGTCTTTCAGTGTTTCGGATCCTATTCAGCTCGTAAACCTACCCATGTGCCCAAGATAATGGCCTTTGAATAAATTAACATTTTAAAGCTTTTTACAGCAATGGAAATACTTAGTTAGACTTGTTTTTTGACAAAGTTAGCTAAGTGCATAAAACTTTTTCAATCAATACTATTTTTACTACTACCATTTTAACTCTTTCTTGGTTACTATATACCAGGTCTTCAGGGCGGAAGTCAATAATAATAATAATAATAGAACAAAAATAGTATAAGACGAGACACGACTGGGTGGGGAAGGTGATCCAACGGGAATTATGCTAGAAATTTAAATTTGATCATATGAATAAATGGTATATGCGCCGCCCGGAATCCGTCCCAGAAAATGAAACGGACATACTTCCCTGGGATTTTGAGATATAAACCGGTCAACTAACCTCGGTTTGACAATCAGACATAGTGATTATAAAACAAATATGAGAATTAGCGGAATTGTGGACTTTGCTGTTCTGGCAGACTATAGAGCAAAATTAAAAGTAAGCGAAAAAAAAGATATAAATATCAAGATCTTGCTTGAGAATTAAAACAAATGTAGAAAATTAAGGTGACAGTAATACCAAATGTAATTGGCGAAATTAAGAATAATACTCAGAAGCTTGGTGAAGGTATTGAAAAACTTAGAAATAAGTGTTATGTTTTGACTTGTTGACCCGGCCAAAAATGCCATTCAAGGTGAAGCACCGGAAGGAAGGGACACATTCTAATGGCAGTTATGAGAGGAAATCGCGTGGGTGGAAATTGGCCGATGAAATGGGACGAGGTAAAAAAAAAATCCCATTATACTCTCATAGACTGACGCACCGGAAGAGAGTGACCTCTGAACTGCATGACAGTTATTTCCGCTCGATGACGATCACACAGGCCATTCCAAAGGTAGCGGAAGTGACACATCCCGGTCGCTAGATATCGAAGAAGTTGCGGAGGCATGGAGGCGTGTCCATATCACCGCGTGGGAGTTTGAAGGTAATATAAGGCCGACGAATTGAACAGAAGGCAGACAGGCAAGTAAAGTTGAGGACAAGCAGTATAGTTGGCGACGGAGTGGGACGAGATTAAGTAAGGAAAGCCAGGGCTCCGGTTGAGCAGCCATGGAGAACGAGAAAGACACAACGCTGACGGGCATAACTTTGGGGTCAAAATATATCAGTTATGTTCGGTCTCCAGCTCCCTCTCACACGCAAACTTTGAGTAACCCTTTTCGAAAGTGAGAGGTAAAATATTTTATAAAGAAGTCTTCCTGCGTCTTTCTATGTGCGTCGTTTATTACTGCGTCTTTATCACTGCGTGCGTCTGTTTAATTATTGTGTCGTTGTGATGCTGTAGATGAGTATATAACATAAGTGGACAAGTGGAGACCCACCAAATTGCACATTAATTAGGTCAGCTAGAATACAGAGAAGAGTCCTGGAGACTTGAGGAGACTTACTGTCTCTCAAACTCCAAAGAGAAACCATCATCTAACGCTAGTGTGTTAAAATCTCAAAGGAATATGTTAATAATAGAAACGCCTATGATACTGTCCTGCCGACTTGGATAATTTGAAAGTATGAAAATATCTAAAATATCCGACGAAGTTCGAAACTACATCAGAAAAACCATGGAAAACTAAAAAGTGAAGTTAATAGCGAGAGAACAAACACAAATAGAGGTTTAAATTAAAAAAATGCATCTTCCATGGAAACTCATTCTCGCCATTAATATTTTGTTAGGCACTCAAGTATAGTATGACCAAGTTTCCGTGATAGTTGTTTGTATTAATTATTTTATTATTTGATTTGGTCGGGCCGCGAGTTTTTCAGTTAGCTGTTAAGTTAGCTAAAATCTTTTAGTGGAAATGTAAAGCAAAATAGAAAGTTCAAGCAAGTGCACCCCGACTAGGGACCTGTCTGTTCTACCCGGGAAGACCAAATGTAAACGAAAAGGATTCATGTTTGTCACAAGTTTGATCGCATAAATAGAAAATGTGAAATTGGGGACAAATGTGATATGACGTAATAACTAAGTGAGATGACATCACACTACCAGTATCCTGAATTCACTTATATAAAAATTAGCGAATTTTGAAAACGTTGCCAGTCGTCAGTTTTCAGAAGTTAGAAGTTGGCGTTCAGAGATGGCGATCGAGGCGGGGGATGCCTCTTTGTGTCTCTGTTTATCGACCATTACAGATTGTATCGTTCTCATGCTACCGTATGCAGTCTGAACATCGAATCGTATATACAGATAATAAAGCGACAATTATGAATTAAAATATTGGATATACTACTGTTACACCAATGCGTTCCAAAAAGTGATTGTTAATTGTTGACAAAGTGGCCTTTTTGTCGTTGAGTTTTCAACATCCAGACAACTTTGTTCAAACGAATTACCCCAATCGTCCGAAGAAGTTCCTGATGAATTGTGTCATTTCCTATCTGTGGATTTTTCAAACACAGCAAAGTCACAGAGTGGATTGATTGACAAACCATGTGAAAATGCATCGGGCACCGTTAGCAGGAAAAGCCAAAGTAAAAGTATCGTAAAAACTATAGTACCTAATTTGGTGCCGTTACCAAGATAAGACTAATCATTATCATTACATTTGGAACTACAAATATTGTCGTGCACAACGGCATATGCTTTGGCGTTTGGTATCAGCTTTGGTAGTTGTGTCCACGATATTGTTTCAGCGAACCCGTGCTAAGATATTGTTACATATAGGACTGTACGCAAACAATAGTGTTACTGATGGTAACCGACCCCAGAACATATTACCATATTTGGAACCGTGCCAAAGTACTATCACATTTGATGCCAGGCAAAACCATAGTGTTACAATAGACTGAGGAAATGCACCAGAGTGTACAAATTTATAAAGTTATAGGAAAAGACAGACCACCTCATGAATATGGATAACAAAAAAATATTTTCCAAATATGAAAAAGAACTAGTAACCTTGATAAAGACTATAATAATATAAAACCTGGATCTAGGAATAGAATTTAGGATTGAAAAATATCCCATATTCATCACAAAAAAGGGAAGAAGAAAAACAAAGGGAGGAATAGAACAGCCAACTCAGTAAATAATCTGAACCTATGGGTGGGTGGGAATGACAAGTGTTTGGAAATACTCCAAGGGAAATGAATCAAAGGGAAGACAGAAAAAGTTAGAAATTGTACATCAGAAAACAAGAAAACTTCTGAAAACAAAATACTGCAGGAGAAATCTCATCCAAAGAATAAAAACATTGGTAGCCGTCTTGTAGGATTCTTAAAATGTTCAAAGAGGAACTCAGACAAATATACCACTGGACAGAGAAACTGATGTCGATTCACAAGCCCTTACATCAGAGAAATGACACAAATAGAATATATGCATTAAAAAGAGGACAAAGAAGATTCACCAGAATTGTAAATTGGACAAGAAAAGAGTTTATTTCTTGTAATTAATACAAGAAGGCACAAGGCCTTATAAATAAGACAAGAAAAGAGACTGGAGGAATTGGTAATCAGAGAAAAAATCAAGACCATACAGACCATGACATTAATATCGACAAAAATACACCGATGAGTCCTGCAGACTTGAGGATACTTGCTGTCACTCAGAATATGGAGAGAGACCACCGGCTAACGCTGATGTGAAAATTGTGATTAATTATGATAATGATAATGCCTTAACTCCTAGAGACGACTCAGACAGTCTGTATATGCCAAAAATTAAAAGGGAAGATGACTTGTCGGCATCTAAGATAGCGTTAATGCATCGAAACAATAACTCAAAAAAAAAAAAGCGCGAGGGAAGAGAGATAATAGCCACCATAAACAATGCAGACAACACAAGCATCAACAGAACGGAAATAACAAGAAAACAAAACGGAAAGAAAAACCACTCTATGGACTCTTCATGCGACAAACAAATGAAATCTCACACAAGAAAACTTGGGCATGGCTAAGAAAGGAAACACCTAAGCGAGAAACTGAATCTCTCCTCATAGTAGCACAGAACAACGCTATAAGGATCAATTAGATCAAGGCAAGGATAGATAAGATACAACAAAATATTAAGATTATGTTGTGATAGAGATGAAACGATCAATCCTATAATAAGCGAATGCAGCAAATTAGCGCAAAGAGAGAATTATACTAGACACAACTGGGTGGAGAATGTGATCCACTGGCAACTGTGCAAGAAATTTAAATTCGACCATGCAAACAAGTAGTATGTACACAACCCGGAATCCGTCTTAGAGTAGGAGACGCACAAATTTCTCTGGAATTTTGAGATGCAAACAGTTCTACCTAATCTCGGCCAAACAATCAGACCGAGTGATGGTCAGCAAAAAACAGAGAATTTACCGAATTGCGGACTTAACAATGCCAGTAGACCACAGAGTAAAACTGAAAGAAAGTGAAAAGAGAGGTAAGAACCTGGACCTTGCTAGAAAATTGAAAAAAAAACTATTGAATATAAAAGTGACAGTGATTGCACCTGTAATTTGTGCTCTTGGTACAGTCACCAATGGATTGGCAAAGGGATTGGAAGAAATGGAAAAAAGAACATGAGTGTCGATCATCCCAACGGCAGTAGAATGTTGAAAAGAGGCCTGAAGATCTGAGGAGACTTGTCACTAAAACCCCAATGAAATACGACCAGCTAACGCAGATGTAAAGAACTCAAAAGGACTTAGATAAATAACAAATGTAGGTTGCGTGGTGATAGAGACGAAACGATCAATCACATAATAAGCGAATAAAATAAACTAGCACATAAAGAGTATAAGACAAGATACGACTAGGTAGGCAATATGATCCACAGGGAATTGTGCAAGAAGTTTGAATTCGACCAAACGAACAAATGGTATTTAACCAACACAGAATCCGTCCAGGAAAAATAGACGCACAAACACCTCTGGGATTTTGAAATACAAACGGATCATATAATCTACGCCAGACGACTAGACCTAATAATACTCAACGAAAAGAGAACTTGCCGAATTATAGACTTTGTTGTACCGGCTGACCACAGAGTAAAATTGAAAGAAAGTGAAAAGAAGAATAAGTACCTAGACCTTGCCAGGGCACTGGATAAAACTGTGGAACATGAAAGTGACAGTGATTCTAATTGTAAATGGTGTTCTTGGTATAGTCACCTCAGCATTTACACAGGGAGTCCTTGGAAATAAGAGAACGAGTGTAGACCATCCAAACTACAGAATTATTGAGATTAGCCAAAATACTGAGAAGAGTTCTGGAGACTTGTGCAGACTTGCTGTCATTCAAACTGCAGTAAAAAACCATCGGCTATCGATGATGTGAAAAACACTCAATAATAATAATAATAATAATAATAATAAATCCTTATCAAAAAATGACGGCTGTGATAGTCACCGAATGACAATAAAAGAAGTGAATGAAATTACGAAATATGCCGAACTAAAGGTTGAACTATCACGAATGCTTTCTTGTCGCCAGTGGTGTGCGGTGCGCAGAGCTGCAAACCCCTGAGAGAGGCATTTCAGATGAAACTGGCAACCATCAAATGTCAACAAACCTTGAAAAGTACAATATTCGAGACAAAAAAAACACTCTAAATTCGTTGGAATGATGTTGTGTTATTTACAACATCGCTGGTTGTTGAGAACCAATAATAATAATAATAATAATAATAATAGGTGGAGAAGAGTCCTGGAGACTTGAGGAGATTTGCTTTCGTGTAAACTCCAGTGGAATACCATCAGTTAACGCTGGTGTGAAAAACTCTCAAAGAAGTAAAATAATGATGATAATAATGATAATGTCTTTCATTGCCTTGTAATTATTTTGCTCAATGTATTATCAAGTATTCTGAGCCCTTCTTTGTCGATAGCAGTCTAGTTCTCTTCGAGCTGCTGAATAGATTTGAATAAAAACAAATGGCCCTTTTATAAATATTTAACTGGTTTTCCTTTCATCTTTTTTTTTTTTCTTACATTTTTTTCTAATAGCTTTTCGATAAAATATTAATAAAAGATGAAAGAAAAATCAAGAATTTCCGAAAGCAACCTTTTATTTATATATATTTGACAAAGGAGTTGTAAATATTTTGTAATAAGAAGAATATCCTATGACCATAATCACGTTAAAAAAATCCCCTTTAATACTGGCGGATAGATCAGTGTTGATAAATAAGATATTCACCGTACTCTAGTTAATATATATTTTTGTAATCAGGGACAGAATAATTTTTTTATTCGAGGTTTTATTAAAAACGATTATAAAATAAGCCTTAACTTTTAAATTTCAACTTTCAAATTAAGACCTGTGCAGAGCTGAGCAACTTGTATAATGAAGTTGTCATATCTAGATGTTTATAATATGACCAAGAAATATAGATTTCTTGTTTCAATTTGAAGAAAAAAAAAAAAAACATGTTTCGACAGTTTTTTGAGGAAAAACAGGATTGCGCAAGTACAGATCTAGGCTGCTGTGATTTCTTATAGAAAGTAATCCCAAGGTTAAGATCTGAGGACATGGAAGTTATTAAAAAGAAACAGAACGTCGCTGCTTCACTTCATTTGAAGAAAAATCATTCGTCATCATTTTTTAAATGGTAAATTCATTTCAAGCTAAAAATGTTAAGAAGTCTACGACTTTAACATTAGCACCCTATCAAAAGCTGAAACTGAACTTTAGAGGCGATTCAAATTATGAAAACGGAAAAAAAACTTTCGAATGCAAAAGGTGCCATTTTTTTAAAGAAAATTAACACTTCATTCATTGTTTGTTTATTTCTCGGTAAATACTGTTGAAATAAAGATACTTTTAAATACACCTCATATACTTCATAAATTATTAGCAAAATAAGGATGATACACACACGCACACACACACACACACACACACACACACACACACATATATATATATATATATATATATATATATATATATATATATATATATATATATATATATATATATATATATATATATATATATATATATATATATATATATATATATATATATATATATATATATATATATATATATAGGCGACACGGGTAAAGGGAGAAAGATTGCTATTTCAATTTTCGGTCTTGGTTTTTGGAAAATATTATAATTAATAATAATGGCTAATTAACTTTCATTCAAGTCCCTAATTTTTATTCGAATTAAATATTGTTTTTTCATCGCATAAGATTTTTCTTTTTTTACAAGTATACGAGAAAAAGTCACATTTTTATTCTTTCTGTAACAAAGATATTCTTTAAGTCAAAACCTCTTTTATCCCATTATGCTGGCCGATGCCATTGTATTACAAAAATGTAACACACTGAGACAAACATTTTTCTGACACATAACTAAACATATTTGGCTTGTTTTGATTACTTAGTTTAACGGCTTATCAACCGTCATGGGTTAATTGATTCCAAATCTATCCTTGTTGAAGAACAGTTGTTATATTATTTAACGTATACCTGAGGTGGGAATAAGGGGTTTACATACATTGACCTAGCATATTAATCTGAAAGTAAACGTAATATACTGACCAGAGTCCGAACTAACGTACATCTAGGCTGCAGTCCGGCACTTTAACCACTTATGCACGCGACTTTTGCAACAAATATTGGCGAAATACTTAATGAAACACTTGTAATAACCCATGGTTATTCGATTGAACATTAAATCTGAGGGGAAAATATGGATTTTTTTCGCCCTTCTTCAAGGTCAATATTTATCAGATAATTTACAGACAAGTTGGCGAAGCTGGAAAAAAAAAAGAAAAATCAACCTTACTCATTTGAAACGGGCTCGTGTATATATATATATATATATATATATATATATATATATATATATATATATATATATAGTTAACAAGAATTCTCGAAATATTAACGGTTGAATTTGGTTTGGTTTTATCGCATATCAACCATTATTGGTTATTTGATGCCAAATTCTATTTTTACATATATATCAAATATATGATATCTAATTACATTTTATAAAAACAAGCAGTTGAATAATCAAATAGTTCTATTTCTAATAATTCAATTTAACATAAGTTAACAAAGTTAAATTGTTTGAAGTATCACTAACAATTCAATTAAGCATAAGTCATTTATTTAAATAAAGTTAAATGATCAAACAGTTCAATTTAGCATATGTCATTTGTTTGCACTCAGTCTAAATGTGGAACTGTTCTATTTGACCCATAGATAGGGACCACATCAGGTACTACCACTCCAGTGGACCTGGAGCAATAGCAATGAAGCATTACTGGAGCCTCACCATTAGATCGTTTAGTATCATATCCACGACACTTATTGGCTAGTGGTGAGGGGGTCTAAGTCATCTGCAGAAATTTAATCAGTGCATTCTCCAGTCTCTCTCGGCTGAAAGTGGCAAATTACACTATTATACGATTAAGTATCGAATCCAGAAACTGTAACCGCTCTTTTAGTGGGTCTTAGAAAACGCAGACAGTATCTTTTGTTGAAGTTTAAGGACCCCCAACCATCAAAATGGGGTATACCGATGTTCAAGTTCTGAAGATTAGGAGAGTGTGTTGTATCCCTTAATTGCCATTAGACGCAGGTTTACTCTAATCTGGAGTGGTAGCACTAGTTTGGGTTCTATCTAATGGTCAGAGAGATATGTTTTAGAACTTACTTGATTAGACTATATCAAAAAAGTAAAACAAAATCTATGAAGTAATTAAGAAACAACTCGACAAAGAATGTAAATATGAACGTAGAATTAACCCTATTACCTGACCTCTAGGCATAAAATAACTCTAGACGGGTTGACATGCCGTTAAAATCAATCACTCAGAAACAGTAAATAACCATGCATTCAAATGAACATCCTCCACACTGTTTGATGTCTATAATAGTTAACAATGTGCTTTGGGCATTTAAAAAAATGTCTCTATTTAGGGGACGGTATAACATCGAATATCACGTGTAGATATGGATATGGTTTACTTGTATTCAGTGTGGTCGACTGAACCACTGTGGGGAATATATCGATCATGGAAAGGGAAGTCAGGGGTTGGTCTCTGCTAAAAAAGCATTGTAAAACATTATTTCTTTCCTTGTTTTTGTTCTGCGAGTTTGCTTGTGGAACGAAAATCGTCAACGAGACGCTTTGATCACTGCAGACTAAGGAAATGGGAAAACGAACCCGGAAGTAAATGAAGCAAACGGAATCGACTATTTATGGTGGCGTCCTTGGATCAAAGAGACGTCCGGTTGAAACATGCCGACTCAACTGCGCAGAGTTATTACAGTTAAGGTCCTAAAATTCTAGTTGTGATGATGTTGCTTAATTCTTTTCAAGAGACCCGTGGTGAGTAGGCGTTACAGATTTTATAAGCATACGAATGTAATGGTGATTTAGCAAAGAGCAAATGGAAGTATAGGGGTCAACTAAAAAAGTAGCTTTCAAAATCTAGTTGTTCATCCATTCGTTTGCTAAACAATCCTATAATATTTACCGACGTCACAATACTGATAATCTATCTATCTATCTATCTCAAAATGCTTTTTTCTTTCTTTCTTTCTTTCTTTTTCAATCTGCTTATTCCTATCTATCTATCTATCTATCTCTTTCAGAGATCAAAAGAAAGGGTAATGCTCTTGATAAGTCTAAAGATAATTAGTGTTGATCATAAAGCAAACTAAGAGATAATATTTCACGCGAAATGAATATAAATAAAACTCATATGAACAAATGATAGAACACTATCCCTGAAGATGACCTGAGAAATGGTCAAAAGCGCTTAGGCTAGCATAGGTACTTTCTTTACCAACTTGACCCAGACATAAGAAGACCAGTGAGAAGACTCGAACATCTTCACTTAAAGATAATAATAAGAAACAATTCGTGGTATTCCACCAATATATATATATATATATATGTATATATATATATATATATATATATATATATATATATATTAAAACCACAGATAAGAAAAGTTTTTGCATGAAAAGAGTGCTCAATACTATGATAGCAGCAGAAGTATAAACCTATAAATATTAGATTTATGGACATGATAATCTGATACTTTGGTTTCACGTATTTTACTAAAATCTTCTGACGGCCGTGGGCACTTTTACCACATGACCGTCTGAAGATTCAGGAAAAGACACAAAACTCAACCAATAGACTTAATTTTCCCAATTCTAATGTATACTTATATGTAGATATATACAGCGAGAGAGAGAGAGAGAGAGAGAGAGAGAGAGAGAGAGAGAGAGAGAGAGAGAGAGAGAGTGTGTGTGTGTGTGTGTGTAGATAAAAAGAAACAAGAAATGGACGGCGAATGACGCACAAACAGAATAGATAGATAGATAGATAGATAGAAACAAGCAAACTGCAACTGACACATGAACAGAAGAATGAATGAAAGAAAGAAACGCATTTAGGGGACAGCTTAAATCGATGTTAGAACAGGAGTTTTGGCTGGTGACAAAGAAAGAAAAGACTTAAATCAATACCAATTATCTGAATAAGAAATAATCATATGAATAGAAAATACGTAGAAGAATAACAGCTATGGAACCCTTTCGAAATTAGAGAAGTAGTTTGAATACAGGTAAACTCAGGATTAGAATAAGCGATAATATTAAACTAAGTAGTGAAGGTAGATAAAAATCAAGGGAGGCTTTACATAATGCAAAGGGATCATGAAAGAAATGATAAGAAAATAGGGAATCCTTTGTGATGTGTAAAATGTGTTCAATAGATTCCCTTCCCTTTGGCGAAATGCTAATAACCTTTTAAAATGGTTCTGCCCTAAATGGGTAAAAATTAAAGAAGCGGAACAGAAAGAGACGTTTGTAGATGTGAAGAGAAATGTAAAAAATATGTGCACATTATTTTAATGATTGCTTGTTAGATTGAAGAGAATAATGAATCAAATGAAATGACAAAAAATAATCGTTGATGAATGAATAAAGATACAAATATGAAAGCGATGTCAATATACACATAGGTAAAGCATGGACTGCTATAGAAAGGATATCAGTCATAAAAATCTAATCTTTCTGATAAAATAAAACGGGAATTCATCAAAGATGTAGTTGTGACAGTACTATTACATGATTTTATCTCTTGGACTTTGGTTTCAATCTTGGGCGTTTTTATGAATTTACCGCAAATAATTTCTTTTTAGGCCTTGGCAAATTAAGTCCAATATTCTGGGCTGGGTACAATCTCATTTTTTCACGAAAGCCTAGAATTCTGGTATTAGGGCTTCTTCTAAAATACATCCTAAACCTGACATTTACTATAGGGTGTTATTTTTTTATGTATTGTCATTTTGATATTTCAAACTGGTTCCTATATGCCTAATATTTCAGCCTAAGTACTACATTACTATTAATGGGGGTGTCCTTGTGGTGTAGTGGTTTACGATGGACTACGGAATCGTTGTAAGTGAGTTCGAACTCTAATCGTGTTATTACGTTCAATTTTAGACAAATTCCGTAGGAAAATGTAAGAACCCCACTTATCCCTCCAGTTATGAGATAAATAGTACCGCCCCTGTTCTTCTAGAAGGATTGGCTTGGCATTAAATAACCTACAAAGGTTGATATGCCATTAAACAATGAAACCAAAGCATTTACAATTAACAGTCATTGGCATAATAGTTAGAGTGTTCGCCAATAGCCCGGGAGACATGAGTTCAATCACAGATTGAGTCATACCAAAGATTCAAAAAATGGTACTTGATTCTACGTTGCTTAACACTCAGCATTATAAGGTAAGGATCAATGGTAAAGGGTAGCAATCCTGGGAAAGGAGTAGTACTCTCCCCTACACCTTGGTGTCGTAGCTATCGAAAAGGGAGCCTTCATGTCACCCTCGACTATGGTCGCCAACTTTACTTAAGCCTGATGGGAGGGAGGTGGCCCTATCTCCCTCCCATCTGTGAAAGCATCTAAATTAGACCAACAAAACATGCTGAACACTGCTGGGGAAGTAAGAACAAATTCATTAGCGATGTGTTCCTCTGAGACCCTTCACACGGATGATCGGGTGTTGGACGACCGGCTAGAACTTATCTACAGCAACTCTGTGCGGACACATAATGTAGCCTACAAGACTTGCCGGGAGCGATGGATGATAGGGACAAGTGGTGAGGGAGACTCAGGGAAGTCCTTGCTAGAGGTGCGACAGGATGATGATGATGATGATGATGATTAAGCCTGATACTTAGGGTCGATAGCTATTTCATCAGTTCATGATGATAATTTTTTTCCAATATTTAGTAAGTCCCACTATTTTATCAAATATCTTAAACTTGAAATCTAAGTCTGGATTTACAATAAGCTCAATATTTAGGGGTGGTTTGGTTTCTTTGTTTCATGATACATCTGTTGTATTGCCACATACATGACCAACTATACAAACACATAATACATATACATCTACATATGCATGCAGAACACAACGACACGATGAACACGAGCGACACAGTTCATAGAAAAATATACCCCTCACTTTATTTGAAAGGGTTGTGTGTGAGAGGGAGACGGAGACCGAACAGAACTACAACATATTGACCCTCACTCCATTGGCCATAACTGCGTTTCTTTCCCGTTCACCTGGGCTGCTCAACCGGGGGCCTGGGGCCCACTCTGCTGGGTGCTGGCTTTCTCTAGCGCATCTAGTCTCCAACTGGTCTGGTCTCCAAATTAACTGACTTCCTGTCTTCACCGAGTTATATAATAGTTCAACATCCACCCTCTTCTTGTGGGCGTCACAATTGCACTCATTCAACCCATCCACGGTCATGGTTATAATCCTGATATTCCTCGACCGGATGCACCTGTTATTTACATAGGTGCATTTCCTATTTTGACAGCCCGACCGGGTCGTAGCTCAGTATACAACACATCAACCTCCGTGGGTTATTTAATATTAAAAGCACGGATTTAGCTTTAGGATTCAAGTTTATTATTCTCTGAAACTCGTGTATTTTATGATATATTTCGAACTCAGCCCTGTTTTACAACCGATCATAATTCTGATATTTTAAGCGGAGTCCTATTTCTGTTTACACTTAATTCCCTACATTCAGGGCTTGGAGAGAATTCAAATTTTGATTGTAAAATTCGTTATGAATCGATAATTCTTAATCTTTTTTTTAAAAAATGGTATTGATATAAACAAAGTAGTCTACATCCTAAACAAAAAGTTAAATTTTTCTTAGCTCAGGTACAGGGTATGTGAGAGACAACAGAGTAAAAGTTCAATTGGTAAAATATTTGTGCTAATATTTTTCAGATGAAATGAGACAAATTTAAAATAGAAGAAGAAGAAGAAGAAGAAGAAGAAGAAGAAGAAGAAGAAGAAGAAGAAGAAGAAGAAGAAGAAGAAGAAGAAGAAGAAGAAGAAGAAGAAGAAGAAGAACTGCAACAGGTTGCTGTTGGCACTTCTAGGATTTCTTTTGATAGATGTTGAGATAAGGTAATCAGGTACGTTGAATCCTGGAAGGAGAGTTTAAATAGGAATGGAAGATAAATTACTGATGGTGAAAAAAAGCAAAAAAAGAAATGAGAAAAGAAAATGAAAAAAGTAAAAGCTGGCGAAAGTTAAAGAGAACATAAAAAATATTTAGGAAAAATGAAAGAGAAAAAGAAACAAAGAAATGAAGAAAGAAATAAGAAAAAGGAAAAGAAAATGAAGAAAGATATAAAATAAGATGGACAAAGAGAACGTATGAGGCGAAAAAATAAAACACGATGAGAGAGAGAGAGAGGGAGAGAGAGAGAGAGAGAGAGAGAGAGAAATATTGAATAAAGTAAATAAAAAGAGAAAAAAAATGAAATTAGAAAGAAAGAAAGAAAGAAAGAAAGAAGGGAAAAAAGAAAAAAGAAAACAAGAAGAAATAAAGAATGAGAGAAAGAAAAAGAAATAAAGAAAAAAGAAAAAGAAAGAATATAAGAAAGGGAAAGAACATAAAAAAAAGAAAAGAATTCAAGGAGAAATAGAAGAAACAATTCAGGAAGAGAAATAGAAAAAGTAAATGTTGTGAGAAGGTAAAGAAAAAAAATTAATTAGTGGGAAGGAATAAGAAAAAGAAAGGAAGATAAATAAAGAGGAGCAAAAAAAAATAAAAGAAAAGAAAGAAAAAAAAGAACCGTAAGAAAAGAGAAGAGAAAAAGAGAAAATCGAAGACACACACACACACACACACACACACACATATATATATATATATATATATATATATATATATATATATATATATATATACATATATATATATGCAAAGCGAGACAGAGACAGAGAGAAAGAGAAAGAAAGATATATATAGAAAGAGAGATAGAGAGAGTGAGAGATAGGCGAGTTGAATCGAAATAACTTTTCAAGGAAAAAAAGTACAGGAGAAAAAAGAGATAAGATAAAACCTGCAAATACAACATTTAAGAGGTTTAAGTTAATGAATAAAATTGAGAAAGAAAAATGAAACTGATATCTTGAAAATAACCTGAAGTTTATAGAGCTGAGACGAGTTGAACAAAAGTAGAAAAAGAAGAAAAATACAATCAAGAGGAAAAGAAAAAAAGATGACAAACATAAAAATCAGATCACAAAACAGAAGAAGGAAACATTTAAGTAGATACTAAAAAGCTCTCAATAATATCGGACATAACCCTTTATCCACAGATTTATTGATCTGAATAAGATTTATCAAATTTTATCATTATTTTGCCCTGCGTGTAATACTGCGCACCTGCAACGGATTTTGCATTTCTCAGTAATTTTATTTTTTTAATTCCTTAAATTAAACCAAAAAATTTATGCAACAGAAATCAGATAAAATGAATAGATTCATCGTTAAAAATTAAATACAAAATTCGATAAAAATAATAGAGGAAAGCTTTAATCCTTTTTAATTTTCAAAATATGAAATTCATAATTTAAATGCGAACCTGAGCACAATAGTGTGACTTATATTATATAGCAATGATGTATCTGGTGAAACACAGAATTGTGTGCATGTGCCACCTCCTCCATACTCTACAGAACTAGTTATATGCGACTTTTGTCTCGTTTCGTGAAGTGAAAATTTATTTCTGTGGCGAGATTTAAATACAAAGAAGATATTGAAAGTTATATGATGACGTAGCTTCTCACAATATCAAAATACAATTTTCAGACCAATAGAAAACTCCCTGAAATAATACTATTCAATGCCATGTAGACTATCTTTTAAAAAAAAGTTTTCACTCATTGTTTATTTCTATCTTGATATATCTTGGTAGATATCACTTCTGTGTCAATGCTTTTTTATTTTAACACAACTCCTTGACAAAGTCTAAACACCTACACATCATACATATTATCATGCAAAGAAATGGATGGCAGTCTTGATAATTTTGATCACATGTCATATCTATAGATATGTTGATATATAAATTGATGGATTGATTTAGTGTAGACTTGAGGCAACAATCTGATCACCTCAACACAAGAGAGAGATTTACCAAGTGCCGTTGTCTTTGGGTCTACGCTAACCTAACTTAGATTTACATATGTTCTATCACTGATAATGAGTATTTTTAATTTACAATTATAGAAAATTACAATTTATATATATATATATATATATATATATATATATATATATATATATATATATATATTTTAATGAAAAAATCCATAAAGAGATTTATATTCTTTTAAGAATTACTTATTTAGTTTTAACACGTTTTCTATATTCTTGCTTTCCTCAGAGAATTTTAATGATTTTTCAGGAGATGTGGTCGGTTTATATGGTGGTCACTGTTTTGATGGGGTGGCTGTTTCTTTTAATTCCTTGATAGACTCCTTGACTCTCTCTTTTCTCAGTACCTCGATATATATATATATATATATATATATATATATATATATATATATATATATTGTCATACAGACAGATTGTTTCATTATATCACAACGCTTCAGTGAGGCTAGACCTCGGCGATGTTTTAAGCTGGGGTCGAAACCCGGCTGACTTTACATCAGTCAGACATCTTATCCTAAAGCCATCGTCATTCTCAGCGTAAGGGAATGGATTTTTTTGCGTGAATATATATATATATATATATATATATATATATATATATATATATATATAAAATCCGAAAAACAAAAATAGTTCTTACATTGCCTATACAACCACAACATTATCTCGTTGTTTCAGTTATAACTTTTCTGAAAATAGCGCCATAAAACAACATAATAAAACACATCGAAGCACTAACCAGCTTACATTTTTCGATGTAAGGATGATTCTCACAGATGATACAATAATTACATATAAAAAGATGATCAAAATTATTGCAAATCCTCGAAGCAATGTGCATGAAAAATTTAAAAAAATAAATAAATAAATAAAATAGCATTTAACACAAGCTCCTGCATATTAAGTATTTTGAATGACTAAAAATCACTAACTCTTTTAGTAAACCTCTTTCCAGACGAACGTTTTAAAACAAAACGCTGAAAACGTTACAACCGACAACTTCAAATGAAAAAGCTACAAATAAGATAGATAGATAGATATAAAAGAAATAAGAAACTAGAAAAAGAATTAAAAAAACAATTTGTTCTGAAATATTTACTGAATGACATGAAAATCAAATCTGGGACGTGAAATAGGAAAGAATAAGGGCAAAAGGAGAATATATGTACTACCTTTAATGATGGCCCAGCAACTAACAGTAAAAATGTTGGATGAGTCAGAACTAATGCTAAATTAACTGAATAGGTAAATAAAATTGCCTAGACCAGGCCATTGGCCTCACGGACATAGTGTTTGCTACTGCTTCGGGAAACTGGATTTCAATTCCAGGATGAGTCGCACCAAAGACTCAAAAAATGGTACTCGATGTGGCTTTGCAGAATACTCATTATAAGGTACCGATGTAAGGTAAAGTGGAGCAACCAAGCGAAAAGAATTAATGAAAACCAAATTAGATATATGCGAAGGGTATACGTATTTTTGAACAGTTATATGTTCATATTTTGTTTTCAATCCTTTAGAGTTTGGTAATAAATAATATTCACCTTGATGTAATTAATGTTTCACTCGGAATAACAAAACTTTGATATCATTGATATTGAAGAAACCTAACGAGAATACAGTTGCTTAATGAGTAGAGTGTTTTCCAATGCTCCGGGAGACAGGTGTCGAGTCATACCAAAATCTCAAAAAATGGTACCTGATGCCGCCTTGTATTTTAAGGTACGGGTAAATTGGAGAAATCCAGGGAAAGGAGTAGCGCCCTTCCCTAGCTACTAAAAAGGAAACCTTTGGGTTACCCTCGACTGCGATCACCAACTTTAAAACAAATATATATTTTATGGGTAAGATTTCACACACACACACACACACACACACACACACACACACACACACACACACATATATATATATATATATATATATATATATATATATATGTAAGAGAGAGAAGACAGAAAGAGGAGAGTATTACAATAATCCATTTTACCTGGCATTCATTCTGTGGTCAGAAAATCAATCAACTTATTTTCTGGGGGCTTTTCCCCCAGGCAGCACCAATTCCTTTGTCTAAATATTGTTTGAACTTGGTTTATTACCTGGTGCTGAGGCACAGCAGATGGGGAATGCCGAAGGAATCTAAGCAATTTTTCTTCCCTCTCCTTTGGGTGGCCTGCTTCCTGCGAGACACTCATACATTAAATCAACCTTGTGTCAAGTTTTGACCTCGTAGGGATCTGAATAAAGGACATACAATAATCCAACTAAGAAAGAAAAAAGTCGAAATTATCAAAGGGATAAGACAAAAACATACCGTTTGGACTAAAATATTTTCTGTATGTCCTGAAAATCTAATCTGGAACATGAACAGGGAATATTTCTCTATCTTAGATTTGCTGATGCCATGTAAATAACAGCGGAATCATTGGAAAAATTATAAATAACGGTAAATGAACTGAATCGGAAGAAGTAATGTTGAACTGTAAATGTCTTAGAAATAACCATGGAAATAAATAAAGTTTCGGAAGAAGTGAAAAATTACAGCTAGTAAAGAAACATGTTAAAATTAGAGAAACATCATAGAAAAATGTCAATAGCTCCTATTCGCTTCTTCAGCAGTGACCAGCATGTCTTGT